>CM048918.1:11385738-11788238 GCA_026686955.1 Epinephelus cyanopodus | reverse complement strand
CCAAACAAAAAAAAATTAGACTTGACAACACCCGTGGCATACACACACACACACACACACACACACACACACACACACACACACACACACACACACACACACACACACACACACACACATGCATCTATAGTGTGTATATAAACACGTGCACAACACACTGAGAGAGAAGGCATATGGGTTGCCAGGTACAACAGAGCCTAGACTTCAAAAGTGGGCACTAATTCAAGCCAGTCTATCTTAGGATCGGCACCAAGCGGGCCCTCTGGCACTGCTGAGTCATAAAGGCTCAATACACTGAGAGCTCTTCACGCAGCATACTTTCCCCTAGTGGCACCTGAGCAATCTTTGACAAAATGAATTCAGAATGATCAGCTTTTTGACCACAGCGATGATAAAGAGAGAGGTCATCAGGTCTACTGGATTCCACTGAGGTCCAGTGAGAGAAGAAAGGAAGATGCTATCTGTGGTTGATTTTTGGTTCACACCGCCTCATGAACTCCTTTGACTGAGCCGCTGAGTGTGGTCCTCGTTTTCTCTTAGATATACCCGCTGGTCTCATGCACTGCAGATAGGTGCCAAGAAGCCGTCTGCTCCAGAGAATACCTAGAATTGACAGTGCCTCCCCAGCCTGGCCACCCAAGTGTACAGGATGTGAACTAATACTTTACAGTGAGGAATCGTACTCCCTAGAGATTAAAAAAAAAGGCCCAGGGATGAGTCTGGAAGGCACCCAAAGGTCTGTCAGTAGTTAATGCTAACTGACAGGAAGGTCCAACAGAAAGAGCAACAGGAAGAGGAAACTCTCCCCCTCAACATCCTGGATGGCTTGCTTATGTGTGACTGGATATTTTCAGACACCGCGCAGTGTTTTTGTATTTGTGCTTCACAGCTGGTATTGACATGGCAAAGTTTTAGTGTCTCATTAGTAACTTGAAAAGCATCTGTGTTCCACTTTGTGTGTGCCCACTATTATGCAGCGGTTGGGAAAGTAATGTTGCTCTACTGACTGATATTTACAGTTTGTCTTGGACACTTGTGACATGGCTGTCTGTCTGCTGCTTTGCTTGTTTGTTATTGCTGTCTGGCCACATCACATCTCAGCTTTTCACGCCACTTGAGATAATTCAACCCCGTTACGAGAGGCTGGGGTGGTTTTCTCCACAGCCCGTCTCTCTTTCCACCTTGTTTGCAGAGCTGTGTGGAAGTCTTCCTTCCCTTTCAAGTCCCACAGTCATCTAATGGTCAGAGTGTGTGCACGCAGACATCCTGAGTCACTTATGATGCGGGTTCCTTTCTGTGGGAAAGCTCGACCATGTGTGCCATGCTCAATCGTTCATTGCTCATAAACAGTAGGAGCACAGCCTGCAATGTAAAATAAACTAGCTGCCACAACATGTCGTCGCTACCGTTAACTAGCGTGAAAACAACAACCACGCTGCCAGATGAAAGGGCTGCAGCGGGTCACACAACTGCTCTGCGCCACTGTCACTTTGATAGCTAAACCCAGGGCGCTGCCTTGTTTTATGAGCTCAACTGCTGGAGGGATGCTGTCTAGCACATTACTGTGGGGTGTGGGTGTGATGCAGAAAGGTGGTGTAATCTCCAGGTGAAATGAGTGAACAAATACTGCACTGTCTGACTCCAACACACCCCTTTGACCCTACCACGTAGCCCTACCTCTCTGTTTTGCATATTCACGTCCAGAGCTAGAGTGTCCTGATTCTTGGTGGGATAGAGCAGTAGGGTAAAGTGTTACAGCGACATGGCCCCCCTCCCTTCAGAGGAACTCTTCAAACTTAGTGTTATGAGAAATCAGCATGATGGCTGCAGCAACTAAAGAAACCCACAAATGTATTTTCTTTGTTAAAAAAAAGTGTTAAAAGTCCCGATAACCATTGTATTATTTTAGTTCAGTGTTGTTTTAATGATCTATGGTCTATGACAAACATAACAAAAGAAATCACACTGAGGTAATCTGGGACATCAGGTAAAATGGGACAAATGAGGTTTAACATTTTGGGCTCTTTAAATATTAGCTGCCAATCACCAAACATGTTATTGCATTGTTTCTACAAATGTCCAGTCCATTACATGACGCAATAATTTTGATTGGGCCGAGATAACAAGGATGAGCAGAGCAAAGGGTCAAAAAAAGCTGTGGCCTCAGGACTTGCAAGGTGAGCCATGTGGCATGTTGTTTTTCTACTTTGTTTATGAGGGTGTTGCAGCTAAAACAATAAGGGTATAACATCAAATATTGTGGGATGTTGCATTTTATTAGATGTCTAACTTGTAAAATATTTTCACATACATATTGTTTTTTATGGAAAAGAGTTTTGAGTGAGTAGTTAATACATTTAGGTAAAATTGGACAAAAAATGAGGCAACCAGATGCCATAAATTTACACAATGCTATTGTGTGCCACCCTGTCACATTATATTTTCGGTACTTTAAAAATGTCAA
Source organism: Epinephelus cyanopodus (assembly GCA_026686955.1). NCBI lineage: Eukaryota > Metazoa > Chordata > Actinopteri > Perciformes > Serranidae > Epinephelus > Epinephelus cyanopodus. The sequence goes on along the minus strand of CM048918.1, from coordinate 11,785,774 downwards.
AGGTGATGCAGTGAGTTCATGTCAGCCACAATAGTCCAGAATTAGCCATAACTGTTACATGCATGTCCACTGTAGACAATGTGGAACCAAGGACCAAGTGGGCCGATAATGAAGCAGTGTTCTTTTTTATTTGTTTGATCAATTGATAGCATGAAACATAATTTGTGAACAAATAGCAAGGGTCCATGCTTTTCAATCTTCATCAGATAAATGGCTAATGTTATTGTGATAATACCATTATTGCTATAGTAGCATCTGTACAGGGGAAGATTTCAACCACTGGCCCTTGCAACCTTGAAGCAAGGTGACACTCAAAAACAAGGGTAGGTTTGAAAAAAGAAATAGGAGTCGGCCTTAAGTGAGCTGTTGGTGTACTGAAAAGGTGTTGTTGGGAAAATTAAGGCAAAGTGTGCAAGATCACATGTACAGTTACATGAAAGTTTTTGGGTCCTTGCTGAGTTCAGTAGGGTGGTTGATGTCATTGGGTGATGTAGAGCTTCATCTGGGGTGGTCACTGTCTATAAATATTAAACTCAGGGTGTTTCCCCTCCCTCTTTACTCATGCTCACTAGCAACCTTTTCACCTCCAACATTTACAGCCTCTTGATTCAGTGTGTCTATTTCACATCCTCCACCGTCTGCCCTGCTCTATCTATCTGCATTCCTCCCTGCGAGCTTCTGTCTTTCTCTCAGAGGCACACAGACACGGGTCTATTTGCTTGAATTTCTCATTTCCTGTTTGGGGTGTGTATCCGATCCCTTGTTCTTGTGCCCAGCACACATCAAACACTTGTGCTGTTTCAAATGAGAAAAAGAGACAGAAAGGAGGATACGCAGAAAGCATATAAATGAGAGAATGATGGCAAAAGTAGATGTGAAGGGGAGAGGGGTGTGTGTGTGTGGTGAGAATCAAGATGACCATGACAGTGGAAGGGAAAGTCCTGACTGATGACACAGACACAGAGAAAACCAAAGGAAAAATGAAAAAGGAGTAGAAAACACAAAGCAGTTAATTATCATGACATCCAGAGATACGGCCAAATAAGGCTAGGTTCATGCCAAACACTGAGCTCGTACTGCAAAGTTGTTTTTCATCCTAATCTAATTTTTCAGGAATCTGGGCTGCTTTCACTTCCCTTAGCAATTTGTTTTTATTTATTGTAATTATCTGTTTACTCGGTCATTTTCTAAATTTCCTTTAACAAGGCTGTGGTGCCAGTCGATCCGGAGGTGGCTGCTGGGTACGAGCCATAAAAAAAAAACACAACCTCCGAGAGTCTGCTTCACATTTCCACCATCAAGAATTGATTCCATTCAGGCTGTGTGTGGGCTTACACTCAGGTATGGAGCCGTGGTTTCAGTGGCTAATGCAGCTCCTTATTGTGTTAGTTCTCATGTCAAAACTGCCTGCTCAATTGGAAATGTTTTCCAAAAACGAGCCCCATGCCAGTGCAAAGTCACAGTCTGTTCTAATACATTTTTTTTTAAAAATGCTTTTTGTTATCAAAGTGCTGAAATGAAAAGAGATGTTAATGATGGATGGGAGAGTGATTTGGACACATTTGAGACAATTTAAGAGTTTCTCTCAGTTTTCAATTGTCTCAGAGCTTTTATGTAGAAACAAACAACCAATTTTTTTCTGTGGCAAGCACTATCAGTTTTTCCCTATTTTTATAATGGAAAAAAAGCTCAAAATTCAACTGAAACAACTCAAACCCCACTGCAACAGTTGCTTTTATCAAACTATGGACGTATCCAGTAACATCATATTCATTTCGTTCATAAAAAATGACTCTATAGAAGTGAAAAATACAATTTGAGAGAACTACTCAAGTAAAAGTAAAAAAGTACCTGGTTAATAAATTAGTCAAAGTACAAGGTACTTTACATTTTAATGTTTTTAAAGTTGTAGTGCAAAATAATGAAAAACAGCACTTATTGATAAAACTTTTATTTATGCTCATTTATGTTCATTTATGTACAATCTCCCACTGTCTCTCTGTCTCCTTCTCACTGCCCTCTCTTCCTGATCATAACATCAAAGATTAACATTACACATCCTCACCTAAACTAGCAAACTACATTTTCACTTTTTTTTTCATTTAGCTTGCGGAGGTTAGGAGTTTTCAATGCATAGATCTCAGTGTTTCTTTGGGAGGCACTCCATGTACTTTGTCATGTAAATGTTGTGATTTTGGTATAAAAATTGTGGTCAGATGTGGCCAGGCTTTGTTGTTGTAAGCTGCCTCTTGTTCTGGGTTTTACTCTGTCATCATCGCATCATGGTTTCTTTTTGAGCAAATTAGCATCTGCAGTGGAGGTGCTCCTCTCGTGCTCTCCCCCCTACACTTAGTCCCCACATTTAGAACAGACAAGTTGTAATGAAGGCATAAATGGCGAATGTAGAGTAGTCAAGAGTAGATTGCTGGCTCAAAAATATACTAAAGAATAGAAGTACAGTTTAATTACAGGAACACACAGAGTACTTGTTCCTTAGAAATAAAAATATACATACTTTTTTACTTATATTGCCTGTAATGCATTACTGCCCACCCAGGTCTTATTTATCCATTCCTATGTTCAGACACATGAACTTACCTTAAAAAAAACAAACATCTCTTAATTGTTAAAACTGAACTGAAAATAAAAGGTATGCTTTCATCAAAGCCAAACTCCAAAACTAAGGTTTTGAAAATGCATGTGTTTGGGAAGTACTGAGCATGGACTGGATAAATGAGACTTGGATTATACTGCATGAGTTGTGTGAGAGTATGTTAACAGATGTTCTGATGTTGTTTTGTTGTTGTTTAAGATGGTCTCCAATGAATAAATCAATATGTTCGCTGTTTTCCATGGAGGCATGCGAGAAAAACAAAGTTTTCGTCACCATTTCAAGGTAACACAGCATGACTAACTGATTAACTAACAGTCATTCTGTGGGTGAAGTATTCCTTTAAGTTCATCCAGAACAGTCACAACCTTTTAAACTGAAGCACTAACTCCAAACTGTGCCTTTAAATGCAAAAGTTAGACAAGATTTTTAAGAAACAAACAAAGCAATAAACACATATTCAGTTAATCATATTTTTTAAAACCATATCTGCTCAACAGGCCGTATATACCGCAGCTGATTTCATTGCTGCCACTGAAGGTAACAGCCTCGCCTTATATTTAAAACAGCCCTACAAGAAATGTAAACAGACGCTCAACAAAATATAAACACAATTGCTTTCTATACCCGCCTCCAGTCCCCACCCCGAACCACCCTGGTTACAAGTCCAAGAAACACAGCAGGAAACAGAAAGGGGTTTTAATGTGGAAAGGTAAAGCCAGCAGCAGACGTTTCAGGCAGGTATGCATCATGTTTCTTTTTCCAGTGACATGAAATTTCCAACTCCTCACTCTCCTGTAAATAACTCCAGTGAACATGCAATGTGTCATTTCAGGATGGTGATTTACACACTGATCAACGGGAGGTACGCAGAGGAGAGAGTTTGTAATGCAGCCCTGTAATGTGAGCAATCCTTGCGATTCGTAGATGACTCAAAGACACTATCGGTTAAAAAAAATGCTCACAGGCAAGAAAGAGGGAAATAAGAAATAAGAGGAAGGGTGTAGCTCAAGAGGATGAGCCCCCCCACCTTCCGCCCCAAAATTTATCTTTAATTTTGCTTGAAGTCCTTTGCCCTGCCCGCTAGAAAAACATATGGTTCAAATAAGTGCGACCCCCTACAGACCCCCTGGAGTCAAGCTCTCATTAGTGAATTATTTGGACAGAGTGAAGCAGAGGAGGGGAAACAAAACTGTTTCGGCTTCTCCAAAATGCTGGCACCATGACGTTGAAGGGGTGGAGTAAAAGAGTAAAAGTGGGTGTTTGGAACACTTACTATGCAATGGCCTTACATGTTACAGGATAATAAATAGAAAGAGGGTCTATGTAACATATACTCCACTCACTCGGAGGCCTCATCATTCATTGGCTCGCGACCTTGGAATGTCACTCACATTCCCCCCCGACCTTCACGTGTCTCTTTCTCTGGTTGCTCGTATATCTCTGCGCTCCTCCACTTGTGTTTGTTTTAACTTTCTCAGGACCCCTCCAAAGCCCACGCTCATGCATCGTGCACCCAAGAGGACAGCAATTTCCCTCCTCCGTCCTCCCGGCAAGCCAGATTTTCTCTACCTCTCTCCCTCCCACACTGTCTCTCCCACTCACTGTCTGCGTTTACTCTCATGTGGGGCTGAGGCTGTAACGTCAGCTTTTTCCCCCTCCCTCAAGCGCTACTAGTAAAACCATCACAGAGCTAGACATGTTATGGCTCAGAGTGAAAGACGAGTCATAGGTGCTCTTTGCTAAGAGAAAGTGAACTCACTCTTTGGGGTTAGTAAGTGCTCGACAGGGGTCACAGTGAGTCACCCGACTGCTTGGCCTCTTACTCTTCACTGCGGGATGTCTCTTGTGAGTCAAGCAGCAGACTGGACTGGACTGGGCTGTATCCTCTGTGTCACATGCTTCTCCAGAGCGTCTCTCATTCTGTTGAACTTCTAACCCTTACCATCTAAAACCCAAACACACCAAACCACAAACCTATATGTCAAAAGGGTTGACTTTTCCTTTCTGGTGCGCAAGCAGTGGCGCCTCCAGATTTTTTTCAAAGGGCCGGTCAGATGGGGCCACTGAAAAACTTGGGATGGCACACCAAAACCAAAAGCTATAATTCATTTTCAGGAATATGATCATGCTGCTTTAATTGTCTATATGAGCTGGTTGAACAATACATCAATGTGGAGAGTTGAGGAATTGCATTCAGAAGTACCCACAGAACCCATTTTCATTCAGATATTCTGAGATAAGAGTTCAAGGGACCCCTTTAAAAATGGCCATGCCGGTTGTTCCCTCACCAAAGTTGAGCCTAACTTCAGAGCAATAATAAGCCCCCTTTCTGACAAGCTATGCCAACATGGTTGGTACCAATGGATGACTTCTGTCACTGGTTCCCAACTTGGGGTTTCCCAGCCCCCTTGTGGGGTCACCAAAGCTTTACAGGGGGTCACAAGGCTTTCTTGATTTTAAGGAGTGTAAGAAAACTTAAAAAAATAAATATACAGTGGACCTTTATGTCAGTACTTCATTCATTTCTGTGGAGAAACCTAAATTAATTGGTTATTTCTAAAGTTTAGATTATTATTCATGACATAAACTTCTCACAAAATCTCACGGGATAAGGGCACACTGAAGACAGAACACAAGCTATATTCACACAGGTTTCACTTAACTAAAAAAAAAAAGAAGCCTATTCAGTTTGTATGTATATATGTATACATAATACAAACAGAGAATTGCATAAAAAGTTCCCTGTCAGGAAACTCATCTCTGATTCAATCTTGACAGGAAATAATCTTCTTAAAATTCATCCAAATCTCTCGTTTTACACAAACTTACACAAACTGCAATAACTGTGTTCCCTATTTGGGTTAATTGTACAGTTTACTAGTTGTTCTGTGCTGTTATTGTCAATTGTTACATCATGAAATATCCATTAAATTTGTCAAGTTATGAGCGTGCCACAGCCTATTAAAGACAGTATTTGTTGGTGGGGGCAATTGTATCAGTGGGTCCATGACCAACCCCAAACACACCCCTCACATGGAGGCACCACTGTATACAAGACTGATGTCTCCTGACTGACCACAGCACACAGTGTAAAGTTTCAGCAAAAGAAAGGTGTTTCATCTTGGATGTGTTTCTGTTTAAAGGTTGCGTGATGTTTTTGCAAACCAGTTATATGAGGCTTGGGTGCGTCAGATGCCATGTGTGAGTGAGTAAAGTTGTGGGGATGTACACCTGTGCCACATTTGTCCCTGCCATGCCATATCTGTGGTTGCCCAGAGGCCAACATTGCTGAGTTCAGATGGCAGGAAACTTCCACTGCAACATCCTCTAGCCTTGAGGCATCTGGATTGCGACCAAAAGGACATGTGACTGATACTGTACTTTTTCATTACATAGGCCCACATTTTAATTGTCTGAAATATGATTGTAGTTCAGTCAGAGAGGCAGAGACTTGAGGAAAAAGGCATCTGTCAAAATTTAAGTCTTAATTCCAGACAAGCCAGGGGAAATTGGCTCCTTTGTGAATCATTTACCTAATCTTTAACTAATGATTTGGTGTAACACATTACTCAGCATCTGAGCATTTTTCTGGTTAACCTCACATGAACGTATCAGCAGTCTAATGAATGCCTGCAAACCCAACCGGTAATGTTACTTAACTTCATTGATTTTTCAGTGAAGGTCTACACTGACCCCTGCTGGTTAATAAACTAAAATAAGCTGTTAGTGGTAGTTTTTAAAAAAAATGTCATAGCATCTCTCAGGCTCCCACATTCATTTTATTTAAATGGAATACCAAAGAAAATTATTGTTGGATAGGGAAACAAAACATAGCACCAATCAATATGGAGACCCGTCCCAAAACATGCAGCTTCCTTCACAGGCACAAAAACATCAGCACAACATGCACATGCCTAAGAATTAACCGGACAAGATAGTTTAACCTGAACTGGTGTATTATATTTTCCATTAGGCTTATTAAATAAAAATGACTCAATCAAATTCATTATAGTTTGATTTCGCATCTTTGTATTAAAGTTTCTCCGATTTCACTGGTGTGTATTGTCTTTTTCAAGTAATCAACATTTTAACAACACTAATTTAATATAACTAATAATTATGTCTATTATTAGCATTGATTGAAATCACCCTTTGCACTATACATTTTGTACAATACCTCCATTGCCAGTTGTTCAATTCTGGTTGTGATGCTCAATTGCATTTTGTTGTAGGCCTATCAGTACCTATATACCTATTCTGTGCAATGAAATAAAGCTTAATTCATTCTATTCAAATCTTTTAAGTAATGAACAATTTAAGAACACCAATAATTAGCTTTAGTTACAATTATTTTCAGGATTGGAAAATAATTTCCAGAAATCAGAAATACTTTAACTATAAGAAAGAAGAAATAGAAAATGACATTTCTTATTATTTTTAGACATATTTTTGTTACCTTCATTATCATTATTCACTAAAGTAAAAAAAGTAAAATATTTTATCCTCTGAAGTTAACTTCAAAAAGGAATCTGAACAATTGAAGCAATGACAACAATAACAACAACCTGAAAAAAGACTTTACGACCTTTACGACCGTGCAGTCAATGGCGCACGTACCGGATTACGTCAGTGAGAAGAAGATGGCGGAGGGAGGTAATGATGCAGAGCTGCTGAAGGAGAAGGCGAATAAGTACTTTAAAGGTAATGTACCAGACCTGTCAAGTCAACGGCATTTATCAGCTGTATGTGACAGATAAAGATGTGTCTATTACTAACAGTAGCAACATAACTGTGCAGCACTACGCCCCAAACCGGAGCCGGCAGCTAACTGTTAAGCTAAGCTAACATTGCTGTGAAAGCATGCTATCTGTAAACCCCATTCATTGGATTACGCTGCACTGTATTGAAATTAGCTGGTTAAGCTAACGCTAGCTAGCAGCCAGCAGAACAGCAGCAGCTAAAGCATAGATGTTAAACCGTGCCATCACGCATGTCATAGATATACCATACAAACAGCTCAGATTTATTTCCGTATATGGGTTTTAACCGCATGGTGTGTTCACCTGTTTGGTTGTATTAAATGCTGTCATGTTATCGTGAAGCTCAAAGTGAGATTTAGATGTAACTCATAATGTTCTGTTAGCTAACATGAGGACAGCAGCAGAGTCTCGGTTTAACAGCAGTCACATTATATTGAGCTCATATTGGTATTCTCAGTGTTTCAGTATGAGTACTGTACTTAGATTTGTGCATTTCTTATCAACGTTAGGTGAGTTCATGTTGAAAGGAAGTAACAGTCACACCGCGCCTTCCTCTGGGTCCAAGACATGGCTCAGTTTAAAGTGGTGGAGGGAGTATTGAGATCTTTTACTAAACAAGTGAAAGTAGCAATACTACAGCGTGAAAATACAGTCATAAGTAATTTTCAAATTTTATTCAAGTACAAGTACGAATGTATTAGCATCAAATCATACTTAAAGTAGCACTATATTAGGAAATATTCTTTTAATGTTGCAGCTGGTAACGATGGGGCTAATTTTAATTACTTCATATACTGCTGGGTGGTTTAACTTTTGATTCTTTCATAGTTTTCTATTTTTATTCTCCTCTTGTATGTGTTTTCTGTACTTATTAATAATAATAATAATAATTATTATTATTTTTAAGCTTTAGCTATGTATCTGTACATATTACTGTTGTGCTGCTGCAACACCAGAACTTTCCTTCTGGGGATCAATAAGACTTATCTTACCCTATAATAATAAATATTATATTTTTGTGGTGGCACTGACAAATCTCATAAAAGCCTTCATAATGAAAAAATGCCTTCTTAACAGTGATAATAATAATAATAAACTTCCTTCACTAATAGACAAATATGCTTCTTTATGGGGTTAGGTGTTTTATGGGGTTTTCATTAAAATAAACCAGTAACCAAAACAACAAAATAAAGCGGGCGTTAGGTTATCTTTAGGCAAGCAAAACTCATGTACGAAAATCACTAAGATTTACCCTGATGCCGATAACCTAGTGGAGAGGTGGGGTTTTTTTTTATATTCCCTCCACCTAGGTGTCAGAATGACCCTTCAATCAACTCTTGAGAAATTGTGACATTTAGCTTAAAATAAGGAGGAATAAAAAATGAAGAACTGCAACACTTTTTTGGCTGACTTATATTTTCTATTAATCTAAATCTGCAAAGGAACTAGTGATTTATAGCTTTCAAATAAATGCAGTGCAATAAAACCATATTACTGTATTTGCCTCCAAAATGTAGTGGAGTAGAAGTAAGGAGCATAAAAAAGAAGAACTCAAGTAAAGTTAAAAAAAAAAAAAAAAACAAAAAAAGCTCTTCAGTGCTTTACTTTACTAAATATATGTAGTTACATCCCACCACATTCAGTTTGACAAAGAAGAGCATCAATCAATCAATTTTGATTTCCTTGGTAAATTAAGAGAATTTAAAAATGCCCCTTGGCCGCTTGTTCTTACTCATGCAAAATATTATACAATGTGGCTCATGTTTCATTATGAATGATAAAGAGCATATCTTTAGACATGCTTTCTGTAGGTTAAGGTTTGGGATTTCTAGAGGCCCGGGCACAAACAGGGTTGAAACCATGATGAGTCAGAGCAGATGTTTGGAAAGGCTGTCTGTTGTAGAATGGGCAGGATTGATTTTGTCTGAGGTATAGTGAATAAAATAAACACAGGACAGAGTTAAATAGTTGCACATTATGACTCATAATCAATGGGCAATTGCGGTTTAAATGTGCCATTACATATACTGGAAAAGGCAAGTGTATGATCTGTCCATGAAGTGTTTTATTCATAACTAATATGCAAGTAATTGTTAAAAACAACAACAACAGCGATAACGAACGGGAACGCCCGAGTGGGTAGACACAAGAACTGTAGATTCATGTCAAACACTTAACATTTCACTGAGATAAGCTGTAAACTAAATTTACTTATGGAGTCTTAATTCGGGATTTTGTAGACAATATGAAATGCTATATTTAGCGATCAAGTTAAGCCCTACAGAGTGGGAATAAGAATAGCATGTGACATGGCAGTGATATTGGCTACTAAGCATTTGTGTGTAGTTTCTACATCCCTCTCTCTCTCTCTCTCTCTCTCTCTCTCTCTCTCTCTCTCTCTCTCTCACACACACACACACACACACACACACACACACACACACACACACACAGGTCACAGAGAAAAGCTTGTGTGGCTGTAGAGCAGGAGCACACTGGGTTAGCAGCAGCCACCTCCGTATCTTATGCACACTAATTGGATTAAAGGCGTTTTTTGTTTTTTTTTCTTTAGGCTCCCCAGTAGCTTACCTGGTAGAGCATGTGCCCCATGTATTTAGGTTGTATCCTTACCACAGTAGGCCCGTTGCTGCATGTCATCCCCAGTCTCTCCCCTTTTTCCAGTCACTCCTTGCTGTCCTATCCAATAAGGGTTAAATGCCTTATCTCCTAAAAAAGGAAAGGAAGTTTTTCATTGTCTCATAACTGTGTCTCTTTTCCCCAACGTGCGCACAGTCGTCCATGCACAGATGTTCATATGTGTGTGGGCTGGAGATGAATGATTGTATATTGAAGCTATGAGCCCACAAGTCTTTTGTGATTTGGATTATTTGAACGTTGGGATTTAGCTAAAACATTTATGCAGTTTTATGATTGTTAGTAATGTGAAATGAGTGAAGTATGTATAACTAACATCACCTCTAAAATGCTATATCATCCTCCCATACTGTAGATTAAATGTTTAATTAAAACTAAATAATAAATAATCCACCAATAATCATATATAGAATATTGTCACATCGTCACAATGTATTTAGGTATTTAGTTTGCACTGCCCTAATTTTATTCAGGAGTTTTTGTCAAAATCTGTCAACAGTTCTAGTCTGGAATAAAACAAAAAATGAACCTGAGCTATCTGCACTGTTTCTGACACTTTTATTGGTACGTTATAGAACCAAGAACTTTGCAGTGAAGATGCAACTTTTGTTTTTCAGAGAAAGACTATGAAAATGCGATCAAGTACTACTCAGAGGCCTTGGAGGTCAATCCTTCCAATGCCATCTACTACAGCAACCGGAGCCTGGCATACCTACGCACAGAGTGCTATGGCTATGCCCTGGCTGATGCTACAAAGGCCCTGGAGATAGACAAAAATTACATCAAGGGGTATTACCGTCGTGCCACCTCCAACATGGCACTGGGCAAGTTCAAGGCTGCACTTAAGGACTACGAAACGGTAAGAAGTATATCATCTCTGACTATTAAGCCACGTTTTCACCATACACTTTTGGTATAGTACCCTTAGAACCGGTACAGAACTCATACACACTGAAAGTTGAAGATTCAAATCATCAGTTGAAGATCCCTCACTAAACTGAGATTCTGGATTTTTTCTTTGTCAGTCAGTGTGCACAAGTGTTGTCACTGTACAAGAATTTTTTTAACTTTGATTCAATACATTGAAAGATAATAGTATTTTATACCATTTCCAGTATCATGGAGGAAATTGACATTTAGGGCATACAATTTAATTTTAAAAGGTAAATATAACAGGGCTATAACATGACAACAAGGACTCTGTTAGTAGCAGAGAACAGCAGAATAATTTTGATAAACATTAACAATAAGAGAGCAAGTAAGCACAGCTGGTACTTGTTTAACCCTTTGGGCCCTAGGCCTTTTTTGGGGGGTATTTTTACTGCCTTTACTTTTAAGCTCATATCACAGTCATTATAAAGGCTACATAAACATGCTGTATCTTTTTTTTTCCAGGACAATCTGGGCTATACAGATTTGCCATCATTCCATGTCCTTCTATGTGCCTGTATTTTTATATCAATGAAAAAAAATCTGTTACTAAATTTTTACATTTGTACATGTATCTCACCATAGTAAGTTGGAAGTTGACATATTTTGCCATATATGAAGTGGGGAGACTCTCTGGAATCTGGCAGTATAAGAACTGTGATGGGATGACAGCACAATGATGTGTTTAGTATCATCGGAAAGCTCCGGTCCTGCGCTTTCATGTGATATGCATGGCATTTCTGTGCATTCACGAGTAATCCATCAAAGAATAATATATGTGCAAAGCTGTCTGAAAGCTTTGTTATATATAATTTTAGTGTAACTTTATCATTTTATTTCCTTGTGAAAACATTGGACAGCCGACAAATGCTTGCTATACGCACAGATGCGGAGAAGATCCATAGAGAAGAACAGGTGTGAATATGGACACACTTTGCGTCGTTCTGGCCCATAGCATTAAATCAATATGTATCAATAAATAGATATTTTTGACAAAACTAATTGGTATCATCCACAACTTTTGACAGTGTAAACACAAAAATAACCGTTTTAATTTGTAGTGTACTGAACTGAACCAAACTGCTTGGTGGAAATGACGCTCAAGTAGCTGTGCACTTTCAACTGCCATGTGGTCTAAAGTGTGACCATCATAGTTTTTTTGGTAATTTTGTCAAAAGAAAAAGCTTTTCTGTTCCAGCTGTTGATCTGTCACCATGAGTTAGACCCATCGTGTGGCCTTAACAGCCTGAAATAGGGATTATCCTTTAATCCAGTCATGATGCCAATTAGATCCAGTTTGAAGGTGCTCATACCACAGCTGATGTGGTGTCTATTGTGGTTTGTGCTGTTCTCATAATAAGCAATATAAATATAACAAGGCTTTGGCAACAAAGACCTGCAAAGCTCAGCCACAGTCAGAGCAATTTATCACACAAACTGGACCAAGCACCATGACAACCCATGATGAGAATTAATCCTTTTTAAGCAATAAGAGATTGGAGCTAGCTTTATATTTACTCATAGATCTTTAGATGTATTGTGCGTAACACTGTCTGACTGTGAATGGTTAACATATTATTCATCCAGTATAAACTGCAGAATTAAAACTTAATGCACATTTATTGCCATTTGTATCCTGGTCTTTGCAACTGCACTGAGTCAGTGTCCCTGTCTGCCTCGATGCCAGTTGATGATTAACCAGTGTGAATAATTTATTTCATTTCCTCGTTGTGATGATAGGTAGTGAGGGTTCGACCAAATGACAAGGATGCAAGGATGAAGTATCAGGAATGTAACAAGATTGTGAAACAGAAGGCTTTTGAGAGAGCCATCGCCAGCGATGAGATTAAAAAATCTGTTGTTGACTCACTGGACATCGAAAACATGAGTAAGTGTCCCGTGTTATTGTACAAATGTACATACATTTATATCTGTAATCATAAGGTGCTTTAGTTGGTAAATGTATATATCGTATTAACAGGAAGTAATGATACAAAATATATTGTAGTGAACATTTTTACTTAATTAATTTTGATCTGATATTAAGACGATCTTGTATTGCAGCAATTGAGGATGAGTATGTCGGTCCCAAACTGGAAGATGGGAAGGTCACATTAAAGTTCATGAAGGAGATGATGGACTGGTTTAAGGACCAGAAGAAACTGCACAGAAAGTGTGCTTATCAGGTAAACATGTTTGTTCATATGAAACACACGAACTTAAGAAAGTTTTCTTGTACCTGCAGTAACAGTTACTTTTCTCACTCTTTCAGATTTTGGTGCAAGTTAAAGATGTCCTATCGAAACTACCGAGTCTTGTTGAGATCACATTAAAAGAGGTGAGGACTTTGCAGAGAATCACCACTGAAGTGACTTTAAATTGTTTTTAGTTCATGTAGAACGAGTGCCTTACATTCTGTGATCAGCCCATGATAGGACTGTAGGGGTTAGTCACAGCACAAGAGTTTATATTAGGGATGCACATATTTCTTGCCAGTGCATTGGTATTGGCCAATATTCGCCTTGTGGACTGTTACAGGCGCATCAGCAAATAAGATGACATTAACTGATGGCAGCAGTTGATCTTTTTATGCTCTGGCTCAAAAGCAGGGGCTCAAAACTAAGGTTGTCCTGGGGACAATAACAAATATTTTGGGAAGAACAAATCTTCCTCATGACACCTTTGGGACGAGAGGATGCAGTAATATTGACGCGTCAGGGAATGCACCCTGTCTCTTCTCTGATAATACTACATTGTGAACAACAAATCTGTGTTTAATTGGCAGGATGTGAGCTAATGAATGTTAGCTGTTAGCTGTTGGCAGCCAGTGGCCACAACGAACAGCTATGGAGGCACAGATGTACGAAGGAAACTGAATACAGCAGAGGCAGGACTCCATTCATTCTAATTAAAGTTGCTCAGTGAAGCATAAAGCCTAAAAACATTCAGCTGCCACATATGAAATTACCTGAATGATTGTCACAAGGATTTAATCGTGCAAACTTTCTATATGTTATCAGACCAAATTAATTTAATTCTGATAGTAAAACAAGTCATTTCATGGGGGTTGTGATGCACAAAAAAATTACCCTCTGGTTTACAGATGCCTCTTTCACAATGTAAGTTTTTTGGAAAAAGTCTTTTGGGGCCCAATGGCATCACATGATAGACTCGGGAGTTGTAACTCAGCTGTTTGGCTGCTACAAACATTGGCTTCAAGCCTGGCACACAATTTCCCAATCAGTGCATCCTTTGTAAATAACAATAACAATAACAATATTAAAAATAAAATAAAAATATAAAACATAATATTCCTGTTATTTTTCATGGTTGTTTTTTACAGTTGTCCTTTTTTTGGGACTTTATTCATGGTGTTCTGTTTCTCTTTGCCACAGACAGAAAAAATAACAATTTGTGGTGACACCCATGGGCAATACTACGATCTCCTCAACATCTTCCAGTTGAACGGCCTCCCCTCAGATACCAACCCCTATGTATCCTTTTCTTTGTGACAGCCACCCATCAGCTTTGAGATTTGTGTTCAGTGCAGTCATCATCCTTGTTTGTTTCTCTCTTTGTCTGAAACAACAACAGCGGCCAAAAGCCTCAGAGCTTGTGCGTCATAATGCTTAACCACAGGATTCAGCTGTTCAATGGTGACTTTGTGGATCGTGGCTCTTTCTCTCTTGAGGTCATTCTTACCCTCTTTGGCTTCAAGCTGCTCTACCCTGACAACTTCCACTTGCTTAGGGGTAAGAGCACGTACAGTGTGCTGTCAAAAAGCACGACACTGAAATTAATTTATTATCATTTATCATGCTCACATTTTATTTGGTTTCTACTGTTTTGTTACAGACTTTTGTATTAAGTTATTTGAACAGGGTTGTTCAACCAAGATTTTTATATGCAGGTAACCACGAGACAGACAACATGAACCAGATGTATGGATTCGAAGGGGAGGTCAAAGCCAAGTACACAGCCCAGATGTTCCAGCTGTTCAGCGAGGTCTTCCAGTGGCTGCCTCTAGCACAGTGTATCAACAGCAAAGTACTGGTAAGCGGTGGCGCTGTGAACTGAAAGCAGTCATAGGGTCATACAGCTGATTTTGTTGCTGTTCATCACGTCCAGTGTCTGTTGGATACCTGAATTATGTAGACAGTTAAGTTGGTGTTGTTTTTCAGAAAGGATTTAAGGATAGAATTGAACCTGAAAAGGGGTTTAGTGCAGTAATGTTACAGGTTTTCTACTATCAGTTAAGTCCTGGTAACATGAAATTAGAAAAACTGTTAACAGGACATAACTGAATAACAGGAAAATGCAGAAAGCTGAAACTGGTTACAATTACAATTGATGGATAGCTTACATTTGCTTGAGTGGTAGGCAGTGCAGTCATACAGTATAGCAGCATTGGACTGCCGCGTCCAACTATATCTTAGCCGCGATCAAACCATTGGCTATGAACAGGTTGGTTATTTACAGACAACACTAAGCATAATAATAATACCTGTTGGCCAGCAGGTAGCATGATCAGGATATCTGGCCAGTGGTGTGAGGTCACAGATTTGCTTCGAGGGGGAAGACTGAAGGAACATGACAGCAATGAACCTTTGTGTATTTAGGCGTAGTGAACACATCCATAAACTGGAGGTCTGTTTAATAAGAAATAAATGCATACAAAACTAAAACTGGTTTGAGTCATGGAAATGGGCTAAAACATTATGAAAAAGTTATGAGAAAATTTTGAAAAATCATTGGTAAAAATGTGTGGGAACCCTGGACACAAGACTAACAAGAATTACCTTTATGTTTATGTTCATCCTGGAGCGATGCATTATATATATATGGCCTTCGATCACAGTCAGTGTGTTTCCTCAAAGCGAGTTCTACCAGGCAGTGCAACCTGTGATGGATTATTTTATTATCTTTAAATATAGTGACTGTAACTGACGATGTGTGGGCTTTCTTTTTGTATAATGGGAAAAATTATACATGCATAATCTGCCCAAATCTTCCTGATGACTGGTGTTATTTTTGCAGGAGTAGTGGTTTGATATTTTCTGCTGTGCACACTGTCTTAATGAGGTTCTCCTCCTCAGGTTATGCATGGTGGACTGTTCAGTGAAGATGGTGTCACATTGGAAGACCTCAGGAAGATTGACAGGAACAGACAGCCTCCAGACTCAGGTAGGTTCAGACTCCAAATGCTGCATCAGTATAAAACTGGCACTAATAAATCATCCTTGGAAAGGAGAACAGGTACATTTCAACACCTTCCTCTGCTTTTTCACAGGTCCCATGTGTGACCTCCTCTGGTCTGATCCACAGCCTCAGGTCAGTTCCTGCTCAGTACCTCATTAGATCTGTTTGCTCAGAGATCCAGTGGTTTGTGTGAAAGCAAGATTCAATCCACTTTGGATTAAGATTTTATTTTTACATCCGTCTCTATCTCTCTCTCTCTCTCTGTCATGAAGAATGGGCGCTCAATCAGCAAGCGAGGAGTGAGTTGTCAGTTCGGGCCGGATGTGACAGAGCGCTTCCTGGAACAGAACAAGCTGGATTTCATTGTGCGTAGTCATGAGGTCAAAGCTGAGGGCTACGAGGTCACTCACTCAGGGAAGTGCATCACCGTGTTCTCAGCACCCAACTACTGGTAAGTAATCATGCTGGCTGACTTTAAGAATGTAGAGGGCATTGTTACTAAGGCTGTTCACTTGAACTGTTGTGTTCTGCTTTCCCACAGTGATCAGATGGGAAACAAAGGAGCTTATATCCACCTCAGGGGATCAGACCTTAAGCCAGAATTTCACCAGTTCACTGCTGTGGTCAGTATCCTGGACTCAAAATTGCAACAGTCATCAGAGCTGTTTGGGGAAATCACATCATAAAAATTGTTAGCCACTGGTTGTGGAATTATGCCTTCCAATTGATGGGTCCTATTTTAATCATTTTTGGTATCAATGGTTTTTAGCGTTGGTAATACTGTACTCAGGAGTGTCATTGTATTTATTTACCACTTGCTTAGCCCTGTTTTTTAATGTTAAATTCAGACAGTCTGACTGAGTCTAACTAAATCTCTTGCTGTAATGATGCATCACATTACAGCCACTTTATTTAAGCAGTTATCAGTCCCTCCAGGATGTTGCATCGTTGCGACCACAACAATTAATGCAAATTCAGCCAGTCCTTGTGAATTTTGTATGACTTTGGAAATTTGTTGATCACCTCAACTTAATTGCAAATTTGATAATTTAAAATGGGGAAAAATCTTACTTCGTTTTAGAGCTCTGCCCCTCCTTGTCCTCTCTCTCTCTCTCTCTCTCTCTCTCTCTCTCTCTCTCTCTCTCTGCTTATCATGAGATTACTGCTGCAGAAGTGTGAGCTCGCTGCCAGGGACAGATACATACACAGTGACAGGGCTAACTTTTAGCATCTCGTGGCTAACATTAGCTAACTGTTATTAACGGGTTTAAGTACAGAATTATACTGTTAGGCATCAGTGTGAGTTTGTTGGGACTGTTTAATAGCTCGGTGTTGGATGTTAGCTGCTTCTGCTCTGTTAGTTGGTGCTAACCAGGCAGAGAGAGCAGGGGGAGAGCTGCTCTCTGAAACAACAAAAGGGGCAGAGGTCTCCTCACCTGTCAGCCCCCCTCCACCACCATCACAAGTAGATTCTACTTCTTTATGAAATACTGAATGCTCATAACAATAAGCTCTGAATCCAAGACAGCATCACAACAACCTTTTTTTGCAAGTGAAACATTTTTGACATTGCAAAAAAATTGCTGAAAACATTGCAACATGCATGACAATTTTTTTGAAAAGCTGCTGTGAAATCAGGCATTTCAGGTCACTCAACCCAAAAATAGCCCACAAAATCCTGGAAGGACTGAGATATGCAAAATGTTATCAGAACCAGCTGGTATGAAGACAGAAATGTCTAAAACAACTACAACAAATCCACCTTTGACTACTGGCTGAGGTATTTAACTCAGGTGAGGTCGGGGCTTTACAAAAGGCAGCAACCAGGTGACTGTCATAAGCAGACTTCCAAGAGACTCTGTGCCAAAAACGCAAATGTAGTGAAGCGAAACAGCAAACCAGAATGAATCTGGGCTTGGCTTTTAGTTTCACTTTTGCTGACAAGCGTGTTTATGAACATTAATTGACAGTCCTGCATAGTAGACCTTATAATAATAAATTTGGTGCTTTTATAAAGCTTGTTCAAACATGATCTAATGTTTGTCTTCCTCTCACTCTCATTTACAGCCTCATCCGAATGTCAAGCCCATGGCGTATGCCAACACGCTAATGCAGTTGGGGATGATGTAGAGGCCACACAAATCTGTCTGTGACACTGACGACCTCCCATCTGACCTGAACCATCCCAGCCACCTCACTCCCTACAGTGCTCGGACATGCTCTCGCTCATGCATAGCCTCAAGGGATCCCTCTCCCCGACAAACTTCCGCTAGTTGTAAACAGAAAACACATGGTGTAGTTCAGATGGGAAAAGATCACTTACACAAACCCAGTCCAGAACTGGGCACATTCTTTCATGTTATCAGTTAGAACTGGAAAAATCCCCATTTCCATTGTCCATTTGCCCGCTCATGTGTTCCGTCACTGGGTAAAGAAACCAACCTTTCAGATGAGTCTCCTTGGAGCTGCTTGGTTTTAAAATATTTAATATACTCAGCAGATGGGATGAAATAGCTGATATGTACCAAAGATCTGTAATGAAAATGATTGTTCAGTTTTTACAAGAAGCGTCTTGTGACTCTGAAACCCAGCATTGTACTGTTGGCCCGTGTACACAGCTTGGAGCATTGTAAACCAGGTTAAGAGCAGCATGTCTATCAGTGTTTCACAAACTAACCTACAGTATGTCAGTTTGTTTTTTATTTTACAGGAATACAAAAATGATTACATGTATGATCCCAGTACAAAAAAAAAAGAATAGATTGATTGTCTCTGGCTACACTCTTAAAGGTGCTGTTTGCCATTAGTGGTGTATTTAGTTGGTTCAGTCATGTAGCTGGTAACATTTAATTTGCACTGCTGCACTGCTTCCTGTTGAGGAAGATATTGCTGCTCTCCATGTTTTCATCCTCAAGCGTCATTGTGCCACTCACCTGGCAGCTCCCGCACAGTCTACTCTCCAAACTAGCTTTGGTGTAAGGCAAACACTGATGGCACTCTAGTCTCCAACACACGTTCAATTACTGGTGACCCATGTGTGGATTTCCTCAGTACACAAACGTCCAAAATGCAATCCTGTCTTGAAACGCACAGCTGCATTGTCCAATGGCCCTCAACTTTTTAGATAAAGAAATACACTGATGTGTATGTATATATACTGTATCATTTAAAGATTCCGTGTAATGTTTGGAGAAAAATATTGAATAAAAAAATCCAGTCCAGTGATTTTAGAAACAAGCTGCTATCTTTATTTCTGTCCATTAAAGGTCCAGTGTGTAGGATTCAGGGGAGTGTATATGGAATGGAAAGTATTTTCTGTAGTGTATTAATTGCCTGAAAAGAAGAAGAATTGTGTATTCGTTACCTTGGAACGAACCCTTTACATCTACATAAGGAGCAAATCTTCGTCAAGAGAGTCCACCATGTTTCTACAGTAGCCCAGAAGGGACAAACAAAGCACTGGCTCTAGATACAGTCTTTTGCGTGTTCGCCAACAGTCTCTCTGTGACAAGCAGCATATAAAACAGATTTTTTTTGCTCCCGGTAAGAACCTCCTGAACATCCAGATATTGAGTTACGAGAAGAAAAAGTTGAGCACACATTAGCAGGTGCTGAGCAAGCAGCACAAACAGCACCAGAGATGCATGTATTTGTAAAGTGGAACTCATTTATTCAGTTTATAATGGTTTAAATCATCAGGTCAATTTGTTTTTGAGTAGAGAAGACCTCTGCAGATAATTCAGCCCCCAGTAACAACTTCCTGAACTCTGGACACACAGTGTGGCCCCAGACACCATAGTGAAACAGCTTTATTCAGTGTTTTTACCTGTTTTTTTTTATTACCTGGTCCCTTTGTTTTGGAAAGAGACCTCTGCAGACAATTCTGCTCCTGCTAAAAACTTCCCGAGCAATAAGCACTGAATGCGGGAGTTCCCGAGTTTCAGCGCTAGGTGTCGCTAAATCCCTTGAATCCTACACCGCTCCTGTTACGCTTCTTTATCTAAAACATTGACCTCTGTGTGTAGGGGTTTGTTTGAATTACTTATATATAAATGTGTGCGTATTTAAATTATTAGACATTCTATGTGTTTAAACTACGGGAGGGAAGAAGTGCCTGCTTCTCTCAAGGCGAAAGTCGCTTTAATTTGACGTCACGACTCTAAACAGCTGATCGTGATTCGTCAACTATGCGCCACCAGTTGACAACACACAGCAGCACGAGTTTCACCTTGTTGTGAACCCAGTTGGACACGAAGATTATCAGCTTTCAACAAAACCGACCTGAGATGCCAAAATATTGTTCCGTCCCAAACTGCAAGAATGACTCCGGAAACGGGAGCGACAGGAAGAGCTTCTACAAGTAAGTGACAGTCTGTGAGATGTTAGTTAGTGTTAGCTGTGGAGCTGGAGAAGCGTCATCTCTAACTTTCAGATACGTGTTCCCCTCCGATGAGTCAGTCTTTACAACGTCAGCTTATACAGCATTTTTTCAGACTAAAACCAATCACTGTAACGTTAGTTATTAAATATCAGCGTTATCATGGCCTGTAAAGTTTGTGTCGCCTTGTTTTGACCTTTGAGACACTGAGTCCTGATTGAATCATGATGTGAGGCTGTAAGCCAGTGTGCTGACTGAGTTTTTATTGACATGCAAATTTACATGCTAAGAAGTATTTTGCGTTTAATTTGTGGAAATGTGCAGTTAAGTTGTATTTTTGTGGATCTGAACCACAGTGGCAAAATCCTTCCACTCCCACTAATGTAATATTCTATAACACTACCTCCACCGTTCAGTTTTTACAAGGCAAAAAGGTTTTACAGTTATTTAATCGGCCACTCATAAGTAGCTACTTAAATACAAAAAAGAATTATTTATTCTGTGCTATACAGTACATGTGGGAGATGAACAGAATGCAAATTATATTTAAATTAAATGCAGAGTATACTGTTGTGATGGATCTTTATATGGGAGCTAAGTCACAGACATTATGCATTGGTGGAAAAAGATAATTTACTTAAGACAAAATAGAAATACCATACTTAAAAAAAACTCCATTACAAGTCCAGAATTCAAAATGCTACTTGAGTAAAAGTACTTGAGCGAGTATTATCGGCAAAATATACCATACCAGAGTAAAAGCACTCATTGTGCAGTTCTAGAATATTATGTTAATTTGTTTATATCAGTAAGGAATACATAGAAAAACATTTTAATTTTCTTCGACATGGAGTCAGTTTTAAATATGTTGTATGCTGCTGTGTAGATAAGTACTTTAATATAGGGTATCACATCATATAAGCATACCATGTGTTGTTTTTTAAAATGTAAAAACTAACTAGTGACCGTAAGTGTCAAATGAATGTAAAAGAGAAAAAAATACCATGTACCCTCATTAAATGTAATTGAGTAGAAGTAAAAAGTTCTATGAAATCCAAATACTTAAGTAAAGTACAAGTATGCCAAAATGACACAATACTTGAATATAGTTTTTGAGCAGATGTATTATGTTCCATTCCACCACTGACAATATAACCCCACTCCATGATTTTATGGGAAATTTCTAAGTAATCACTTACATCTGAGAAACCTACATTCAAAGTGAAAATGGGATTCACAGTGACCAGAGGAATAAAAACCTGTCTAAATCTGACAATAAAGTATTTTATTTGAAGGAGCCCAGTGATACAAATGTGATCAGTCACTCATATTTGTATTCTTTGTTGTGTTCTAGGTTCCCTCTCAGGACCCGGTCCGCCTGCAGCAGTGGCTGAGGAACATGGGACGTGAGAACTGGACTCCCTCTCGACACCAGTATATTTGCCATGAACATTTTGCACCTTCATGCTTCAAGGTGCGCTGGGGGATCCGATACCTTGAGAGCGATGCAGTACCCACAATCTTCCAGGAGGCTGAGGTAAAACAAAAGAAACCCTTTGCAGTGTTAATTTGAAAATGTAGGGCTGCACAATATTGGAAAATTATTATTATTATTTATGAACACTGTGTTATCATCAGTGTTGGGGAAACTGTTAAAACCGTAGTTTACCAAACTACAAGCTATTTCATAACTGAGAGAAGTTAAACTACAGCTCAGCTACCCTCACTTTGCTCTTTTTTTCTGGACTCTGAGATATCTTATTGTAACATGGAGGTACAACTAAAGGCAAAGTAAAGAGTTGGTGTGTTTGATTTAGGGACTAGGGCAGGCTGATTTGTTTTAAGGAAAGGGTATAGAACAGTTGTTGGGGTGGAATCAGGAATCAAGAAATACATGGTATTTTAAATCCAGTTGTCTTGGTTGCATACCAGATGTGATTTTAATCAGACAGCAGGTGGCCAATGAGCTGTAGCATTTTGCCACATTGTATGGCAAAAAAAGCAATAATTTACAAACTTATGAATCGGCTGGAAATTTATCTCTGCAACATAATATCATGTTTAGGAGTTGGTCCACAGCAACCAGCTCTCTTGATTATTTTAAGCTTAAAGCAACAGGGAAGATAAAGCACTGTAGTTTATATACTGTTCGTGAATTTCCAGCAAAGTTTTACTGAAATGTTTTAAAATGGGAATGTTTGTTAGGGAACCACTTTTTTTGGGCCATCATAAAGTTTATTTAAAAAGATTTTATGTGATCCTGATGAGTCACAACACCGAGGTTGTCCCTGATAGTTTTCTGTAATTATCATATAATAAATGTTATGTAATAAAATGTAGTTCAGTAAATAGTTGAAAATATTTATTTTTTACATTTTAGTTGGCGTCTGACAACTAGATCTGTGCATGTATTGACAGAATTCATTATTTGTAATATACAAAGACTTACCATGCTTTGAAGTTACTAGGAAGGTGTTATGAGTGCACCACCACAGTTGCTGTAAATTAAACTGTAAAACTGATATGTTTGTTTTGATAAAAACACACTCTGCTTCTTTCTAGAAACGGAAAGCGATGGATCACAGTGAAAGGAAGCCAAAACGGCTTCGAACCAACAGTAATCAAAGCATAGCCTTGTCAGATGACAGGACAGTGTCTGCTGACGTTGTTGAGATGGAGAATACATTACACACGGTACACCTGTATGAGATCACTGTTGACCCATCGCAGCAGGGAGAAACCAGCCTGGTGGAGTCAAGTGATGTTGGAGAATCTGACCAGTCTGTACAGACAGACCTGAACCAGCTGGCATCAGTGGATGGATCTGAAGCAAGGGCAAATTTCCCCTTAACGTTATTCCAGACAGTTAATGATCTCAGTAACAGTGGAGAGGTGGTGGTGATGTCTGAATGCCCTGCTGGTGAAGGGCAGGATGAGCTTCTGAATGGAATCACTGCTGCCATTTTAACTCAGGGCCACGGGCTGGTCATGAATGACTCCACACTTGGCTGTACAGATGAGGCCGTGGCCTCTCTAGGTGCTGAAGATATGACTTGCTCCACAGAGGATTTCTCAGGTGTCCAGGGATGCCATGAAACTCAAGTGATCGCCTACTTTGAGACGATACCAAACGTTGTCCCCAGTAAAACCTGTACTGAGTTCACCTTCACCCCGGATACAGTTCTGTCATCTGCTCTGAGCTCTAAGCCCATCACCTCTACTCTGCCTATTGTGTCCAAACATGTGCCGCCTTCACCCACGTCACTGGTCCTCACCGTGGAAAGACTGGACGCAGATGAGGGAGAAGACGGCAAGTCAGAGGAGGACAGCATAGAGTGGCAGGATCACCAGCTGGAGGAACACTGGTGAGTATTGACTCTCAATACTCCATTTCCAGATTTCTGCCCACCCCAGCTTTAACTCACCTGCAATGCCAACTTCAAACAGTCATAATCATGCTTTTCCTTCCTATATTCTCTACGTATTACAACGTATGCAATCTTTTTCCCATTCCCTACATGAGCAGCTACCATAAGAACAGTCTGAGCAAGGAGCAGCTGGAAGCGATTGTGGCTGAGCTGCAGAAGAAGGTGAAGGTGCTGCAGCAGAGACACCGCCGACACCTGGAGAAGCTTCTGGGACTGGAGAACACGGTCAGCCAGCTGAAGCAAAGCAACCTGCTGAATGAAGAGCGACTACAGCTGCTTGAGAGGGTGAGGAGCTTAAAGTTTTTACATGAAATAAGCCCACATTTATTTTGAAAAAAAATGTTCTAATTCTTAAGTTTTTAGGTATATTCTGCTGTTTTATTGGCCAATATTGAATTCTCCATTAAACTTATTATGCAACTTATAAAAACAATGAGCACAGCCAGAGGGGATTAGGTGTTGGAGGTAAATACTTACGAAAGTCCTGACATATCGTGAAAAGCGCATTGACTTTGTGTTGTCTCGTCTTTCTCAGGCTTACATACAGACTAGTGCAACAATGCCAGATGCTGGTGAGACTGTGGCCATCATCTATGAAGAGGACGATGGCGCATACTTGTTAACTCCACTAATTAACACAGATGAAAAGCTGTGAGGCTGACTGCAGACGTCCCATCTGTGTTCGTCTGCTGCCCACACTGGCAGAAGTGATATACTACCTGTTTTTTTTTTTGTTGTTGTTTATTTGTTTTTTCTTGTAACAAAAGGAGATCTGTGTATTAAATGTGGCAGCGTGTTGTTGGATCTGCTGTGAGCTTTGCACAAATAGGGATGAGTAATACAGAACAATGTTGAATATGTTTTTTTAAGTTTTCACCCTCTACCCCTCCCAACCGTTCTCCGACCTCTTTTTATTTGACCTTCATGGTTTTTGTTTGTGGTAATGTACATATCAAATTAAAAATAACTTCCATTTAGACTTGTGCTTCATTTCTATAGTAACTGTACATTATAACTATTAAAGGTCTAGTTTGAACGATATATGGGGATACATTGGCAGAAATGGCATATAATATTAAGTGTGTTTTCTTCAGTGTATGTCACCTTAATATAAGTGTTGTGTTTTCATTACCTTAGAATGAGCTGTTAATATCTACATAGGGACCAGGGGGGTGTTCCATTAACGTAACCAAGAATATCCAGACTAAGGTGTAATCTTGAAGTTTGACTAAACGCCAACTCCCAATCAAGTGAAATCAGCTGGCTCCAATTGGCGCTTATTCAAGCCTCACCTGTTAAGCCTCAACTCATGCACTCACCCAGGGAAAATAAAAAGCCCAAACTAGTCGAGTGCCGAAAATGTTGCAAAATGTCAAAGAGCAAAGGAAAGGAGTGAGCGGAGGCTTTTTTTTTTACGGCGGAGGAAACGCTCCTTATGGAAGTGTATGGTGACAACAAGGACATAATTAAGAAAAAGGCAATACTGCAGCAATTAATAAAGCAAGGCAGGTCGCGTGGCGGAATATTGGCGACAAAAATTCAGCATTTCAGCATAATATCATGTTATACAAATCCCGCATCAAAGGAACAACATATATGTAGATGAGATCACCTATTAAATCTAACAATTAAAGTATGCCTAATGAAATTCACCAAATGTGTAAATTAATATTATCGATAGACTATTTATCACATTTATCTACTTTAATCAAACTATTTTATGTCAATCATTGCATTTATCATATCATTGATCGTAGATTATGACATTTCCAAAATGATCAGTTTATAGGAAATAATAACATTTATCTATTGATTGTAGAAAATTCCATTTAGCAAATCCATCAGTTCAGTGGAGATGAGGAAAACTATTAAGTGAATGCAGGTGATAATGAATCAATTATTTTATTATAATAAAATAAATAATAAATAATTATTATTTCTCATCATTTGGGAGTCATCTGTAAGCTCTATCCCTTATTATATCAAAATAAGGAAAATCCCCTTAAATGTATGGAATGTGCTATAGGATGAGGAACAGACAAACCATAAAGGTGTGTGTCCCATTTTAATGTTGTTGCTTTGTGTCATGGTTAATTCATAAATATAAAAGATAACCATATGTTAGTGTGAACAAATCAAGCGCTATGCATGATGTATGGTGATGCTAGAAATAATCAAAATGAATAGAAAATACATCCTTTTTACCTCTCCTTACTTAGCCTCTTAGCATCACCAACACTGTACAGGATTGTACCACTAGCCAAGAACCTCAGTGCAATACAGACTGACTGCACAGTGGTCAGAGACTGGCAGCGGCGTGTGACCTTTATAATGTGTGGTTCCAGCCAACTGCATAGATACACTATGCTCTGCCTGCTGAACCGGTACCTCACCCACAGATAGGACTCTGTCTGTATCAACGGGTTGGTCCTGTCCTGGAAGACTCTTGGGGCTGGTGGTGGTTGGAAGGCCCACTGAACAATGTGGGCCTCATCAACAGGATCCTCGATGAAGGGGCATTCCATTATTTCCTAATTTACTCTCTCTTGCTCTGTCTCTGTGTCTCTCTGGGTGTGTCCCTTTCCTTCTCTGGTTGTTGTCAGTTGACCTCAATTGGCTGTGAATTTGCTAGCCAATTGGAAACACAGTGGGGTGGGGGATGGGAAGGCAATCACATATTCATGTACAATCTTCTTTGAATGCCTCAATTTCATTTTATTATAGTTTTGTTTGTATTAAATTGATTATGGCTTTACTGTTGTAAGTTTTTTTTTTTTTTTTAAATTATCTTATTTTTATTACATTTTAATTTGTTTTTTTAATAGTTAATGTTTTTTGATTAATTATGTTATATATTTTATTATCTACATCATTACATGACAGTTGTGAGTGTGTAAAAGCGCTGGCAGAACTGTCTTTTAGGTGTCTGTTCTTTTCTTTTGAACATTGTTTGATCATAGATGGAGCTAATCCTCACCTTAATCCTGCTACAGTCCAGGATTGCCCGGCAGCATAAATTACCATGGTAACTAGGCTGAGGTTTCAGGTTAACCACCTTGATGGAGCGGAGTTGTGGCTCAGTTTGATGGAACGGAAACCGGAGTTTAGCTCGATGTATCAGGCTTAGCCAGAACCATGGTTTCCATGGTTACTGATGTGAGGCTAATCTTAGCCACTTTGATGGAACAGAACTCTGGCTCACATTAGCCAGACTTGGCCATTTAAGCCTGAATTTGCCTTTAGCCTGCTTGATGGAATATCCCCCAGGTCCTCATCCATGGAGTGTGCCTTGCTGCATTGCCATGTTTCTACAGTAGCCCAGAATGGTCAAAATCTCTGGCTTCAGATAGGGCCATTTGCATGTTTACTTTGCCTTAACATTAAATTTTAAGTTAACAAAGGAAAAAGCACATATTAGCAGGTGCTGAGCTAGCGGCCCATCTGCAACGAGCCAAACACCGATTGGTTTGAAAATGAACTTTCAAACGGGTACATGATTTTCATACGAAAATTCCAACTTCACAAATACATATTCTTGCACCATAAAAGTCTGGTTAGCACCTTGAAGTGCAAATTTAGATTCAGGAAGAAGAGATTTTATCTGTCCAAGGCCAAACAAATAAAAATTTTTTGGTAAGATTATTAGTTTATTTGTCAAATCTGTCTCAGAAAAAAAGTTATTCAGTCATATCAGTTGTTTTACAGCAATAACAGCATGTATAGTATCAACCTATAACAGCTACTGCAGTAGTCGTAAAATAATACTGCTGTAAATGAAGAATCTCATTGTAGATTTTTAGTTTGGCCACTTGAGGGCAGCAGAATATTTTCTTTGATATTTCCTTTAGGCAAAACACTCAGTAGTGCAGTACAGATTGATTTTGGTCCACTCTCCTCTTTTGTTCCAATACTGTTAGAAATTTGGCAGAATATTTGTATGAAAAAGAAACTCATGTTTAATAAGACCTTTCCTCTAAATTGGAACATTAAGTCGCTCAAATTTGACTCAGAGGGAGTTTTTCAAATGACCATCTGAAAAAGTGTCTGAAGTTTGAACCTTGTTTGACTTGTGGTATTACAGCTTAGCATCTGTTTCATTTTTAAGCGTCTGGCTCTACTCTTCTTGGATGGTAGCTGTGGAGAATGTTATGCACTCTACTGTGTGGTGCTTGAACCAATGACCTCAGACTCTGTGTTCTCCTAACCTCCTCGCTCATTTGGCTGCTGTCACCCTAAACTGGCTTTAACCTGATTTCATATTACCACAAAACTGAAAAGTGATGAGAGTGAGTGTTTCTTATCTCTGCTCTGCTGGAATGTAAGGGAGGGATACTTTCTTTTATCCAACTTTTATCAGCAGGTATATTTGCTCATATGTGCCTCAGCAATGAGCTAATAGTTAGATGTTCCACCAGAACTCACAAACACACACACACATAAAAGGATTTTGCCAGTACATTCTGACCCAAGTGATCTTGTGGTGAACACTTTGTAGCTACCTTTCTGCTCACCATCCTCCCTCAACTTCCTCATTATGTGTTGATAACATTCAGCTTTTAACTAAGCTTTCACATCAATAATGTTCTACACCCGAATACAGTTCCGTCATCATCATTTGTTTAGGTTGTCACCACAGTGTAGAAGAAAATCCCCTGGTCCCAAGCCCATACAGTGGAGCTGACTTTTGCATCATGTGTTATTTTTATATTTTGGAGACAGTACACATCAGGGGTGGAAAATAGCACCAGCTACTAGCCAATGCTTGTAGAATATGCAAGTGGCAGTTAGATTTGCTCTACTCACCAGCCAAAAAAACAATGGTAATCTACTGAGTAGCTGGTAGATTTTATAATCCACCAGCCACACTGGCAGGTGGACTAGAAGTTAATTTACAACCCTGCTAGGCATTTACGGATCGAAGGAACAAGTTCTTAAAATGCCATTTTGAGGGACTTTTTTAGCTCCTATTTTAGAGGAGGTACTCTCCCAGCACAAGAGGAACCGTGAGTGACGTAGGTGTGTGGTGATTGGATGTGGTGATTTAAGTGTACATTGATCAGTTGAACACAGCCAGTGCAGCACTGGCAATGGAAAGTTTTTAAAATATGTTAGCCGTGAAATTACAGACAACACAAAACAAACACAAACAACAGCTCGCAACAAAAAATGGAAGAAAACACAGACAAATGGACTGACAGTGAAGTCCAGTCCTTACTGAGCATATATGTGCAGATACTGTACAGTAAAATTTTGACTTGTCAAAGCAGAAGTGATGTTGCTATACAAAGTGCCAGCTAGCTTACATGTCACTTCAGCATTCCTGCTGGCAGTGTAAATGCAACCCAATAAAAAGCCCTTGAAGATATGTAGTTCTTGGGGGAGCTTTCTAGAGGGCAGTTCCTCTCAGAGATCCCCAGAACTGTTCAGTCTGAAAACACAATGAATGAAAATGATCCACTTGCCTGCCTGATCCCAATCATTGCCTTGCAGTTCAGAGGATGAGATCAACACCTATTCCACTAGCGCAGTCTCACTCCGAAGTCAATGAAATCCGGACTTGTGGCGACAAAAAATAACGAAAAAAGGCTTCCTTTAATGTCGGCATGATACGCAGCCAGTTGCTGCTGTAGTTTAGGGGGATGCGGTGTGACAAGGACGAAACTAATGGCAGCGAAAGCCCACTAGGGCAGCTGGGAGGGCTGGTGGATTGATCCAATAGACACTGACCTTCATCCGAAAGAGCAGTGTTCAGGTACCATAAGATCATAAAACCAAACCCTCCCTCTTCTTTTTTTCCTAAACCCAACCACTTCCTTTTGTTACTTAAACCTAACCATTTGTTTTTGTTGCCTAAACCCAGGAAGGAAAACAAATTTTGCAGTGTTGTACTGCCGTGGTGCTTTATTTTGAAAGAGACTGTATGTAAACGTTAAATTTCCTGTGAAAATGGAAGTGTATTTTGAAAGAAGACAGTTCATGTAACAGGCAGAACTTGACACGGGGTCCCAGAACGTCAACAACCAACGTGTCAACAACCAACGCACCAAGACATGGAAAGTCCATGACCAAACATCAATATGTGATGAGTTTGGAATGAGAATGTGTGCAGATTTCACGAGATGGAGGCTGGCGTAGCTGAGAAATGCCTTGCACTCTACGCTCCAACGTTGTCTTGCGTTAACTGACAATCCAATTCTGTCTGTTGGTACAGTTGGTTTTCCTCACCTGATGCATACCATACCCTAGTACACATGGACCGTACTCAAGACCACCTTTTCAAGTGGACTTGGGCACAGTTCATCAATCCGAGCCCTGGTATGGTAAACAGTGTTCACACTGATCAAAAGCACTGGATTTTAGGATCCCATGTGCTCTTGAGTGTGGCTCATCTGTAGCCTATATGGGCAGAGTTTACATGATGGTTGCACGTTTTGAAATTATATTCACTGTTATATCTTATTTTTATCTATATAATTTTTTCTTAAAATATGTCAAAGAAAAATACCAGTTAGGAGAACAAATACAAATACTGATAATGTGATTATCCTGTCTGTTGTACCTTTAAGGATATTCCCTAAATAGGATGTGGGATACATTTAAATTTACTTTATTTTATTTAAGGTGCTGAATAGGTAAGGTAACGAATGGTCTAACAAACATTCCAGTGCATTTCCATCCTCATAAAACATTTGCAATGCTGTTTTTTTAAGTATCTTGAGTTTTTTACCTCCATGTTTACTGGTTTCCTTCTTCTTTACTTTGGCTGTCACGTTGCAGAATATCTTGGCAATGTTACCTCCAACTGCTGAAATCTAATGTCAGCTCAGGCCAGTATGCACACATTCACAACAGACACGTACACTGTAACCGTACACTGTAGATATTGTATTGCCCTGTTATAGTGCCGTGAGCAGACATCGAATAAAGATTAGTTAGCCCTTTGGCTTTGTGGCTGTTATATATCATCAATAATCAGTTGTATGTTTTCAATATATAGTTGACAGAGAGTGACTTCTGGAAACAAACTTCACCCATACTATGGTTCAAGTCATCAGCCTGCAGCATTGCACAACAGCTAATGATAGCAAAATGTTAAGAATATAGGGGGAAGTAGGAAGATGTGTGTAATTCAGGTATGTGTGTGAATGACAGGGAATGTCAGGGCTTTTTGGAAAAAAAAAGTCTTGATAAGGGAAATATTTGTAATTTGGGTGTGTATGTGGATAACAGTAAATATGTTTTGACTGATAGAGTTTTACACCGGGGACTGTGGCTCGAAATAAAAATATATTTGGGTTTGGTAGAACGTGGTTTCTGCGGAGAAAGTTTCAAACAGGAGAACTTATTATGGTTCTGTTTGATACTGAGAGAAGCATTTTTGTTGAATCAGTTCCTTTGTGGGGTCTATTGTGGTTTAGATTTGGATTCAGATAACTTGCCGTCGCAGGTAAGAAAACTCAGTGAGTTTCCGTTCCCACTGAGCGGACACAGTGAGCCTGTGTTATTTTTGGGGAGGAGGAGGGGGTCGCTTTCTCTCTCTGACTTCAGGTGCCAGGCAACCTCTCTGCCCTTCACATTCCCCAGTATCGGTCATGTGACCAGAGTTTGGCCAAAGCCAGCAGAGCGTGACCACAGAGACTCACAGACTGCCTTTTTTCTTTGCTTTCTTCTTTCTTTTTTTACAGTCAGCCAGGTTTAGGTATTTGATAAGATTCAGTTTCATCATAGCCTCAGGAGCCTTCAGTTCATGAGGCCGCAGTTAGCTTTATGGTTTTGCTGGTTGTCATTTTTTGTCAAAGTATGAAAATCTCTCTGACTCACACTCACACTGTTTACGAATATGAAGTCTTTCATTTGATGTGCCATGATTTATTGAACAGGAACCTTGTGTATTCCTGGGTGGCTGTGAAGTACACCTGTGTCTGAATCAATGATTAGCTCACCAATGACCAAACATGCCTGAGGGTCTTTGACAAGTCAGTGGAACAGCACACAGGAAACCGCTCACTGGTAATCATCATGATGCTCTGTCACACCTCTGTGGAAATTGCTCCACATATTTGCTCTATAGCTTGTGGGGTTTTTTTTCTTTTTGCTATTTGGTTAGTTTTAAGTCATGTCCTTCACAAGCCTGTTTACTGTAGCAGATTATTTGTAATGCAGTCACGCAATAGAAGGAGATTTAGGCCCCGTCTACACATACTCAGATATTTTTGAAAACTGATATTTCCCCTTTTGTTTAAAAAATAATTCTGACCACATGACCTTTGTTTTACAAAGTATCTCTGTCCATACTAGAGTGCAAATGCTTGCCGGTGTTAGCTGTCTTCAGCAGTCTCCCCTCATCACACAGGTGGTCAAGGGTACAGATGAATATTACACCCACTAGGCATTACATTACCACTGATTTACATTGAGTTTAAAGACAAAGGAGCTCACTCAAACACACAAGTGATGCTCAGTACTGCAAGTTTTCCTTCCACTCCTCATTGACAACAATCCCTCTTTGGAAAGTATCTCATCATGTACTGGTTTGACTGCGTCTGATTCAAAACTGCCATTTCTGACGAACTTTAAAAGCAGACGCGAAGCAAAAAAAACTGGGTGCAGCAGATGCCTTTGTTCATTCATGCAGTGATGCAACAATACTAAGTTTAAGTTTAAAGTAGTCATCAGACCAAACAGTGTTAACAAGATAGCAAACTGGCTGTTTGCCACTGTTGATTTTTCTGGCACACGCTGATTATACAAAGCAACAATAATGGAGGTCACGTCATCGTTTTCAAATGCTCTGATGTTCATGTCCACACAGATAAACAGTAAAGAAAATTAAAAAAAAAAAATCTGCACCTTCAGAGGGGTTTAAAGCAAGCTTTGTTTTACTGACTAAAAACTCTATTTGCATTTGAATTAGAGGCCAAAAGACGGAGGAGGATATCCATTCTCAAAAAATCTGTATAGGTGCAGACAGACAGGGCCTGTGACTAAGAAATTTAGAGGCCAGTTTGGTCTTTCATTCATTCATTCATTCATTCATCGTACATAAACACTTATCCTGGCACACGGTCACAGGGAGGCTGGAGCAACAACTATAGATATTTTAAAATGTGGAATAGTGATGTAATTTGTTTAATTTTCAAATATAAATTGAATAAACTTGTATTTCAGGATAAGTGAAATGAAGATTGTTTTACACAGCAAGTAAATATTTGTATCCTTAACAGGGCTGGCATGATACCAGATTTTCACTATTTGACTATTGCGGCCAAAAGATTTCACAACAACGATATTATTGCGCAAGTTAGGCTACAGAAAATTTGAAATCAATAAAAATTATGCTATCAGTAAAATTTATCTTTAACTTTTATTGTGTGCATTTTCTATTTTTTAGAAATAAATTACACCCAAGTGTAAAGTGTAGAGAGGGAGACAAAGCAAGAACAGAAATGTTTTAAGAAGCGCTAGACTATTTATATGATATCATGTGTAATATTAAGATTATAGCAGTATTTCATTATTTAAATATAATGGTTATAATCAATACCAATATATCACAACACACCTAATCCTAAATGACCAACAATAAATCCACAGAATGTTACAATTTTACTATAGCTTTTTCCACAACAGGCCGTAGTTTACATGCGTTTGTCAGGGCATACATTATATAGTCTGACCTCACCTGAACACAAATTAAAACTTAACTTGTTTTGCAAAATCTAAAAACCAATAGATATTCCTTTATTTTTCATATTGTCTTTAAATTCACCTCCTGAAAATATTGGCAGTAGTGTACTGAGGAACGTAAATGCCTCAAAGGTCACATACAGACTCTAGGTTATATGCTGTTCTGTCTGACCCTTCACCAAGCCCCTGACTCATTACTGATTCCCTAAAAAGTAGCATTTATGTAAAAAAAAAACTTCAAATGCAATCTTGAATAATCATTAGAATTGAGCTCTAATGTGTAGTCACTGTCATCATGACCACATGTCAGGCCGTTCCTTGTCCTTTTGTTAGAGGTGACACTGATATGGCAGTGAGAGACAACAGTTGGAAATGTGATATAGCACAAAGCGAACTCGCCTATATTTACCATAAGATATCATTAATTTTTCAGGTTGCTCCCTTTGTCAGGTGTGACTGCATGTGTTTTTGAGACTAGACTCTTGAAAGGCTTGACTCGTGTCGATCATGGAAACGATCATGACTGCTTGGTCTTTTAAATGTGGTTGAGTGTAGATAATTGTCCTCTGCTTGGGTGCATGTCATCATTACATAAAGATCACAGACACAGCATGTAAAGCACGACATTGGAAGATTGAAGGTAAGTTAGACAACTCTCAGTGCCTGCCTGTAGTCTTCAAGCTTTAACAATCTACTAGGTAAAAAATATTGAATGCTTTTGTAAGGCACTTCTAATTTTACCAGTACATCTTGCTCAGTGGAAAACAGTCGAAGTCTGGTGATGCAGGGTGGCTCCCCATAGGTTAATTAATAATATTTAAAGTATGTGGCAGGGTGGTGGAGAGAAGTGTGCAACCACAGCCAAGCACCCAGTGATAACGTTAAAGTCTGAAAGGTAAGAAAACAGATAACTCATGTAACCAGACTGGGATGACTCCACTCCTCTGTGCTCACACTTCTCACCTCAGCCCGTTAACTGATCCCGTGGCTAATTGTTCAGAGCGCGTGTGGTTAAGTTGCCAGTTGCTGGTAACGTAGCCCTCAGGATTGAGTGTCAGGCTGCTCTTACAAAGGCACCTGGATGGAACGCACTCCGTCATTTTTGTTAGCGGTTTACTGACTCATGCAGGAGTGAATAAGCCGTTACAAGACTTAAAATAGAGTATGAATGTCAGGGGAGACACAACAGGTGAACAGGGTACAAATTTCAACTAATGCACATCACCATGAAACTTTCTCAGTTGATCTCTTACATTAAGACAATTGTTTTTTGTGTCAGAAGTTCTGTGAAATTTTGAGTTTGATTATGCAAATGAGGAAATTATCTAATTAAATATACAATGATTTGCTTACATTTCTGGAACAGAAACATTGGATAGAACCAAAAATGGAAAATAAGACACGATGGGTGAATAGGGTAGAATTTTTAACTTATAGATATCACTATGAAACTTCTCCAGTTGAGTCAATATGTAAAGACAGTTATTTTTTGTATTACAAGTTCTCTGACATTTTATGTTTAAATATGCAAATGATCAATATCTAATTAAATATCCTCATTTTGCCAAAATTTCTAGAAAACAAATCTTAGCCTCAGTATGTATTGTGGACATTTTCTTTCCACTAGTCTGAAAGATGACATCTTATGGAAGCAAAATAGCCCAAAATCTCAGATCATACAGGTGCATTAAAACTGTATTTCCACCTCTTGGTGTCTCCCCTTAAGAATAAGTGAATTAAAAGATAATTCATGTTTTAAAAACACAAGATATGCAGTATCTTAAAAAACAGTGATGTTTATTAAAAAAATTGTTAGATACATGAACTGCAGTTGTACATAACACACAAAGATAATTCCTGTCAAAGATGAACCCAGGTGCTTTTGTGCTCCCTTTGTGGACACTGTAAAACACCCAGTGTCCTCTGCCATCCCCACCCTTACCACACTGCACTAAACGTTGCCTTGAATACAGTTATCATCTGTCTTGACAGTTACAGGTGATTAATGATACTCTTACTACAGTATTTACAATACACATAATCCTAGTGATAACCCTGTTGCACCTTCAAACACATCCAGTTCTTCAGTTTCTTTACACAGCAGTGCCTTATTGTGACGGTGAGGCATGAAGCAGTCATGGCAGTTTTTATAAAAAAAATATTCTGTGGTAAACATTAAGAAGTCAGGACTGTACAAAAAAGTATGATTGTATACTGGTTGTGACGATAACATTTAGCGTGTTAAAAAGACAGAGCACTAAGAACATAATTTGATTTTTGTTTTGAAACATGATTTAAAGTAGATTTCCACTCCGGGTCCTTTGCATGCTTTTTTCAGTCTCTTGAAAAAGGCCTACGAGCCTAGGTCAGAGATATTTAACATTCAAGGCAAAATCAAACATCCTTCATTATGGATTCTCTTTGTTCCCATGAACTCTTTTCCTCAGTACACCCTCAGTTTGGTGAAGAGCAGGTTAATGTCTTTTTCTCTTTGACCTTCATTCATACATAGTCTTTTCTTTCTAACCCTGGGCCCCCTGCTGACCGTGGGGCAGAGTAAGCCATTCGAGAGGGGTTGTATCTGGTCTCACGCGGTGGACAGGAGCAGCAGAGCAGTGCGCCCCCAAGAACCAGGAGGGCAGCAGCCGCCCAGCCGATGTACAGCGCAGCCCCCAGCTCCCTCCGCTGAGCGTCAGTAAGTAGAGGGTTGTAGAAGTCCCTGATTATGGTGTTGGCCGACCAGGAGACAGGAATGAGCTGCATGACCCCGGAAACAATGAAGAAGACCCCAGAGATGATCATCACCTTGGCCTTGGATGCCTCGTCATCAATGCAGTTGGTGCACTTGGCCCCTGCGATGGCAATGAGCACTGCCAGGATGGCTAACAGGATGGAGATGACGGTGAGGGCGCGGGCTGCTTGGAGGTCTTGAGAGAGGGCAAGCATAGAGTCATAGACCTTACACTGCATCTGGCCTGTGCTCTGGACCACACAAGTCATCCACAGGCCCTCCCAGATGATCTGAGCCGTCACAATGTTGCTGCCGATGAAGGCTGTCACCCTCCACATGGGGAGAGCGCACGCCACGATGGCAATAATCCATCCTAGAATACACAGGGAGATACCTATCAACTCCAGCCCTATAGACATCCTGAAATATCTTCCTCTTCTGTTGCTGAATGTGTGTCACACCTGAGAGGAGATCACAGTAAAAAAATCTGAGGAGAGGAAGAGTCAACCAGAGACCTAACTAGTAATTACATTAATTTCAGGCCTTGCATCTGCGAGTGTGTGATGATCTGATGCCTTTACTTCACCAGTATCCTTTATAAGGCAGATCAGGTGGAGGGGAGGAGTCTTTGAAGGAGCTGACATCACCAAAAGAGGAGGAAGGACCTGGACACACTCTGCTCTCAGCTTACACGGCCAGCTTCACAATGGGCCTGGCCACAAAGGGGCCTTTTACAGCTGAAAGGGCATGCAAGTACTGCATGTGTTTGTTACAACAAAAAAAAAACTGTTGTGAGAGTGGATTAAGGCTTATTGTATAATTTAAAATAAAGATATTAAGGACCAGTGTGCATGATTAAGGGCAATATTTTGGTGAAATAGAAATATAATAAGTATGTTTTCTTTCATGTATAATCACTTGAAATACTAATCATTGTGTTCACAGCCCCTTTGGAATAAGCAGCATCTGCAAAACAAAGATCTTTTTTTCTTTTATTGTGTTACTGCTTCATACAGTGTTTTTACCAGTTTAAATGTCTCAGTCTGTTTTTGAGAGGAAGAGACCTCTGCTGCCCTGGTAAAAATTTCCCGAACAATGACCACTGAAGGAATTCTCACCTAAAGTTCATGCTTGGCACATGACAGAAGTTTCAGCTGGATGCAATCTGCAATCCTCACCACTAGATGACCCAAAATCCCACTGCTTCTGTAAAGTACAGGTGACATGCAAGAAAACGTTGACTGATTAATCTTTTTTGTCAAACAAACTCTTTTCTTTAACACATAAATGAAACAGGTTGTAAATGGAATAAAAATCCCAGACACACTAAACCAACATTTAAAGGAATCAGTGGCTGTTCTGTCACTTTACGTTGCCTGTGACTTGGTCAAAAATTTGCACTTGAACACACAGCAAACACAAAGGCCGACTATTTTCTACACCTGCAGTAGAGGAAATAACCCTCCATACCAGCAGGTGGCAGTAGTCTGTATCTGTCATTGATATTTATCGGAGGGGGAAACCAGAAACCAAGATGGACAGGATGGATTCAGGACGCTGGTTCAGGACGCCACTTTACGCATCACAAACACACCCTGATGTTGAGAGAACAAATGATCATTGCTGTGCACTAGCAAAAAAAGTGCCAACAAAAATAATCTGATCTAATATCACCTGCTTGTTCTGATCTCT
The DNA here is from genome assembly GCA_026686955.1 of Epinephelus cyanopodus. Classification (NCBI taxonomy): domain Eukaryota; kingdom Metazoa; phylum Chordata; class Actinopteri; order Perciformes; family Serranidae; genus Epinephelus; species Epinephelus cyanopodus. The sequence goes on along the minus strand of CM048918.1, from coordinate 11,747,700 downwards.
CGTCCTCTTGACTTAAGTTGTTTGCTTTCCTCATGTCTGTTTGTCTTCTTGTGCACTGCTCTAAAGTAAATCACAGTGATCTCTATAGCTGATGCCGATTCAACACACCGAATCGTCCAAAAAACAAACTTAGCTGACGAGTGCCAACGGTGTGGGACACACTGCAAAAATTGGTTCGACAGATGCGCACAGCTCCATATTGACTGACGAACGACTGTCGGCTTGTTGTGTGAGGGCTCTTACCTTTTCAGATTCTGTGTATCTGTACATATATTTATGACTGATCGGTAAGCTGCTTTATTCAGTCATCACTGAAAAACTCTTTCAATTTTAAGTAGGCTAGGTTGTAGATCACTTTATCATAATAAGCCTGGGCTTCTCTGAAAATCTGATGATGTTGCTTTGTTAAAAAAACGGCTTATAAATGAAGAATGCCTGTTGCTAAGGGACAGATCCTCAGTAACACCCTCTTAACCTTTCTATCGTAACTGTGTAATGAAAACCTTGCATCTCCAAAATGCCAGTGCTTCAGGATGTAAAAAAAAGGAAGGAATTCTTGTTTTCAGTTTATTTTTTTTTAATCATCCAAGATTTTTTTTTTTAAAAAGGTGTCATAACACCAAGGATGGGGAATGTTCTTGAAGTTTACAGAAGTACAAGCTCCTTGGGTTTAAGGATCACTTTCACACTTAAAGTTGGAGTTATGAGGCTTTCACCTGACAGCAGTGTTATGTCTGATGGGACTTAATGACTCCGTCTGTCTGCAGAATGCCCTTGAAATTCTTCAGGGCTGGGACTGTCTCCCTAGAAATGCCCCCTCCCCCTCAGTGTTGACAGCCTCCACCCCAGTCTCCCCCCGTGACATGAAACAGGTCCATTGTTTGGGAGGGCAGTTCAGACTGTCGAGTGTAGGGACGCTGACAAAGTAGTGGTTCTTGTTATCATAGAGCCAACAGACATGTGGGAGACAGCCAGGTGGGTTGAAGCTGCGATAGAGACTCCCAGTCGTCAGACTAATGGCTGAATATGGAGGCTGTATGGAATCAGACATTTTCTTTACACCTGTTGATATAAAGATCAAACATTTAACTACATCTATTTTAAATGTGCGACTCCAGTTTTCCTGTGGGTAGGAGTTTTGTTAGCTAATGTATGACCTACAATAACCTGAAGGCCTGCTGAAATATATGCAGTGGACACATGTGCACAGTGTAATGGAGCAGGTTTTTGGTCATGTGTTGGTGGTCTGTAGGTGGTCAGGCTCAGACCACCACAGATGGAAATTAGCCAATGGCTACAATCTGGCATGTTTACGTCATTGTATTACACGTATGGTGATATTCATTAACTTGCACTGTCCCTTTCAAATAAAAAATAATAATAAAAAAGAGTAATACAAGGTCACAACAGAATTTAGGGCATGAAAAATACACCTGAAAAAAAGTTATTTGTCGGGTGTATTTTAAGATTATCCGCAAACTTTTACATACCAAATGTTTATGACAGTATGACAGTTACAGGTAGCAAGCTAACTGCCGTAACTAATGGTATGCAGTGAGTAGCGAAAATTTGCCAATGTGAGTGGCCATTGGGGGTCCCTTTTCCAAAATTTTTAGGGTGCTCCAAACATTTGCATGGTTCAGCCTCTCAGCCTCAATAGTAATAATGAAACAGACTGCGTAAAAAATGAGTGTTGCATGTTTAAATGATGAAAAAACCCCAACTTGATTTAAAAAACACAAGGCCTTTAATTTAAAAAAATAACATGACAGACATCAAAACATTTTTAATAAACTGATTTACAAAATGTATTTATAACAAAAATCTGCATTATGTAACTTTATAGCAGGATTCATTGAACTTTCTTCAGCAAAACTTTAAGTTCTTTATAAAACATGATCATAGTTAGTACCATAAAACAAAAAACAACAACAAACAATAGCTGATTCACTTATTCTTTAAAAAAAAAATTCACAAATAATGCATTTATTCTCATAAAATGTAAAATACAGGGCACACCACATCACTAACATGTATAGTTGTTAGCTTCAGTGCTTCCAACAGCCTCCAAGTTTTACACAAAACATTTAAGAAAGGAAAACAAGTTTGATAGAGGCTCTGTTTAAACAGGTATACATTATATGGAAGAATGAATATCTAGGTTTTCTCCATGTCAACATGAAGACAGATGTGTATAAGTTAAAAAAATGACTGTCCCCTCTAGTTTTCTCTGAGCAGTCTTTTCCATGATGGTGAAGCCGTGTGAAAAGAGCAGGTGTGAGCTCAGACGTAGTCTCTCCTATCGTAACCACTCGGGGCAAGCGACCTAGTTTGGGAGTACACCATCTTCGATGGAGGCCCGTACCTTTTCTCAGGTTGTGGGGGGCAACTGGAGCAGAGGATGCCCCCTCCAATGAGCAGAAGTGAAGCTGCAGCCCAGCCCAGGTACAGAGCTGCACCTATCTCCCTCTTCTGTGCCTCAGGTGTCATTGGATTGTAGAACTCCATGATGATAGTATGGGCAGACCACGACACAGGGATCAGCTGGGTCAGAGATGCCAGGATGAAGGACACCCCAGCGCCTATCATCACCCGAGCCTTAGCTGACTCTTCAGCCAGACAGTTTGTGCATTTTGCCCCCATTATGGCCACCAGGAGTCCCATGACGCCCAACACGATGGAGATGATAGTGAGGGCGCGGGCGGCTTGAAGATCTGCAGTCAGCGCCAACATGGAGTCATGGATTTTGCACTGCATCTGACCTGTGCTCTGGACCACGCAGTTCATCCAGATGCCTTCCCAGGTGGTCTGCGCTGTGACGATGTTCACCCCAATGAAAGCTGACACTCGCCACATGGGCAAGGCACAGGATGCAATGGCTGAGATCCATCCCAGGACAGCCAGAGTCACCCCAAGAATCTCCAGTCCCACTGAAGGCATGTCTGAACTCTGTGTGAGTCAAGATGCACGGAGGGTCTTCTCTATCTTAGCACACAGAAGTAGATCGAGTGAGTATTCTCTGGAGAAGAAACTGTTCATATAAGCAGCAGATTTCTCAAGAAGGTGGAGTCACTTGGTCATTGGCCAGAGAGGAGTTCAAACTGTCCTCTGTCCCACCTTATTTGACTGTCCGAAAACCCAGCCTTGGCATGTAAATGGCCTCAGCTTAATCATTCAACTTCCTCTGCCCCGGTAGCTCTCCCACCTGTTTGGGTGAGGGGAGAGTAAACAGAGGCTCTGTATCGTAGGTCTGGAGTAGTTAAAGGGTAACAGACATGATAAAGAGCAGTGGATGAATGATTGAAAGTGGAAGGTACAATGTCAACTCCTGCAGGCCTCACCGTGTACTCCTCTCTCCTATCTGACAGATGAGTCAGTTGTTTGGAATTCTGAATTGAATACTGACAAAGATGAAGCATCATGTTATGGCTCTTGTCATTAAGACCACAAGTTGTACAAAGGGGAGCTGAATCGTATTTTGCTTTAAAGGAGCAGTTTGTAGGATTTAGTGGCATCTGGCAGGGAGGATTGCAGATTGCAACCATTTGCCAAGTACAAACTCTTGGTTAGGATTCCTTCAGGTTTTGATCAGAAGCTTAATTATCCACTCAGGTTTATTCCTCTCCAAACAAACCTGTTGATTGAATCAGGTAAAAACACTGAATAAAGCAGTTTCACGTAAAAAAAAAAAAAAAAAAAAAAATCAGTGTTTTTCTGATGCTGCTTATCACGGAGGGACTAACTATGGTGCAAAGACATGAATGGCCCTATCTAGAGCCAGTCTTTGGTTTATCCTTTCTGAGCTACAGTTGAGACATAGTTATATAGAAATAAACGGCTCATTTCAAGGTAACAAAAACACAACGTTACTCATTTTCAGGTGATTATACATTGACGAAAACAAACTTATTATATTATATTTTATTTCTGCCAATATATCCCTCTAAATCCTACACACTGGACCTTTATTTATGTCTTATTTGTACAAAATGATTAAAGAGGAAAAGAGAAGTGTGTTGGAAATGGTGAAAAGAGTTTATTGTAAACAGGTTGGGATAGTTCTCTGGAAACCAGTGGGAGTGCCCTGATTCCTAGAGTGTATCCTGCCAACGCATTTGATAAAACCATCATCTCAACTTCCATGGAAGATGTGCAAGTTTCCATTTACTGTAACCAACAGGTTTCAATGCTTGAAGATAGAAACTGAAATATTTTTTTTTAGCTGTGGTTGTGTGGGGGAGATTTCCAGTGTAAAAGTGTTATCAACATCTTGCCATAAGGAGGATAAATCCAGCACCTGGAGAGTGAATAAATACTGGGTTAGAAATACTGACGTAAGCTATGTGATGCTAAAAACAGCTTTTTCCAGATGCCTAGGCTACCATGGGAAGTTAACAACTGTGACCACATGCCAGAGCGCATGCAATGCAAATAAGAAAAAAACACCTTTAAACAGTCCATTATCTGCGTGGGGAGCGCACGCAAGATTCTGAAGAAAATAATATATAACTAACACTTATTTCTCTCAGGACATAGACAGGCTTCTTAAGATGCTCCAAGGACCAGTACTACAAAGATGGAGGGTGTTGGAAGCTGAAACAATTGTCCCTGTGTACAAGGGTCTTATCAGTGTCCTTGGTCTGAAGGTCACAGTGAATCAGTAGTTTCAACCTCAATTTACCTTTTGCACGTGCCACAGAAAAAGACCTCTCTAAATACACACTCTGACCTACAGTTTTACTACTAGAAGCCTTCAGTACACACTGAATCTGCACAGCACCTTTGTCAATTCGAGTTGTTTTCAATTTGCACGAAGAGGAGAGAGAGACTGTTTTTCCAACATTATCCGGAAACTGTAGTCAAAAGCTTTAATTTGTCTTTAAACTAGGGCTGGGTAAGGGTTCTCAATACCTTTAAGGTATCAACTGAAATAATCCAGTACCAAATAGTATCAAAATATCTGTCAAATGATACCTGCATTCCATACCTTTTGCACTAGGTGTCTGATCCTGAACCGTCCTGATTCCCTTCCCGATTAGTGCTCTGTTGCTGCTGTCTCTGAAGCTATGGTCAGTTAACGTTTACCCAGTTAGCATGGGCTAACATAGACAGCTGCGGCTAACATCCAACATCGAGCTATTAAACTGTCCCAACAAACTCCCGCAGACTCTGTTGATGAACCTGTTCATGACTTTTAGTTAACGTTAGCCATGTGATGCTAACAGTTAGCCCTGTCACTGTGTGTGCAGTCAGGGTGGACTCTTACAACTGTCTCTGGCGCAGAGCTCACACTCCCACAACAAGCAACAACAGCAGCTACAGCCCTATACTGTTGGTGGTGTCGTGAAGTTGGGCGCAGTGTGTTTTAATGGAGTTCGGAGTTCAGTTTGCCATGATGTCACCAAAAGGTTTACCACCTTTTTGGTAGCGTACGAAATACACCACTGGTAACAGTATTATTTTGAGAGTACTGGTGCTGGTATCACAATTTTTAAACAATACCCAGCCCTACTTTAAACACAGTATTGATGATTGTGCATAAACTTTTGAACCATTATGTCAGAAGTTTCTGACTTGAGGCCATGAAGGAAACATGAACCTGCAACATTACCAAACCCAAAAGCTGCAACATTTCATTTAGTCACTGATGATGTGCTCATATTTGTACACACCCGACATGTTCAGTAAATGTCAGCCTTAATTTATCATGGTTGTTGTTGTAAAGTGGGAGCTGGTGCTTTTACCGTAGATTGCTGTTTGTGCTCACCTCTGATTTGGCTGCTGCACTTTCCCAATAACACATGACTGCACAGCTGGACTCAGTAACACAGTCCTGCCAGCAGGGTCTGTGGTCACTCAAAGGGAGTTGTATCCTTTTAGATCATTAACGTCATTGCTCAAGCCAAAGCAGATTAAGAAAGCAAGAAATGTTTTGGACCTGTATCTTTGTTTCTTGTACTTGACATTTATTGCTTGTGTATTGTGCCACAAGCCCAATGTTATTTTGTCTGCTAGTGCTTATGTAGCTTATGTATTGGTTACTCTTGTAAAGCAGGAGTTGCCATGCACATTTGTAGTATATATTTTATACAGTGTGGTAAGACTATGTTCTAAAAAACAGTTAGAAAGTACCTGAATGAGATTTAGCGAAGACAGACTGACATGCAGAAATGTTTATGTACAGTATGACATTAAAGGCTTAATGAGTAGCACAGGCTTCTAAAAACATCACCTATAATGCTTTTAGTTTCAATCACATGACATGATGCTGGTGGCCCTAAATGCAGCAGACACACTTTTGAGGTGTTACCAACTCCGACAGTGCCTACTCTTGTTTTAGATTTTTGAGGATTTCAAGTGACTCTGTGAGCATTTAGGTGCACTTTTATCACAGTGAATCCCACCTGGGGAATAAACAGTTGGAAACCAGGTGATCAATGGGGTCTTTGTGGCTCAGTTTGGACTCAGTTACAGTGCAGGTTACGTCCCTTTGCAGAGAGAGACTTTTATCTCTGACTCAGTTTCACTCTTGCAAATGGAGGACAGGCTACAATGGAAGGGAAGCATAAGGTGCTCCTCTGTAACAAGCCACCCATTGTTTCTTTCCTCAATTTACATTGAAATTAAATACCTAATTTTGGCGTGCACCATTACAGCTCTTACTGGTCAGACTCTGCTGAGCTCTGCAGCTGGCATCTGCTCCTGTCTCTGCATACCAAAGAACTTACACAGGCATAGTTGTTATCTTACACTTAATTTAAGCAACAATTTCTGACTCTGTGGCATGAAACTAGAGTGAGAAACTTTATCTCCATCATCAAGAAAGCTTGAAAATGAGTAAATTCTTGTAAAACTTTTGTTCTTTTATTTCATAACCTTTCATCAGAAATAATCTGCAAAGACATTGTATATATTTATTTAAGATCAGACATTATCTTAATGTTTCTAATAAAATGTGTTATTTGAAATAATATATTAAAAGTGACATAAAATGACCACCACTACAGAAATATGGTCCTAACAAATACACATCATAAAACATGCATCAGTGATTTTTAGTTAATGTCCAAGTCCATGATGCTGCATTAACACCCAGGCCAACAAATATCCATCTGCTCTGCACAAATGTTCTAACACTAGTCATCATATCTTCATCTGCACCCACATGTCATATGTTCATACATAGTCTCTTCTGGGGTAGCCATTGACTGACATAACCTTGACAGCCGAGTAGTCCACCCGGGGAGCCATGGAGCTACCACCACTTGGTGCTGTAGCTGCTGTGGCTGGGCAGGAGCAACAGAGCAGGGCTCCCCCTAGGATGAGGAGGCAGGAGGAAGCCCAGCCAAAGTACAACGCATTACCAAACTCCCTCTTCCCCGTCTCCTCCAGCAGCGGGTCGTAGAAGCCCATTACGATGGCGTGTGCTGTCCAGGACACAGCCACCAGCAGCAGCAGTCCAGCTACCACGAAGGTTACTCCAGCAGACACCACAAGACGCGGTTTACTGCTCACATCCCGGCTACAGTTAGTGCACTTGGCACCAGCCACTGACAGACCAATTCCCACGATGCACAGCACCATAGAGACAATGACCAAGGCACGAGCTGCTTGCAAGTCCACTGGCAGCCCCAGCATGGAGTCGTGCACCCTGCAGTGCATCTGACCGGTGCTCTGCACTGAACAGTTCATCCACAAGCCTTCCCAGATCACCTGGGAGATGACAATGTTCTGACCGATGTATGCAGTCACCCGCCACATGGGCAGGCCGCAAGACACCATCACCCCCAGCCAGCCGGCCACGGCCAGGATCATCCCGAGGATCTCCAAGCCTGCAGAGTACATAGTTGGAGCTGGGGATGAAGACGGAGCTGAACAAGACTCTCTTCCAGGGCTCTGTGGGATAGAAGGCCCTCTGTGTCCACAAGCTCAACCCTCCTGAGATGAAGGCGATATCGGATCCCGTTGGCTCAACGTCCTGTATAAGAGTTTTAGTGAGAGAGAAAGAGAGAGGGAGAAACAGATTCTACCTTCTTTATACAGCTTAGACAACTGAAGGTGGAGTCAGCTTAAGGTGGCATCGTGTTTACCCTCAAACTACACCTGCAAATGCAGATACTTTCATATTCTCAACTGAAATCAGTGTCACATAAGAACCATCAATTATCCATCTGAAAACATATTTATCAAGTACCCGCAGAGTCTTAGACACCAGTAAACATATTAAATACAAACTGATTATTGGAGATAGTGCTGTCCTGAACCCAAACCACATTTACAATAGAAATACCACCACCAACCATTACAACAGTTCTGATTATAATATATCAAAAGGATGCTTTCCGGTGTTCCTTTTAAGTCTTTTGAATATGAGAGCATGTGTCTGTTGTGACATGCAGTAACCTTGTAAAAAAAATTGCTGAATCACCATCTGAATGAGATCTCTGGGCAAGAAAAAACAGCAACAATGACAGGCCTTGTTTTTGCTGGTCAGTTTCATAATCCCTCCTGAGAGAGAAAAAAAAAACCCAACTGGGTCTGAGTTAACAAGCCTCATTGTCAGTGGGCACACTTGCTTAAAATGGAGGTTCCATATTTAAGTAAACAAAATGCACTGAGATTATTAGCCTCTTAGTCTATGACCTAACATGCTGTAAGCAGATCATACTCTTTTGACTCTCTACGAGACATACCATTGCAAATGTCAAACCATAAATACATATTCAGGACTTAATGGTAGGTCATCGTGTAACTAATCCGTTTAGTGAATACCTCCTTTGTATATGATCCATTTTTGGGAACCTCAAAGGACGGAGAGTACGTTTAGCTGTAGGCCAAAACATCACTTCCTGAGGAAGTCAATCAAACAAAAACTGTAGAATACTATCATCTAACATTTAAATTTAATTAGGGACTGTACTTAACTTATCAGAAACAGGGAGTGACTTCGATTTTTGTTTTTTTGTTTTTATCTTGACTCTCCACGAAACTACAAATATTTTTTCCTTTAAACTTCCTGAGTGACTGGTGGAAAATGCATAACCCTCCCTCCGCCATAAATAGCCTTTTATTCTTTAATTTTCACCCTACGTGTAGGTGTGGAGCCAATGAGTAAACAGCGTGGGAGTGAAAGTTATCACCAAAAGAAACAGCTGATTTCTTAAACAAAATGAAAATCCTCCTTAAAAATCACATCATCACACAAGCTGTGTGTGCACTTCAGCAGAATATGTGCGCATGGCAGCATAACACAAAATTAACTAAATTGAATGTGCCTACACACACACACACACACACACACACACAAAATCATTTTTTAAAAGACAACACTTGCAGGTTTAAGGGTTCTGAGGCTACTTAAGATAAATACAAAATATGACAATTCAAGCTTGAAAGTCCTTCCCCTAAGTCAAATCAAAAAACACAACTCTCCCCAGTTCATAAAAAACTATTTAAAGTGCCTCCCCTGTTTTGTACCACCCCTCCCCTCTCATTAACAATGAATAGTCCCTTACTGTTACTGTATTTGAAGCTGGAAATGCTCACCCAGAAATCTAAACAAGAAAGGCAAAATGAGGTACAAAAGGCCCAGAAATAAATATTGGCTCATTTTTTTAACTTCACAAAACACTGTATTGCAGCTGTTCTGTCTTTGTATGAGTCAACATCATCCTTTTCTCACGCTGAACACAAAATGAATCAAAGAATACTTCAGCAGGTGGAACTATCCTCCAAAACATCCAGACTATCTTGTTAGATAGACAACAGGGCCGTTGAGGTTAGCTGACAGATGAGCTCAGTGTCATTACAGGCTTTCCTCTAATTACCAGAGGTCACCTGGGGTCAGTGGTCAGGATGAGTATCTCTGTTATCTTGTGGTTAACCCCCTCCACAGACACACATGCACACATACACACCCTTCCACCTTCCCACACAAGACGCGCACCTGACAGGAATGTTGGCACCTCGACCATTTTACTGGCAGATTACATTATTGTGATTTTGCATTGTTGTACATCAGAGAGAATAATAAACTTTTTCCCTCTAAAAAACATATCTCCTTATTTCTGCCATCAGCTTTAACACCTAAATGTGGATTTTCTGAAGTGTCTGCTCTTAAAGCTTGAGTGACTCATTATTACCAAAGTACATTGTGGGTTTAATCATTTTTGAGGTATGAAGCATTTTCTTCGTGTTTCCTTTTATGTTAAAGCATATAGTGCTAAATAACATTAGTAATTATCTGTAATGAAAAAGATGATATGATTAGATATTTCTTCCTGCTCCTTTTTGGACATGGTGATTTCTTCATCATAGCTTGATATTGTCAACAACTTTTACTTCATGACTTAACAACATTGCAACCACAAAAGTAAAAGTAAAAAATATTAACAAAAACACAGGGAAATCTCTGTTCATTATGCCATGATGACTAATGACAAGACAAAATACTGGCCAGTCAATCCAATCACAGGAACCATCTCTTCTTAAAACGTTTTCAGCTTAGGTCAAAATGTGAACAAATCCTGCACCCAGCCACTGGTGAAATGTCTGTGGGCTTCAAGGGATTTTTTTTTATATCTGAACTATTCACAGGTATATGCACTTACAGTGTAAACAAGATAGTTGGAAATTCATAGACTGCACGGTAATATCTGGAGTTAGAGTCAGCAATGCGGGCACAGCACTCCAGCTTTTCACCGTCAGGTCGTATGGATCAGTGTTGTTACTAGATAATGATTCACTAAATAACGGTCCCTGACATTCTTGCTGAGTTTTCCTTTGTTGTGGTTTTCTCTACATTTGCTTCTACTCCTCTAGTTTGATGATTTGATGGGTTGTTTATAACTTACACAGTCATTTTGTTTACCACACTGTTAAATGTAGCTTGCTGTATCTATACTGTCAAAATGGCGACTTGGTGACGTCACAGACAATACACACTGAAAAAAACTGACCTCAATGCACCAGGCACCAAAGACAGCTGGTTTGGCATCATAACATCCACTGCAGAATAAAAGTCAAAATCAAAAGCTTTCCTTTAATAACAATCACATCAGGTATAGAAAATCAAAAAATAAAAGTTTAGAGAAAAACTATTATATTTTAGAAATCATAATTATTATTATAAAAAGATACTAAGGTACACCCCGGGATGGTCCTATGAGACTAACACAAGAGACTGTAACTGTTTATGAGCTTTTTAATGTCGGTGTACGTTTTTACAGGCAGGGGGAGCCACTACTCATTCTCCCCATGTTGTGTTTGTCATGGTTTTGCAGAAAACACCCTTCATAAAGATTAAGTCTGCCTAGTTACAGTAACAATAAAACACTTTATCTGGGAGCTCAACCTGACTTTACTTGAGTTTTCTATTTTAATCGGTTTTAATCTTTATCTGTTTTTATCTAATGATTTTATAATTTGTTGATTTTAATTTGTTGCACAGCATGGAGAACTTTCTTAACTTGGTTTTAGAAAAGTGCTCTTTAGATAGAGATTAGCATTATGTTATAAAAGCATTGTTGATTAAAAGGATGATTTAAAGGGTCATTTACCAAAGATATCCACACAAGACTGATGCCTTTTAAAATTGTATTTCGCCCTTAGCTGTTTTCTAAGTGTCCAACAACACATGAGACACCAAAATATCAATCAAACTTCATTTTCTTTGGTTCTGAATTGCAGTTGGCAGCTGTCTCTGTACAACCAGCGGTCAGTATCAGGGAGTTCTGAATTTCAAGAAGAAAACATTTTTGTGATTTGCAGCCACTGACAGCCAGTGCTCACAACACAGTGCAACTCTGTGGATTACCAGATAAAGTCAGATAAAACCAGATACAGCTTGACTCATGACAGCAGACGTGATTTGCTAACGCCTCATGCAAAGCATTTGGTGGAAGATTAGGCAGCGTCTCATCAGGCATGCTCTGTTTTTTGTAACCTTTATGTTTTATATAGCAGCTAACTGAGCATGCATTTTCTCACCTGGCTGGCCAACACCCTGCTAACAAATTTTCCACAATGTATCTAAATACATAGTAATGCAAATGCCCTGCTGTACGTGTTAAAACATGTAAAACAATCAACACAATATCATAACTGTAACGAAAACTCTCTGTTCTCACAGTATTAAAATATACAATGCATCATTATGAAACATACTAATAGAGCATGTGCATAGCAAGTGGTGTGTAGTGACACTGTAATAGTATGCAGGATATAACTGAGGGCCCAGACACACCCAACCAACATCAAAGAATAAGCAGAATGAAATGCAGACTGTTGTATCACCTCATGTCACCTGTGCACCAACTAAAAGTTGCACTTAAACACACCACAAAGACTTCAGCCGACAGCTAACTAGCACATACGTCCTGTGCCTATGTGAGAGGATATAACTCTCCATACCAGCAGGCAGCGGTCGTCTGTATTCATTATTCAAAGGGGGGAACCGCAAGACCGAAAAGATGAATTCAATAACACAAACAGTTACAAACCCTCTCTGCTAAAGATCTCGATGGCTAAAAAAAATAATTTTAGCTAATATAACACATTTGTTATGATGTCAAGCCCTCTTGACTTAAGTTGTTTGTTTACTTTCCTCACTATTGTTTCTCTGAACTGACAATCAGAGTGTTTTTTTATTATAAGTGGGCTCCATGGGGTCCAAAAAACAGCCAACAAGGGCCAACAGGGGCTACGCCAATCAACAGCCTGACAGTGACCAATAACTAACCATCAGCCTGGTGTGTCAGGGCCCTTAGAACTGAGATTTGGCAACACATATTCAGCTGAGGCAAGAGGTTTGGGTGTTGCCGTGGACAATCGATTACTTACGTTTCAAAAACACACAGTAACATCATACCAACGTTATATCTTACCCAATCTGACGCAAAGAGTCTGATTCACATTTCAATTGGTCCTGTCTTGAATTTTGCAATCCTCTTTTTGTCTGAAATCTGTCAACACACATGCCACTATTACAAAATACAGATTTTTTTTTAAACAAAAACACACATATATATATATATATTACACCTGTATGTAACATTGTTGAATTGGGCTCTGCGAGGCTTCAAATGTGGTTTTCAAATCTTGTCATTAGGTTTCAGGTGTCTTGATTTGAATATCAGGTTTCATGTTTTTTATGAGGAGATAGAGTCGATTTACCTACTGTAAAATGTAATGGGGGGGGGGTACAGATCTGTGTGGTATAGATCTCCACAGATATTCATCTCTGACTTACAGGCCATTCTGTGCTGTTTTTATCCATTCCAAATGTGGCCATTGTTTAGGGAGTTCACCGTTTCTTCTGCAGGTGCAGTGATTAGACATAACCTGGAAATATTCGTGTAGCCACTTGCAGAGCACCTTCCTTGCGGGACATTCACCTGTTATGGGAACATGAACGAGTCTGACCGGTTTCGAGTCTGGGGTGTGTGTTAAAGTTTGTTGTTTATTCACAGTAAGCTAGCATTAATAACACCTATACTATTAGAATATTGTTTGTGGCCAGTTTTGTCTACATTGAATTAAAACCTTCAATTCTTTAGATTTTGTTTGTTTTTTTCCACTGTGTGTGTGTGTGTGTGTGTGTGTGTGTGTGTGTGTGTGTGTGTGTGTGTGTGTGTGTGTGTGTGTTAATTTAACAGGAAAGTACAAAAATCCCAAAGAGTGACGTGTAGTGATAGATGATGAATACAACATGTATTAGGAAGTTACAAAGCGATTTAAAAAATAAGGAAGTAAATGTTGTTCTTGTGTTTTGTTCAAATCCAAAAAAGGCCCTAATCCCTGTCGCTGACATTAAATGAGGAACCGAAAGTTTCTCCAGGCCAAAGTACAAACCCTCTGTCACTCCCTATTTCACAACAGAAATGCCTTACATCCTGACTTGGACTAAAGCTATTGTGTGTGGTTAATATTTGCCCATATTACATTTATACCACCTGATTTTCTCACATTTACCCAATACTCTCATTTAGACAAACATTGGATGGTATATGCAGCAGAATGAGCTCTTTGTCACCAACAGTCACTGTGTCCTGAGAAGACGAATGAACACAGACCAAAAGGTGTAAAGATATTGTTTGATGTGTGAAGATATTTTACACTCTTCATAACAATCTGTACTAGACACTGTCAACAAAATCTCTTTCATTACTTCAACAGTCTCCTGTAGACTTCAGGTTGCGGTTTGCGTCATGTGATCATGTGTCATGTCCGAACATGCGTGACTCACCGAAGCTCAAAACATACTTACCATGCTTAAATTACCCACTGAAACTGTGACTCTACCTGCACAATGGCCTCAGGGCTTGCTGTGATGACATCACATGCCAAATACAGACATGGTCCACCCACACAGGTGCGTGCACATTTCCAACATGAAACCACCTAGTTTTTTTGTTTTTGTTTTGTTTTTAACCCCAACAATGTAACTAAGGACAGTTTTCACTACATCACAAAATATAATATTTTCATAGAGTGACAGAGGCATCACATGTCTCATGTCTGGACCTAGAATGTCAGAAGTTTAATAGCAAACAATACACTTAAAATACCACATTCTAGCACAAACTATCACCTCAAAATATTCAAATTGTAACTTATGATTAAGCTCTGTTCTGCTTATCATTTTTAATTTATCATATTATATGGTGTAATAACATCTTTTGTGGCTACTCAACAGTGAATTCATGATTTTTTTTTCATATGATATGAGTAGTACATATATATATTTACATATAACATATATATATGTATACATATATATACATATATATATATATATATATATATATTATATATATATATATATATATATATATATATATATTATATATATATATTTTATATATATAAAAATCATGAATTCAATCTACAGTGAATTCATGATTTTTTTTCATATGATATGAGTAGTACATACATATACATATAACATATAACATACACAATAACAATATTTTATATTGCTGTGAAAACATCAACAAATTTCTCCTTCAAACAGCTGTATTTACTCAAAATTCTTTCTAAAAACTATGCTTTACCGCTATGGATGACGGCGCCCTCAGCACTGCCAGCGCCATAGGCCAGCACTGCTTTGTACGGCTCTTTTTGGTGTCTATCTAACATCCAAGTGCTCATGAATCCGTAATTTGTCCTAACATATTGCAGCAACAGTACTTAATAAACTAATGAGGACAGACCAGGTATGTAAAGTATTGTATGTGTTGTATTTTATTGCTTAGATCACTGGCTGGACTAGCTTTAGGATGTGCATACTAACGGAGTGTCCCTTAGAAACTGACACCATACTTTGCAAAAAGTATCAAAACTTGAAAGGTTTAATGGATATACATGTATCGACTCAAAGGAACCAATACTGTGAAAAGAATTGATCCGCTCATCACTACTGCTGCAGCTATAGCTGAACAGAGCAGGCAGAATATTCTGAAAACATCCACATCAGGATCAACACACCCAACCCAGTGTTATGACCTTTACTACTAGATTACCACCTTGAAACAAGAGGCTTTGTCATGGTCACAAAAATGCCAAAAAAATAAACGTTATCTCAGTACTCTGTACATTATCTCTCAGCCAAAGAGAGCAACACAGGTCTCATTTCATTAATAAACAAGATTTTATTATGTTAAATCAACAAAACAAAAATGACATCCTCACTGTTAATGATTTGAATATGGATAAAGTCCGCAGTATTGCCGTCTTATGCCAATAGGATAAGCAGAATGGTTAACACCAAAAAAATCACACTAAACAAGTTCCTCTGTTCTCTGTCACTCTCACAAACACAGAGAAACAAAGAAATATCAAAGATGCCTGGTTCAACTACAAGATAACAGATTATAAAATCTAAACAACAAAGTACTGTACAAGTTAATGTCCAGTTATAGATGTCCATCCTTGTGTCCTTACGGACAGACCTTCCAACTTTATACAGTAGCTGAATCTGAAGTCCTTGCCAGTACTTTGAACATTCAAAATGGTTGAAGTGTTTCCATATGTATATACACATAGATTCAATGTATATCTGTTGATTAACTTTGTTGCAAGTGAACCATAAAAAACTAAATAAACTTTAAATCCAAAACATAAAAACCCTTGTCTATCCTGCAGATTCATGTTGCTTTTTAAACTTTGCACTGATATGCATAATGACACCGCCAGTTTAACTGAAGGGTTGGACACCTGAGTGAGAGCCAAAGCCAGCCGTTACTGAGAAGTCAGGGCTTGTCTTAATCTACCTGCTGACACTTGTCACCGCGGCTCCCTCTGGCACTTTCTCACGACTGCTGGAGTCGAGTCTTTTACCTGTTGCTGCAAAGTTTGTACTGTGCCCTTTTGCAAAGTTTCATCGATTAGGGAAACTTGAGCTCTTCATTTGGCACAATTCGTTACTTCATTAACATCATTATAATCATCAAAATTACAGTTTTCACACAACCAGTCACATTAACATGACTGTGTTTATCAGTCTGATTTGAAAAGATTTGATTTGACACATACAAAATTATTCAGCTGATTCAGTGCTTTGTAAGGACACTGACATTGCTGCATATGACAACCTTATTTACAATATGTGATTTTTTTCTAAAACACTGTGTGATTGTGGCCTCCCTGCACATCAGGACTAATCTCACCCTGAAACCATCTCTCCTCAGATTCTTAATTGTGGAAATTCCTCCCTGTCTCCTTGTGTGTGGAACCCAATCTCCATAGCCAGGCCCAAGTCGCTTTAATGATCCTACCTTGGATAAAAAAGAGGCATTATAGTCCTAACGGCAGTTTTGGCCCTTAAACACTGGCTCTATTCATTTCTGAAACAATCTGATTCCCTCTCTACCTCTCTTTGCCCCCTCTCACTATTCCCTCTTTTTGCAACAGCGTGTCAACGGGAATCACTTGGCATAGTGTTTGCCATTTCCCCGACATCTTCCTCCTGACATCTTCTCACTGCTGTGGAAAACTGTCGATAAATCAAGTGGGATCGACCCCGGACAGCAGAGTGCACATTATTCTTCCAAGACAATCTACAGAACAACGGCTGCAACACAACTTGTATCACTGCAAGGTTAGCTTTAATCTGTTTGGTTTTTTTTCCACCTATCTGTACATATTTTCTGGTCATGTATATAAAGTGCCTCTTAACTGGACAAATAGGGTTCACAAAAAAACAATTATTTCTTGGTTTCTCTTTTTCATGGCATTGTCATAAAAAAAAGAAATGTTTTTGTTTTCATCTCATAAAAATATTTTCATGGGCGTGTCCTTAAGCTGTGCCAACAAACTGTGCAAGCAGGCCTGTTTAAATCAGTGTAATCAGTGCAGGAAGTAAGATGTACTTAATTGTTACATTTGTACAATCAGAAGGTTACTGGGACTGATTAAAACCAGAACGATTTGAGCATTTATCCAACCAGTTATCAAAGTTATTTATTTATCAAAGACAAGATCAAGAATGAAAGAATATGCTGTGTTTCTGTTTTTGACATCAATAATAATAAATAGATGCAGCAGAGGGTGAGAGGGAGAGAGTTCAAATAAATAAGTCATTTTTTTTATCTCAGTGAGGAGTATCAGCATCAGTATCAGTATCTCAGTGTATCTCAGTATTAAGGAATAGTTCTGATTTATTGAGGTGGGGCTGTATTAGATACTTATCCATAGTCAGTGTATCACAAAACAGTCAGCACACTTTCAGTTTGGAGAAGCAGGCAGGAGTGATGCCACAGAAGCTCAGCTATGCATTGCTATGGATTCGGGTTAGCAGCAAAACATATTTTAGCCACTTTTAAAAAGGCCTAATACAACAGCTTTGTTTAAAGATGCGTACTTTGAATTTCTGAGTTCACCAAAATACCTCTAAAAATGTTTCCTAGATGTAACACCTTGCAGACTGTTCAGAAGCTCATAATATTTAAATTGTGATTAAAACAAGAGACACAGCAAAGTGTCGTTAAGTGACGTTATTTCCCATTCGATCTGAGGCGGAACACACAACTTTTGTCATGCAGGCCGGAGATTGCACAAGTGAAAATGCATGTATGTTAGAATATGCATGCAAGTGCATAAACATACTATTCTTTACCTAACTTCTCTATATGTTAGTCTTAGAATTAAACACTTTGTACAGAGAATTTAAAGGGATAGTTTGAATTTTTTAAAATGAGGCTGTATGAGGTACTAATGCTGCATTCATATGGAATCAAGAAGCAAACCTGTTATCATGTTAGTGAATGAGAGCAGGTAAAATCAGGACAGGTCGGTGGAGAATGCTGGCAACAGTAACTGTAGATGGCATTGCCATTCAAAGTTAAAATGGTGTAACCTGTTGCCTTCCTGGACGACGTAATTTACAACCAGATGTTACATAGCTCCTTAGGGGGGTTAGCAGCAATGTGTATTTTAGCCACTTTAAAAAGCACCTACCTAAAAAACTCAACCTCAGTCTAAGTGGACGCTATACTGACAATATTTTCACCGCTTTACTTTGCTGTCAGATAGCCCTTTCCTTCAGCTTCTACATTTTTCCAGCTGTATAACTTCCATGTTCTTCAGCTGTGCCACACACTATTACACCACAGATCAGGTAAGACTGGCTGGGGTTTATGGAAGCGACAACAAATACAAGGAAATAAAAAAAACTGAGCAATTTCGACAGCGACTTTTGCAGAGGGACACTGAGCAGGCCGAGAACAGAGACAGGAAATTTCTGTGGAAACTGGAGACCCAGGATGCACACAAGCTAACTGTGAACTGTAAACACATGCTCACTGTCCCAGAGAGGTACCGTCGACATGGCAGAACTTCAGGATTTTTGTGAATCACAGGTCGGCAGCACTTCCCACTTTACTGGTTGTTTGGTAAGTCGTTTCATTTATTTGTAGGTATTTAGAGTAATTTTATCTGATGGTAGGGTACAGCAGTGCTCTTCAGTAAGTGCCTCTCTTGCTTATTGGGCGGTGGTTTTACATAATCGTCTTAAGAGAAACATTCACTGCAGTTGGAGTGTTGATGTCTACATTCAGTGTAACTAGCTTCAGCTGTTTTCATGTCTTTGTTTGAACAGCCAAGAAAACCATAAGCAGGCACCATCTTGAGATCTTTAGTAAAGTGAAGTTTTTTTTTTCCAGTGTGATCGCCCAACAACATTCTCTGACCTTTGCCGTAATATAGTTCACAACACAGCAGGGCTTTTGCAGAGGAATATGGAAGTTCTATGGCTGAGAAAATGTAGCGCCAAAGGAAAGGACAGTCTGACTGTAAGGTAAAGTTATGAAAATATTCTCCATATAGTGTTCACCTAAACTGATACTGATTTTTTTGGAGGTAGGCTTTTTTTAAGTGGCTGCTAACCCCCATCCACAGCAGTGCATTGCTGAGCTTCAGTGGAAGTATTCCCATCTGCTTCTCCAAACTGGGATTGTATTGATTGCTTTCTAAATATAAGTATAGTATAAATACCTCATACAGCCCCACTTCAAAACCTTAAAAATTCTGTGTACTGGGGCGTCATTGGCTTAGGCGCCCCGTGTAGAAGGCTGTTGCTGCAGCAGCCCAGGTTCGAGTCCAGCCTGTGGTCCATTGCTGCATGTCTCTCCCTCTCTCTCTCCCCTCTTCACACTTCACTGTCCTGTCAATTAAAGGCAAAAAATGCTCTAAAAAAATATCTTTAAAAATTCTGTGTATTTAATTCTAAGACTAAAGAAATAGTGAAGTAAGGAAGGGAATAGTATGTTCATGTACCTGCATACTTATTCTGACATATATACATTTCAGTCATACAATATTTGGTCGTAAAAGTTAGTGTGTTCCACCTTCATCTCAAACTGAACAGAAGATGAAAGATATGACTTAACTTAAACGATTATCTTGCACTGAGGTCTGACACTCTGATAAAATCTTTGCTGCATCTTCCGTTTAAACCATGCAAACATCATGAGCACTTGCAAAGTACAACTGTTAGATCTAGGAAAGATTTTAGAGCTATTTGGGTGAACTTAAAAATACAAAATAACCATCTTTAAACAGAGCTGTTCTTCACAGTTTCCCAACAGTGAACATTTTGTACACACATGGCTGTCACTTCACAAAGGCAACTTTTAATGTACTGTGTTACCACAATACATAAAAAGTTGTAAAACAAAAAACAGGATCAAAAAAGTTTCCTTATGGCCAATACCATAATTTTGAGGGTGTGGCTGATGGTATTTTGTTCTGCTTAACTGATCTCAATACCTGTGAGTCACAGCATGGCTTTTCCACCTGCAACGATTACCCGACTAAGACAAAAACTGACATGATGACACATGCCCACGGCTGGGAGTGGGGGTGGGGGTAGTCATCACGTCACAGCTCTGTGTGACAATGTGTGCCTGTCAAGCCCCTCCCAAGTTAAGTGTATAAAAGACCCACTTCATCCTTACTCAAACATTTACTCTTGGGGATCTCTCAAGTAAGACTCCACTGACTTCCAGAGACACACACTTTTGGACTTTTTTTGTGCAAGAAGCTTTCTGAGCAAACATGGTGTCAGCCGGCTTTCAGATGGTGGGCACTGCCCTGTGCATTATTGGATGGATTGGGACCATCGTTGTCTGCGCCCTTCCCCAGTGGAAAGTGACAGCCTTCGTCGGACAGAACATTGTCACCGCTCAAACCACCTGGGAGGGCATATGGATGAGCTGTGTGGTCCAGAGCACAGGTCAGATGCAGTGCAAGGTTTATGACTCAATGCTGGCCCTTTCCCGGGACCTCCAGGCTGCACGCGCCCTCATCGTCATCTCCATCCTGCTTGGAATCATCGGCATCCTCCTCGCAATTGCAGGAGGCAAATGCACCAACTGCGTGGAAGACGAGGGCTCCAAAGCTAAAATCGGTGTTGCATCTGGTGTGATCTTCATCCTTTCCGGTATTTTGTGCCTCGTCCCTGTGTGCTGGACCGCAAACACCATCATTAATAACTTCTACAACCCGCTGACGGTGGGCTCTCAGAAAAGGGAGATTGGAGCTGCACTCTTCATCGGCTGGGGGGCTGCAGGCCTCCTCATCCTGGGTGGTGCACTCCTCTGTGCCAACTGCCCTCCCAAGGATAACTACTCTGCCAAGTACACAGCTCCCCGTTCCACTGCACCCAAGGACTACGTCTGAGGAGAGGGAAGCCAAATGACAAGGCCAAGGGACTGAAAAGAGACTTGAGTCAAATGCTCTGTGGTCCATGACACTGATTTGTGTTGACACAATGAGTATGATTTGAATTTCACAATGATTTTATTGTGCTCACACTTTATGGTGAAAATTTCATGTTCAGTTAAAGCACTTCAAGATTTGTTTCATCTGTGCCAAGATGAGGAGACGTGGGCCACACCCAGACAAGATGGACTGAGTGACACAATGCTTGATGCGAATGAAAAAATATATACATATTGGAGCAACATTTTAAAAGTTAATTTGCTGATTCATTTTTCTTTGATTTCATCCATTTGTGCCCTTTTTCATATCATTTCATTTAAAAATGTGTTTTATATGTGACTGTCTGAAACTGTAAATAAATATTTTTTATCAACATTGAATGATCATGTTTTGTGTGTTCTTTAATGTTCTATGATGTTTCATTAGAACAGCTCCCTCTCAAAATGGAGGCTTCAGAAAGAAGGCATGAAGCAGAACTCTGCTACACACAACCCACAGATCTGAGCTGATTCATTAC
The DNA here is from genome assembly GCA_026686955.1 of Epinephelus cyanopodus. Lineage (NCBI taxonomy): Eukaryota > Metazoa > Chordata > Actinopteri > Perciformes > Serranidae > Epinephelus > Epinephelus cyanopodus. The sequence goes on along the minus strand of CM048918.1, from coordinate 11,725,964 downwards.
TAAAACCAAGAATAAATATTTTACAAAAGTAAAACAAAATTCTGTATTATTAAGTATCCAAAATAAATATTTAATATAGTGTAAAATTATCCTAATTCATACCCTGAAAAATTAAGTTTTATGTTTCTGGAGTGTAAGTTGACAAATGAAGTATTAAATAAAAAGTGGTCTTAACTGAGAGATATGGAAAACTACTTTATAATAAAAACAAAATAAACTTTTTTTTTATATACTATTTGACTTATAGATTATACAAGTTGTTTAAAATATAAATGCTTTTTGTACTATCCCAATGAAATATGACATACATGTTGATTTGTATTTTTTTTTTTTTTTATAATACAGGAAACATTTCCCCATTGTCTGAGTCATTACGTGTCCAACACTGCCCCTTGCTGTAAACAGCATAACCAGACTTACTGCAGGGCAGGTGCTGATGTGGGAAACACGTGGGGAAGCTGGGAAAATGTCTGTCAACCTTATATATGAGGGGTCTTAATATCTACACTATATGCACCTAACAGCTATCCTTTTTATCATTTATTCTTAACAGGCATCAACAAATTAAACAATGACACATTGTGTACACTTTAATGGTCTATAGAATAAGTCTAACCATTTAAAATCAGCGATTCTTTACACAAAGTTGAACGGCGCTGTTGTTTGAAAAAACAAACTAATATACCAACCAACCTAACCTCCACATAACGGCCTTTATGTTCAGTTGTAACAATTCTTCTACACCTCGTTCTTTTTAAAACAGTCCCGCACTAATACTTATAATTATCTTCTAATAAAGCTTCAATTATCCCTAAAGAATCGCAGAGACAGACGCGTGCAGCGGCTGCGCGCTCCTCCTCTTCTCTGCGCTCTTTACGCACGGCATGCTGGTGCAGCACCAAACCGCATGTGAGATTTGTTTAAATTAATTATCAGAGTCGTGGTGTGAGGGACGTAAGTATTATCTAAAGTTGAGTTTTGGTTTATAAGGACGCGTGGAAATGGGACAGCAATTCGGCGTCTGCCTCAGCTCGTATCGGACAGCTGGTGAAGCGGAATCTGGCAGAGAGCTGGAGGGAGACTGTGGTTTTATGCCAGACTAGTTTACTTGTTGTTAATTGTAATGGTGGGTTATTGCCTAAATTAGGCTGACAGTTGAGTTCTTTTAATTGTGGTTTAACATAAAAACAGTGACAAACAATGCCGATGCTTAGGGCGAACAGTATAGTTACCTGGTTGTCCATAAGGGCAGGGCAGGGAGATGTAGGTGATGCTCCGCAGGGCGCCCGACTTGCGTTGCGCTGAATGGTGATTGTGACAAGTTGAGGAGGGAGGGGGAGGGGCTCGACTCAAATGCAGTTGCCGCCGCTTTGACCAAATGTAAAAGCTAAAAATATAAAATTGTTAAAATAAACACAAAAAAAATGTCATGCAAAAAAATGGCACTTATCTAATCAGAGACCAAAAGGGCAGGTGCTTTAGCGCCACCTGGAATTTATCTGCACGTGCCTGATAACAGCACATCCTGTTTATTCTTGTTCAGAGGTGAAACTTTAATCCATAACACAGTAGTTTGCCCAGTTTTTCCTCTTGAACAAATTGAATATATACCTGCACAGGGTTAATAAAGTTATGAAACATTTTCGAAGAAAAACAGGGTTAGCTACTGATGTGTCATATAACTGTTATTAAAGGTTTATAAATTTGTGAGTTTAGAAGAATAAAGGTTGATGGAAAGGAAAAAAGTTTTCTTTTGTGTGTATCTGACCTTGAGGCATTGGATTCAGGCAGGTCAGCACTACTAAAGGTCACTGGGTCTCTGTTTGTGTGTAAACTCCTTCCCGCCAATAGGAGCTGAGGACTGTGGTATCACATACCCTCATGTCTGCGCCCCTTCTTCTCACACACAAACCTATAAATACAAGCTCACATCATTCCACTTGTCTTTCTTTTTGGATCTTAATGTGTGAGGAACAACGCCGTTGAAATGGTTTCCCAGGGGATTCAGCTCATTGGTATATCCATGGCTTTGATTGGCTGGTTCTTGGTCATCGTGGTGTGCGCCTTGCCCATGTGGAAGGTCACTGCTTTCATCGGAGCCAACATCATCACAGCTCAGACCATCTGGCAGGGCATGTGGATGAACTGTGTGGTGCAGAGTACAGGCCAAATGCAGTGCAAGTTGTATGACTCCATGCTGGCTCTTCCCCCGGACCTGCAGGCCGCTCGCGCCATGATCATCATCTCCATCCTCACTGGAATCTTTGGGGTGGTGGTGTCAATCGCTGGGGGGAAATGCACAAACTGCATCGAGGACGAGCGATCCAAGTCGAAGGCTTGCATCCTTGCTGGAGTTTTGTTCATCATCTCAGGGTTGCTCTGTCTCATTCCAGTGTCTTGGTCTGCCAACACCATCATCACCAACTTCTATGACCCACTTGTGATCGCAGCCCAGAGATATGAGTTAGGAGCGGCGCTGTATATCGGCTGGGCGGCTGCTTCACTGCTGCTCATGGGAGGGGGGCTACTGTGTTGGAACTGCCCACCCAAACATGAACACCCCCACTACATACCCAGATTCACACCTGTGAAGTCAGCCTCCACGTCAAGACAATACGTATAAGATGGTTAGCGCTTGCCACATGGACTGTTGAGGTCACAAGAATCGCAACAGAGAGAAATAATAGTTTGCTTCATATATTTACTGGCAATGTAAATATAGCATGAAATCACAGCTTGCCACAATCCTTTTTAAGGTTGATTTTGCAATTAGAGAATGTGTCGAAGTGACCTTTCTGCCAGTGAATGTTTTGCATAAATAATGAATGTGTTAGTAAAGATTATCTTGAAAAGGACCTAAAAAACATTAATATTAAGTGTCTGATACAGATCCCATTTAATTGTGCCACTGGGGCCCTGTAATTGTGCACGCTAGCTCAATGTCACAATGAGATGGAGCAAAGACATTATCAGTGTTATAGCTGTGCTTTTCTTGCCATGAGGTGTTAAAATGTTAGCTGTTCAGAAAACACCGAAAAGGAACTTACGTACATGTCTCAAACTACAGTGTAAAAATGTAAGTGCCCTTTAAAAATCTGAATCTATGTTGTATTGTGGCTGGTTGAGAAGAAACTAGGATTTGAATCATGATTATTATTAGTCTCTGTAAATATTTGGATTGTCGTGGGGCTCTCACAGTGTAATTATCTTTATTGTCGTTCAGATTCTAACATTTCTGAAAATAAAGGCAGGAATGCAGCTGCCTTCATGTATAATTTCTGCTAAAGGAAGTTTTGCATTGATTGCATCTGTCTGAATAACAAATGGAGTGTCAGCAATATGTAAACACCGTGAGTTCAGGAAAATCTCTGCATTTCTATCTGTTCTCCTTTTTATTTTTACCCAGCCTGCAAATTCTACATTTATATTTCTGAATCTTGTGATATTCTGTTACTGTAAATAAACTCTATACTCACTGGATGATTACTGTTTACTTACTTCTGAGAAACTCAAATAGTGTTTAAGAGACTGGAGAAGAGGTAATAAAATCCACATCACAAGGTAAGCTGAGGACATGATTATACACCAATGCAGTGGACATGAATTATCCATCATATGCAAGGAGGTTACAGCCGTGATGGGAAACTGGATAGATGAATTTGCATCTTCACTGGATCGCACTGGAAATGTTTGTTTAAGAAGTATAACATTACTGGAAACAGTGTGTGAAAGATTAAGTGTCAATAGTTTGTTTACCCAACAGACGTTTCAGGGAACTCATGATGTAGCAGGGGTGTTTTTTTTTTCAAATTCAAAGTGCTGATATGACTTGTTTCCTGTGTCTTATCATCACTCCATCAAGATACTTGTTATCAATGTTAGAGCAGATCTCTCCCCCTCAGCTCAGGGCTGAGTATCTGTCTTGACTGGGTCACATCTTGGTTTGCACAGTCCATGTTAAAGTGAGCTTGCTATTCATCCCTGTCATCACCTGCCAGACCGCCATGCAGCATACATTCAGCATCAGGGATACAAGCAACTGTTGAGCCTTTTCAACAAGAAAGACCAGCTTATTCTGTGTCTTAAGTATTTTTGGTTTGAGCTTCATGATTTTAGCATCTTTTTTCTAACTCAGTATTTTTTGGGGTGGATATGTTTTGCTTGACAGAGAAGGTTTTGTCATAAAAACGTACCAAAAATGCTCTAAATGAAAAGCAAAACTTACGAGCATTTGAATTTGTCTTCATAGAACTATTAAATGATGTCATTTCCTCTTCATGATGTCACTTAAAGGAACAGTACAAAACATGTACATACAATAAGAAAAGATTGACTAGAATTTTGTTTTTATACATGTCGCTGCTGATTGGGTAACACCTCTGACACACATACCAAACAAGAAAGAGTGTACATCAGAGTCTTTTAGTGCAGAGATACATTGGTGTGAACATGAAACCTACAAACAATTCAATTCAATTGTGCTATTTTAGTCAGTTTTCTATGTTAACAAAGAGTCGCTCACAATTTCCTCCCATTCTGTCCTCTAAAATAGTCTCAGTGTGGAGGCAAACAGGTGTAAAAGTCTCTGTTGACTTTAAATAACATGAACTTCATAGTGAGAAGAGATAATTTCATTAGCTTTTTGTTTTGTTTGCTTATCAGTCGTGTGTGTGGGGGATTTGACGTTGTCTTAAGATGCCCAACTACTACTCCGATTTTAAATTAACACAGCAAAGAGCCTGTTTGTGAAAATGACTGGACATAATTTAATCATTTGCTATCGGTCATGGTCTTGAGCTGGTTTCAGGACCTTTGAAGTGGCTGTAACTCCTTCCAATAACCCCATCCTTACTGCAGGGAAATCTGCATATGAAAGCGTGATTTCTGAGAACAAAACCAAGGCATTGTTTAGAAATGGGTGCCACTCCTCTGGCCCTGGGAAGAGGAATCTTGTTTGGCCAGAAGAACTCACCTGACGACGAGACGGCCTTCCTCCTGCACATTCTCTGACAAACAACAAGCGAGAGAGCTGTGTCACTCTGACAGAAGACCAGACCTGAACGCTGAAACGCTCCTCTCTCCTGCCGCAGACAAAGCCTCTTCACCATGGGGAGGATTGGCAAGGAAGTGGCAGGTCAGATCATAAGCTTCATCGGTCTTATTGGGGTGGCGGTGACCTGCGGGGTCCCCATGTGGAGAGTGACCTCCTACATCGGTGCCAATATCGTGACGGGCCAGATCGTGTGGGATGGCCTGTGGATGAACTGTGTGATGCAGAGCACCGGTCAGATGCAATGCAAGCTGAATGAGTCTGTTATGAGGCTGACCCCGGATCTGCAAGCTGCCCGAGCACTGGTCATCATCGCCCTTGTCTTCGGCTTCATCGGCTTCATAATCACCTTCATCGGAGCCAAGTGCACCGGCTGCCTGAAAAAGGATTCATCAAAGGCTAAGGTGGTGATCATAGGGGGCTGCCTCCTCATTCTTGCCGCCGTCTTGACCCTCATCCCTGTCTGCTGGTCTGCAGCCATCACCATCACAGACTTCACGAGCCCCCTGGTCATTGAAACACAGAAAAGGGAAATCGGAGCCTCCATCTACATCGGCTGGGCCTCTGCTGCAATTCTTCTGATCGGTGGGATCGTCCTCACCACATCCTGCCCTCCTCAAAAACCCATGTATGGATACCCAGGCTACCCACCAGCGCCTATGTACCCTTATGCAGGCCCAGTGCCAAACTCGGCAACATACGGCCCTGTGTATGCTCCCCCATCCAGCCGACCGTACACAGGCACCGGATCATACATACCTGCCAAACCATATGCAGCACCGACCACATACTCTCCCAGGCAATACCTCTAAAAACTGAAAGGACTGAAAGAGGACACAGACTGAGATTTCTGCCTGAGACTTTCAGCTTCAGGAACTTGTTATGTGATTAAATAGCAAAATTGCACCAAAATACAGATTGTATTTCTAGAGAATGGTATGTATTCCAATACACTGTTAGGATTTAAGATGAATTCACTTCAGCAATCGCTAAAACATTTTGATTGTCATCAGTAACATGTTCCCACTTTTGATTTTTGGGCTGTGAAGTAGAAATCTTTATGAAGTCTTGATATTAGAGGAATTTTGTGTCAACATGGCTGTGTGCACTGAGAGTTGTTTCTCATAAGGAAGTCACTGTCGATACATATATTTATTTTTTTGTCATACAGAGCACATTTTGTATATAGTGATGATTTGTTTGTTTTCTGTGAATGCAACTTTATTTTTGAAATTACTCAATTTTCAATAAAATGTTTGTTAAACATATTCACGTATCTGTTTGTGGAGTCATTATCACAACGTACTGTTTCTATTTTATGCAATATGATGAAATAGTATCTGGCATCTTATAAGGTCAGAGCCCTTGTGTGTGCCTGGGTGAGTGAGGCAGAAAAAAGCCAATATATTTTTTTCCCTTATATCTATAAGAACTAAAACAAAGGATTTTCTTAAACAATCTTATTATCACTTTAGTATTTCACTGTACAACCTCTGAGGAACACAAAGAGATAAACCTTGTGAAAATAAAAGCAAAATGTGATTCAATCAACTGCGACACTGACCAACGTGAGTCATTCTGAAACAAACGCAATCTCTTCCTAGGATGATACAATAAAATAATACACGGTGTTGATTAAACAGACGTAATGGGTAAAACCATAAATGGAAGCTTCTTTCGTTAGCATTTAACATCCGGTGATACCTCCACCCATGTTGGTGTGGTTATTTTTAAACCTGAAACCAGTGACTGGACCTGATCATCCAGTAATGGCCCAATCAAAGGTTGGCCACTGGCAGACTATTGTTTCAATTAGGAATGCGGTGCCTCTTTACGAGCCTCTTTTACATTGAGGCTGATGTTCATCTCATCGAAACTGCTCCCTGTCCACATACAGATAATGTGAAGAATCTGGTTGGGCGGGTAAGTCACTGAGCGCACTGGTTTCAGGTCAGAGGGAAGGACATTCTGACTCCACCTTCAAGAGAGACATCCTTATAACCAAAGGAAGTGAGCCACAGACTTTATTCAACTTTACATCGTGAGCTGAGCTGACCTGCTTCCTGAAAACTATTACTCCTCTGCTTCTGTTCAAGTGACTCGAACAAGACCTCATCATGGTGTCAATGGGACGACAGATGCTGGGCTTTGTCCTGGCCATCATTGGCTTCCTGGGGACCATCATTGTGTGTGCCCTGCCTATGTGGAAGGTCACGGCCTTCATTGGAGCCAACATCGTGACAGCGCAAGTCATTTGGGAAGGCTTGTGGATGAACTGCGTGATGCAGAGTACAGGCCAGATGCAGTGCAAGATTTATGATTCTCTGCTGGCTCTACCCCAGGACCTCCAGGCCGCCAGAGCTCTTGTGGTCATCGCCATCATCGTTGCTGCCTTTGGGATCATCTTGGGCATCGCTGGAGGCAAGTGCACCAACTTTGTGGAGGAGCCACGTGCCAAAGCTAGGGTGGCCATTGCTGCTGGAATCGTCTTCATTTGTGCCGGTGTTCTTGTCCTCATCCCCGTCTGCTGCTGGTCTGCCAACACCATTATCAGGGATTTCTACAACCCCATCATGACCAACGCCCAGAGGAGAGAGCTGGGAGCTGCACTCTACATCGGCTGGGGCACAGCTGCGCTTCTCATCCTGGGTGGTGCCCTCCTCTGCAGCTCCTGTCCACCCAAAGAGAGCCCAGAATATCCAGTCAAGTACGCTGGTGCCAGATCTGCAGTGTCCAGCCGAGCATACGGTCTGAGAGGTCAATTCTTCTGAGAAAGACTTCTAATTATTTACGTTTCTTGAGTAACCCTCCTTCATTGTGTCTTTCTGACAGCACCACAAGTTGTCTCATTTTCTTTGAGTGAAACACAGTGAGAACTGGTTTTCTGAGGAATTCAGATTTCTTGGGTGAAGGCAAGAGAGAGTGTTTCTTGAGCAAAGAGAAACACAGCACAAAAGATGTGGTGTAAAACTGTTGTACTGGCAAGAAAATCTCCCATCAGCAAGATGACTGGACTGAATGCGAGCTATACTATAAAGCTATTTTCCTCTGAATGTAAAGCTGTGCTAGAAGGATGCTCATGATTAACATGAGCTATGATGGAAGGACACTTGTACAGTACTCTTGATATGTTGTGAATTAACTGTAAAAATATTTTACAAACATCTTTGTTCAAATGTTATATCAAAAGACTTGTTTTGTTTACTGAATTCACTGATTTGTAATAAAATATTTACTGAAATGATGTCCTTTTGTGTGCCTGTTTTTTAAGGTTGTTCTTTTGTCTTTTTTTGCTGTTTACATTAACAGTTTTGGTTTAAAGATGGCAGTCCAGAGCAAAGAGATGAGCACAATAAAATAATATAGATCAGCAACATTATGAGTGAGCAGAGAGTCAGAGACATAAAACTACATATTGTCTGTTGGAAATGTTTGTCAGACAGGTTCAATGTAAGGACAACCTGGGGAAAAGGTTCAAAGGAATAAAAAATAGAGTGGATTTAATATTTGCAAGCTCAAATCAGCTCAAGAGCAGAGATGTGAGCATGACATATTTCAAATGTTGGTCATGCCAGCCTGAAAGCAAATCTTTCACCTTGATCGTATCTACAAGGTTGACTAATGCAGTGATGACCCACGTGCACGTGTTCGACTGATTGCATTTATTTTTACTGTTTACGGGAAATAAAACTGTCATTGTTTTAAATTTAAATGGGTCAGAAACTAGAATGTATAATGAAGCAGGAGAGAGTGTAACAACAACATGTATTCAAAAGCATTCAGCAGTATGTTTGAAATCTTAATGCAGACAAACTAGTTGAACCGGTTTTACAGAGTTAGGTGCCAGTCTAGTCTTGTTCACAGAACTGGCTACAGTGTGCTAGTTTCAACAACTTGTAAGAGCCGTGCCCACACACCACCAGCATTTAAACAATCTGAATTCAAACGTACTTGCTTCGACTTGGTTAAAGAAAAGATTAAAGATTAAATACATGATCGATAGCAGTGAAAATCAACGATTACAATGAGGTTTGAGGATTGACTGTTAATTTTAATGGATAAGACTTAAGTGTTCTGTATTTTTTTAATTGTCAACAAATCCCATTAAAAAGGCTAAAAGCAACACTGTCTCTCAATATTTTCTTCCTTCCTTCCTCCGTCTCCTGGACTGAGGCCCAATCACATTGGTTTCTATTGTTCATCTTTAAATGTCCAGTGTATTTTGATCTTAAAAAGAAATAATGTCCTTGCTGGGCACTGCAGCTTTTAGCAAACATTATAAAAACATGAATAAATTGTGTGTTCATTGGGGCACTATCGTCAGCTGTGCAATTTTTATCCATTTGGTGCTCTAGTGATTGCTTAAAGCTATAGTGCGTAACTTCTACATGTCCGTAAATGTCCGTTTCACCCAAGCCACTACTAGAGGAGATGACACAATGCTGATTAAGCCGATTGGCTCCTCTAACATCTCGCCGTATTTTTCAATATATATCATTTTTAGTTTGCGTGTCGACCGGCGACATTCCCGCGCTGGCGCACAGGAAATGAAGGGCAGGGGGAGGAAGAGCAGAGAGTCTCATAGCAAGAGGTAGAGCGCAGGTAGAAAGAGAAAGCAACATGGCGGAGGAGCGGCCGAGACACGGTTCAGAAGTGGATCCTACCACAAAGAAAAAGCCTGGCTGTTCGGCTGAAGGTCTGTCGGCAAAGAAGGAAAGTGACCGACGGAGAAGGCAAACAAGGATTTGTATTGGCGTTGCTTTTCGTCGGTGGAGAGCCCTGAAGGAAGAAATTGGGCTGAGGGCAGACACGGATGTTGCCTTGCTGCTGTTGGATAAGTAAGTGACTTGGTTTATAATTACGAGTAGTATGTGTTGCTGTTACATGTACTGGACCTAGTACTTTATTATTTTCTTGGAAATGGTGCCATGAACATAATATAATGTTAGCAGCCTGGTGTTCGCCACGCTGTGTAACGTTGTGTACACGGTGTGAAGCGAGTGTTACTCTGTGTACATGGAAGTGCCGGCTTATTTGTTGTAATAACACCTTATCCGCTGGGGGGTGACAGAAGTTACGCACTATAGCTTTAAAGTAGCAAGCCAGTGTATAGAACAAATCACAGTGTTTGCTTACAGTAACTTTCAGGGGGGGGAAACCTTGTGTCACATTCATAAAATTAAACTGCACTGAGCACCTTCTGCTCGGTTTTAAACCTAGCCCACCAAAAAACAGTATCAGCTCAATATTTTCACCTCCTTTTGCCACACAGGCCTTTCCAACAGGGAAGTGAAGCCATAACCTCAGACTCCACTGGCAAAACCAGTAATTTTACTTTGCACAACCAATGGAGTTGTTGTGGAAGTCGTCAGCAAGCCATCACTCCTAGATGTGTCTTCAATTGCCCCTTGTACGCATGAGGAAGCCAACAGTCGCATTACATGCTGACCATGCAGCAAGAAATGGCCACCAGAAAATCATGATTCAAACGGTTGATACTGATGCTGTGGTGCTGGCTGTGGCTCAAGCTCCTTTTACACTGCCAGATTTTCCGTGAATGTTGGTCCGTTTTGCCGGCAAGCTGCGAGCGTTTAGACACACAGAGCCGGATTGTGGTTTTTTTGGTTTAAAAAGACAGAGGCGGCCTTCCGCAACAAGCAGCTAGTAGCAAGAGCGAAACGCAAGCCTGAAAGACACTGTAAAGATGAGCACCAGGGGAGACAAGGAATTGCACGCCCTCCTTGCCCTTGCAAACAAGGAGGTAATTAACCGTCAGATGACGGGGACGGTGAAGGAAAGGCCAACTTATGAGAGAATCGTTGAAGGACTGACCAGCTGCAGCTTCCCTTGGGTACATCGCTGTTTGATGTGTCACATGCTGAGCTACAAGTTTTGTTACTTGCTCACGCCCCCCATTGCCCCAAAAAAGGCACATTCTGTATAAATAAAAGTAGGCAGGCGGCATTTTGCTACACTCCCCGATTTTACTTTTATACTACTTTTGCTGAAAGAAGACTGATTGGGCTTTCCTGCAAATGTGCACAATTCCTGTTTAAAGAGAGTGTCAGACTTTACAGTCAGAACATGAGCTTTGGTTGGCATATGGAACTGGAAAGAACTTTCAATACCTTGCAGCCCATGAACTTGCAGCAGGGCTAGAGTCTGAATAAAAGCACATGCACTATCAATGTTTCATGTATTGACAGGCTGTGACACTGTATCAAGCTTTCTTGCGTTGAGAAGACTGGCAGTTGTAGTCTTACAACAATATTTGCACTGGGTTTTTTTGTGTTGTTTTGTTTTGGTTTTGGTTTTTTATCACACTGAATCACAGTGAATTTAATATGGATTTTTTGACACTGAAGAATAAAAACAAATCTCTGAAGATAACCTTAAATAATTACAAAAAAAAAAAAAAAATCTGCATTTGTGTAAAAAGAGGTATGGGTCCTCCATTATTCTCCCAAAATGTGTTGACATCCTCAGTGTCCCTTAAGGTGATAGTTCACCTAATAATCAAAAATAGATTTGTGTTGGAGATACGAGGCAGACATCTCTACTTGGGAAAAAAAGGTCCAGGTTGAAACTAGATAGCACTCGGATTGTCACAATCAACGCACCAAAAAAATGCACTTGAAACCCTCAAAAGCAATGTCTCCTTCCAGAAATCATGACCTAGATACTCAAGATAATCTACAGACCTTGTTTTGACCCATTTAGGAACTATTTTCCTTCTACCAAACTACATCTGCCAACCATATCACTACTCAGAGGGAAACATGTATTTACTGCTAGCTCACCTCAAAGGTACAGCTCAGCCAGTGAAGGCACCATTAATGTTTACATCATGCACTGTAACAAGCACAAGCCTGTTTTCCATGAGTAGACGCACGCTTCCTTCTGCTCAGTGATACGATTTGCAGGTGTATTTCAGTAGAAAAAAAGGTAGTTACAAACAGTGTGTTTTGTCACCTCATGTGGATTTGTCTTCAAGCATAGGAACAGAATTCAGGAGACACATTCGCCTTAATATTTAGAACATGTGTCTTTGTCCCCCACACTGAAAACATGATAGCAGCAGAGGACTTTTATTTTGACAAAAGTAAAGACAATCACAAATTGCTGAATAAAAAGTCATCAGAATGCAGGAAATTGAGTGTCTGATGCTCCTGGGGGAAGACCCCTCCAACCCAGTGTCAAAACAAAACCTATGTCCTTGTCTACAAATACAAGTCATTGTATGACATTGAGGAAATGACCTCTCTGATATTCCATAGACATCTAATCACAAACATAATGTCATCACAGCATGACAAGGTGTTTCACTGGTGTGAACACACCCTGTTGTGTTGTTACATTTTACCTGGTTTCACATTCCTGAGTCGTCCTCTGTCATTACAGAGAGAGAATCTACCTGAACCTGTTATGGGTTAATGAATGTGTGCCAGACTCACTGATGTCAGAGAAGGCAATGGAACAAATCCATCATGGTCTGACAAAGCTTGATTGAAAAGTGGGTTTCAGTAAAAGAATCATCGAAAGTGAAAATTATTTTCCTACTTTCAATGTTTCTAAAATGTCTCAATATGTTACACCTGATACACTTTATTTTTAGCCTTTTAAAATCTTGTTGTAAGCACTGAAGGATATATTTACATGAAAAATTCATACCATGTGGCACAACATCAGAAACTAAAACTAAAAGAATCCCACTTGTTTATTAAAGGTACAGTGTGTAGGATTTAGAGGGATATATTGGCAGAAAAGGAATATAATATAAAAAGGATGTTTTCTTTAGTGTATAATCACCTGGAAATAAGATTCATTGTGTTTTTGTCACCTTAGAATGAGCTGTTTATATCTACATAGTGATCAGATTCTTGTTCACAGTGTCCGCCATGTTGCATTGCAGTGTTTCTACAGTAGCTTGGAACGGACAAACCAAACACTGGCTCCAGATAGGGCCATTCACATGTTTGCATCAGCTACTGTCGTTAGCAGGTCCTCAGCAATGAGGGCTCGTTTGTTTTAAAGAGAAAGAGACTATGGGCTGTGTTTCCAGAGCTTACACTTGCCCTATTGAAACTGTCTTCTGCCCCAAATGACATACCACAGGAGGTAATGGAAACAATAGAGAGGCTTATTATACTACTCTATGACTGAACCAGCACATGCACAGACATAGACATGGCAAGGCGGAAATTATTTGCAAAGATACACAATGTGCAGTAAAGTCAAAAACCAAACAAACAGATAAAAACATTTCAATATTTTACTGTACCTGTATGAAGTAGAGAGAAATTAGAAACACTACACAACATGCAAAATATTTGTTTTAATGTTTAGGGTGCTGGCATGTATGAAACCTTAATGAACACTTAAAACCATGCATGTCATTTTTTTCTTTTTCTCTTTTCCTCTTTGCCTATTTTTTGTTGTATAAAACATTGATCAACATCAGCAATAAACTCAATAAACTATTTAAATATTTCCTATTTAAATCACGCTGACAGCATTTGAGCCAACCATAAGAATGTGTGGGATTTGTTGGTTTCATTTATTGTTTGTCCTGTCCCGGTCCCTGTCCAGTTGTGGAAAAATCAAATGTCCCAGTACAATAAATCAAACACACCCCAACCACTGTGTTTCGGGAGTAGACGCATATGCGCAGTCACGTACTGCTGAGAGTGAAATCCCTGATCGTTAGCTCACATGCAGCTTGTTCAAGCTGTTCTCTGTGTTTTTGAAATTAAACAAAATAACATGGAACATATGCGTAATTTGCTAATGATTTTAATTGGGATATTTTATAATGAACTGAATGACATTTACGAAGTGTTGCACGTCTCTAATGCTGAGCTTATAGGAGACCAGGGAGATGGGAGGGAGATGTCTGGGCAACAAGGCTGACCATCCAGCATGGACCAAAACACAGCATGGATGGTTCAGAAGCAATTTGGAACAAGTTAAAAGCAATTAATAAACAAACAAAGTGGTGTTTAAAACTGCATATATTGCTAGCAGATCTATTTTCTGGCCTTAAGTGCGGCCGTGACTGGTTCTGAGTGTGGGCTTTAGCAGGCATCCGCTCTCTCCTCTTCCTGGTACTGCGTTCTGCCACTGAATCTTTTAGTGGTACACAGTACTGTACCAGCTTACTTTCACCCCTGCCTGGTCCGTTTCTTTTGGAGAAGAAGAGACCTCTGCAGATTATGCAGCTCCTGAACAATGAATGCTGAAAGAATTCTAACCAGGAGAAGATTCAGCAGGTTGCAATTGGCAATCCTCACCACTAGATGCCACTAAATCCCCCTAAATCTTACACACTGTTCCTTTAAGTAGACAATAAAACTATACTAAATCTAAATCAAAATCTCAAACACATCTTCATAACCTTTTTAGAGGTGTTTTGAAATATGTCAAACAGACAGATGGCCTTGCAGTACTGCAGCAGCTAATAAAGACCCACATGAGCAAAGACAAAAGTTTATGGTGTAACATTTTGCTGCTGTGGCCACAACAGTGAGCTGAGGACAATAGTTTCTACCTGGCAACAACTCTCATAGAACCAGACAAGTCTCATAAAGCACTATATGTCAGGAAGTGATTAAAAAAATCCTGATTTTAATTAAACAATCTCAACATTTAGCTGATTTCTGTGGGTAGGTCTGTAGGTACTGCTCTTTCAATTTGGTCCCCAGTAGTGAAGCATTGCCTCTCAAAGTTTGCTTCATTCACAACCAGCAGGGATTTATTTTTAGTGTACACACATAGATGCAGGTATGTATACATGTGGAGACAAATCTCTGTTTGCCTTGACACTGTGTTGTGAATGGCAGGTTGGATTTATTTAACTCTCACTGTTTGCAGACTCGTGGCCCTTGTGTCATTGATACTGCAAATGCTGTCTCTCTCACTCCTCGTGCTCTCCACTCTGCAATCAAACTGCCGACATTTTCAAGTTGGTGCATTTTCTGTCACATACATTCTTTTCTTTGTTGAGAGTACCAACAAAACCTTGTGTAATACGATCCTCATCTCCATCCAAGAAGAATGAGCGAAACCCCAACCTTTATTGTTCCTCCACACAAAGAATCCAGCACAGCTGGTATTCTTTGGCAGGGCCTCGAATGTGTCCTTAATAGTCTCTCACGCCTCCCATTCTTCACTCTGCTTCAGATGAACATAAACACCTGATCAGCTGCTAATTTTCTCTCAGAGACACTCAGAGAGAGACGACGATGGCTTCCATGGGGATGCAGATGGCAGGATGCGTCCTGGCCCTTTTTGGCTGGATCGGGGTGCTTATTGTCTGCGGCACACCCATGTGGCGGGTCAGTGCCTTCATTGGCAACAACATAGTGACATCCCAAGTCATGTGGGAGGGCATCTGGATGAGCTGCGTGGTCCAGAGTACGGGACAGATGCAGTGTAAGGTGTACGACTCCATGCTGGCTCTGAGCCCTGATCTGCAGGGGGCCCGCGCTCTGGTGGTGGTTTCCATCGTCGTAGGCCTCGCGGGGATCCTCATAGCTTTCGCAGGTGGAAAGTGCACCAACTTCATACCAGAGGAGAGGGCCAAGGCCAGGGCTTCTGTGGCAGCAGGTGTGTTGCTGATCATCAGTGGAATCCTCTGCATCATCCCCGTTTCATGGACTGCCAGCATCATCATAAGGAACTTCTACAACCCTGTACTAGTGGACGCCCAGAAAAGAGAGCTTGGGGCCACTCTTTACATCGGCTGGGGGGCCGGGGCGCTGTTGGTCTTGGGAGGAGCGCTTCTGTGTGCCAACTGTCCCCACAAAGAGGACGAGGCCCCCTCTGTGAAGTACCTCCTAAACCAGCCTGGAGGATACAGCAAAGATGACTCATATCGGTCTAATACCCCAACAAAGACATATATTTGAGAGTTCTAAAGGGACAAAGAGAAGTCTGGTGGATGTTTTTGTCTCGGAGAAGTGAAGGAAGCTTGGACTTTAATCAGCTGCTGTGAAACATCAAGAAAAAGGACATACACACAGAAACCCACAATGAAGGAAACATGCACTTTGTCCTTTAAGAGCAACACACTGTTGTATAAAGATGCTCTCTGTTTGAATATTGATGCTACTCTTGGTGATGAACATCTATAAGGTGACAGTTTATTAAATTATAGAAACTGTGTTTTACATTTTTGGAAAAGTGGTTGAGAAATCTTTTTGTAATTGCACTTTACACCGTTTTGTCCTTTGAAATTGTGATTCTGTTTTTTTTCACAATAAATGACCTTCTGTTGTACGATTTGCTTCTGTCACGCCTCGTGTTTATGTATATTTAAAAAATGCACAAAGGACCTACAAAACCTGTTTGTCAGGGACTTACCAAAGATCACTGCACAGGGAACAAAGATGGTGACTCAGAGACTTGTAATGCTGTTGGCTGATCACTTCATGAAAGCATGACCTGCTTTAATACGTTTCATATAACGCAAATGTGTCACAAAAGTTTTTCTCCTGAGGCTTTTAAATGTTTAGGCTTTAAACTGATTTTGAAAGATGTTTTTGACTTGAAGTGTTGCTGTTTTAAGTTCACAGTCACACCAACCTGATGGGGCTGTTCTCACGTTACTGTATCAGGCTGCTGATCAGAGAAAAGGGAAGGTCATATGACCCACAGGAAATGTCTAAAAGGCTTCAAATGCTCAAAATTTCCCCACTAAGTGTTCCTGCTCTCTCAGAAGTTTACTTTCACATTACTCACATAACATTCACGGTCGTTCGATTCAGCCTTGAACAGCTCATTTACAAAAAAAATTTGACGTAAAGATTAGACACTAATGGGTTATAGCCGAATAGATTATTTTTGGTAAAAAAGTTTTGCTGTAAAAAATAAAATCATTCTGTTATTCTGTATCTTTTCAATGTGCAGGAATGTTGTCTTTTGCCATATTTTGTTCCAAGCAGGTCAGCAAAGCCACAAGGACAAACAAGAGCAAAATTTAAACACTTACGTTTTCAGGATTTCTCAACTTTATTGCCTTGTTTAAAACATTTGGTAGAAATTAATCAAAAAGTAATCAAATGTTATCATTTACATTACTTTGATGGAGTAATTTAAAGTTACATCACTTCTTAGATATATAACAGGGTAACTTTCAATCTGTAACATATTACATTTCAAAAGTAGCCTTTCAAACACTGTTAATTCATAATAACATTTTTTTTTTTATCCAAAAAATGGGTGGAAAAATGCACAACTTTAACTGATAATGCTGTCAGTAAAAGGTGTTTTTCCTGGTGGTAGACAGTGCTCTATCTTTAGCTTTGGTCATGAAACATTTTGACAAGTTAATGACAGATCTAAAATATGTGTGAGATCTGTAAAAAAAAAAAAAAAAAATCTAAAAGTGTGATAAAACTCTTGCAGATGAGGGTAATTCTACAACACCACATAAACATTCAGTTTAAGGGAAACATACTGTAGCTGATCACACCCAACTATTTAAAATCACTTCAGTAGCATATTCAAATTCCAGGCCAGCAATTATCCTGTAACAGAAGGTTATAAATCTATTTTTCTCAAATTTGAAATTTGAATTTTAAGATGCATCCCAGACACTTCACTGGAATTTGTTGCCTCCAGTGATCAGCAATGACCCAATTCCTTGTCATTGTGTTTGTTTTTGTGACACACTGCTCCCTGGTGGGCATTTGCATCTATGGCTGGAAAATCCCTGCATTTTTGTCAGATGACATCAGTTTCAGTGAAGACGTCATCAGCTTTATGAGAAAAGCATCTCTGCGGTTACATCTGATAACAGTGAACACAGTTTATCTGCATGGTGACACTTTGTATCTCATGTCTACGTATCTCAGCTTTTCTTTTCTATATTTACTTGGTTTAAATAATTCCTTGTTGCAGGATGAAATAAAAAGCCATACATGAACATTATGTTTATCTGATCCAGAGGAACACATTTAGGATTTATACCAATGAAAGAAACATATCACAAAGCAAAATACTGTACAACATAACATGTGATAAAGGGAGATTACATGTGTCCATTCTGAATAATAACTACATGTTTTTGTCGCTCTCCCCCCTCTGTGTTTCCCAGCAGGAAACTGCACAGTGTCTCATGGCTGTGCAGGAGCTGGGCATCAGCCTGTCCATGATAGGCGTCGCTGGGACCATCCTGATCTGCGCTCTGCCCATGTGGAAGGTGACAGCATTCATCGGCACCCACCTGGTGGTCATGCAGGTGTTTTGGGAGGGTCTGTGGATGACCTGTGTCAGTGAGTACACAGGTCAGCTGCAGTGTAAGCTCTATGATGCCCTGCTGGACCTGTCTCCAGACCTCCAGGCGGCTCGTGGTCTCATCTGCATCAGCCTGTTTCTGGGGTGTTTGGGATTCCTCATCTTCCTCCTGGGAGCACGCTGCACCAACTGCCTGAGCCACCCGAGGATCAAGTCTCGGGTGGTGCTGAGCTCTGGGGCCATCTTCTGTTTGGCAGCCCTCACCACCATAGTTGCTGTTTCCTGGACAGCCAACTCCATCATCCATGACTTTCACAACCCACGCGTCCCCGAGGTGTTGAAGAGGGAGCTCGGAGCAGCCATATATATTGGCTTTGTGACATCTGGTCTGCTGTTCCTTGGAGGAGCCATTCTGTGCACAAGCTGCCCACCACAGAGGGCCAGGTTCCCCTCCACTGGGTACACACTGGCCAGGACACCCACACACAGCAGCTACGCCATCAAGAACTATGTGTAACATAAATATAAATGTACTGAACTGTGTGACATAATGCAGTTGGCAAAATACAGATATTTACAGACTATATAAAGATATTGAAAACATAGCATGTTTAAATATGTGACAGGACTCTGATGTTGCAGTTTATTCTAATATGATGTGAATTTTCTCTCCTTAAAGGGTACCTTTGGTATTTTCCAACCTGGACCTTCATTTCCCATGTTTTGTGTCTAAGTGACCAGTAGGAACAACAATATTTGAAACTGGTCTTATATTAAGCGATAGGGCTGCAGCCCGCAGCCATGAAATAGACTGCAATGTAAACACTCAGGGCAATTGAGCATCATCAATTTACATCTACTATAGGTGCTTGTTTTTGCCACTGACAGGCTCAGATTATTATTCTGACAACATTATAGAAAGGATCCCCACAGAGACCTTTTTGTTAAAGAGTAAGATCCTTTTTATGTAACCTGTTAAAGCCTAGAAATCGGCACTGGCAAACCCACCAGACTCCATTTAAAAAAGCACAAATTTTAGCATATATAGAGCTGGCATATTTTCACATCTAACTGGGTGAATCAAGGGTTTATTTCACTCAAACCAGAGTTGGTTATTGTTGGAACAGTTGAGAGATGCACCAGGACAGTTTTTGAAAGTTGTATTTGATTTCTGTCAGCTTCGAATGAAGTGTGTTTTATGATGATAGAACTACTGTTTGTTTAAATGGAGTCTGGTGGGTTAAACAAAATGGTCCTTTGTGTTGAAAATGCTCCTTCCTCTCTGGTCCCGATGGGCGGAACTCAGTCTCAGGCCACACCTGAACTGATAAGAGGCCTGGATCAGAGGCCCGCACAGTATGTCCCTTGATTTGCATGCAGTACTTTCCATGCTCTCCAGCCGACTGTGCACCTGATGCATTATTTGAGTACATTGAGGATATTGCTCTTAGTTATTGCTGTTTATGTGTTTAATGGGGAATGAGTTCTGTGAATTTTTTCAGATTTGTTAGAGTACCTTTGTTCATTGATTATTATTCATTTAACTTTAAGCCATTAAATCATCTGTGTCAGTCATCTGTTTAAAGGGGAAATCCGATGAAAGAAAAATAAACTGTCGAATGGTTCTCATCTCTGGTCCTCATGCTTTAACTGGTGTGCCACTGCAGAGGCTTGTAAAGAACCCAACTACCCCAAAGACAAGTTTCTACACTTTTCATGTTGTCAGGCACTAATTTCAACAATTCAAGCCTGTAGGTGGCAAAAACAAACACTTTTATTGGGTGTATATTGTCTGTGCACAAACGCCACAAGTGACAAGGGAAAACAGCATCCAGTTTGGAAAATACTGAGGTCTCTCTTTGAGACACTTTGTGTGACCATTATCAATACTTTAATTCTCTCCGCAGATGTGTCAATACAAGACATATACAGAGTCAGTCTTTGGATGACATGAAACATGCAGTTTAATTTCTAGATCTCTATATATGGGGATATATATACAGATCAGCCACAACAATTAAACCACTGACAGGTGAAGTGCATATCTTTAATCTTCTCAGTGCAATGTAATGTTCTGCTGTGAAACCCTGGGTCTTGACATTCAAGTAGATGCCGCTTGAAACGCTCCACCAACCACAACACTATTAAAGGCCCCCTACATGGCAGCGGCGCCCCCAGCAGGACACCACACTATGTCATATCACATAAACGGATATGTAGAACATGTCATGCATCAAGAGCCAAGTCCGATCCATGGTGGGGCCCCTTGGATCAGACTTGTTCTGGCACATCCCAAAGATGCTCACTTGATTTGGGTTCTGGGGAATTTGGTGATCAGCTCAACACCTTGAGTTCTTTGTCACATACCTCAGGCCATTCCTGAGCAGTTTTAGTGATGTGGCATGGAATGCTGTCCATCTGCCTGTGCCATCAGGGGACATACTTTGTCTGCAACAGTGTTTAGGTGGGTGGAGTGTGTCAAGGGGCATCGACATGAATGCCAGGACCCAAGGTTTCCCGTCAGTACATTACATTGTTACGAGATTATCAGTGTTATTGACCTCACCTGTCAGTGGTTTTAATGTTGTGGCCGATCAGTGTGTTTCACTGTATGCCTGATACAGCTATGGGACATCTTTTGCATGCAATCTGTCCAAGTTAATGTGGTTTTCCTTGGTCTGATGAGGAATTCAAAGAGAAAGCAAGAGAAGTGATTTGTGCCCTTGTAGATGAATCTGCATGCATTTTAACCCCTAGAAAGTTACACTGATCATGTTTAGACCACCAATTTGAGTTAAATAAACAGAGCTTGTGTGCTTGTGAGTTACATCTTAGAATTAAAAATAAACACAGTGGAGTAAACACGTTCCAGTTGAATCAGTATTCCGCAGTGCAAAGTATTGCTTTTGAATGAGGTTAAATGAGGTGTCACTGTTCTCCTCCTGGTAGCTCCACTGCTACTGTCAGAACACAGATCACTGAGAACTTGTGCTCTTTAAATCAAATTCTGTCTGAGAAGCACGACACAGTGGCTGAATAATCAGAGCACAGTGCAAGCTTTGTCTTTGCCTCTGCGCAGAAACTGGGAGAAAAGGATTGTTTTGAAACCATGGCAGAGAAAACAGAGGGATTTCCCTCCTCCACCCAGCTGCAGTGAGGCCGTGCCTTCTTTTCATGAATACCAAAGAACTGGTTTCCCCTTTCTGAACTGACATGCAAACCAGACAGACACACACACACACACACACAGACACCTACACAGAAGGTCTCTCCCTCACACATGCACACACACGTTTAAAAAAACACACACACCCCACCCTGCCGCCAGCTGTTTCTGGTTAGGCAGTCGGGCCTACAGTAAAGAGGAGGAGCAGGCAGGCCGTGGTCATGTTGCAGCAGCTGGAGCTCGCTGCCCTCGGTCTGGCCCTCACCGGGTGGCTTTGTGCCATTCTGACTCGCTGCCTGGCTCTGTGGACGGTGAGCGGCACCGTGGACAACACCACCGCTACTCTGCCAGCCTACTGGGATGGGGTGTGGTTGCAATGGGATCACTGGGACTTGGCCCAAGATGGCAGCCTGCACTGCTCCTTCTACCAGTCTCTCATGTCTCTGTCTGGAAGTTTTCGGACGTGGAGAGCCCTCATCATGGCGGCCATAGGAGTTGGGGCTTTTGCTGTGGTGATTGGAGTGGCGGGGTTAGTGTGGTTCCCCAAGCGTGGCCAGATCAAAGTGTTTTCTGGTGCTCTCTTTGTTTTGTCTGGAATCCTGCTGCTGGTTCCCACAGCCTGGACATGCCATCACACCAGTCAGCCACTGGAAGGTGCTACACTGCTGAGGAGAGACTTGGGACCTGCACTATACCTCGGATGGATCTCCTTTGCTATGATGGTGATCGGAGGGCTGTTTCTCACCACCAGGTGCCCCACCACTGAGGGGCAGGTGCAGCCACCTGAGCAGAGGTATCCAAACCTGGAGGAGGAGGCTAACCACCCACTGAGCCGGATCAACAGGGCTGCATTCACAAGCAGCCAGTATGAACGCAGATCAGAGCCCATCTGAGGGGACTGTGATGTAATATTTAACTGAGTGATTAAACTGGAAAATCAACATGTGAATAGGTTGTGGACAGATTTAACAGCAGGGGAAGAACTCTAGCTGCACATTTTGAGTAACGATGCACTGTAGTAGAAGCACAGCCATGTGTCATGTCTTTGTTTTATTAGCCGGGATGTGGGTAGGACTTTGAATTTGCATCTTGTTTTGCATCCATTTCTATTAAAGTTAACACACAGTTTATACAGTTTAGCATCATTTTACATGCAGTCCTCACTTCTACATTTAAATACCACTGTAAAATTGTAGTTGTGTCTGTTTGCTTGACTCGAGGCAATTATTGATACTAGCATTATGACATCACAGCCCTCTGATACTTTTAATTCATTGTAATGCCTTAAACATGAAAGTGTTAACACTGATGTTAAAACTTCATCCTGTACTGCACAGGTACATTGCCCTACATTAGAGTAATGCCTTTTCATATTTGTTTTTTTGACAGAGGCAAAAATGTTTACATGTGAGATGAACTCTTCTGCACAAAAGGACACTGTGGAATAAATTTCATTACAAATGAAATATTTGTTTACATGAGTTATTTGAGTTTAAGGTCCAGTGTGTAAGATTTAGGGGGATTTAGTGGTATTTAGCAGTGAATTATCCAGAGGTCTCTTCCTCACCAAAACAAACGGACCAGGTGATTAAAACTGGTGAGAACACTGAATAAAGCAGTTTCACTAAAGAAAACATTTTATTATATTCACTATATCCCTGTAAATCCTACACACTAAACCTGTAAAGGTCCACTGCGTAAAATTTGTTTATTTCACTTAAGTTGTTTAAAACTGTTTAAATTTAATGTAGTTTTTATTGGTTGCAGTATCAGTTTTAGTTTTATTATACGAGTGATTACACACTACTGAAAATATAGTTATGAATATGATAATCCATTTATGCCAATATATCATCCTAATCCTACACACTGGACTTTTAAATTGGGCATTTGGTTAGGTTTAATTTGCTCTGCCGCAGAGCACTTGAGGTGATTTGGTTACACGATAAGACTGGAAACATGATTTCTGTTTTCTTTTATCTTTGAGGACTTTCTGATTTACAGACGATTCTACATCTTCATCTCTTTTAAAATGTGAGAAAAAATGTTTGGTCAAAATCCTAAAATAACTGAGTATCAAAACATTTCTTTTAGTGATGTGATTGTAACATATTTCTGCAGTTATACTCTCAAGGACCTTATTTTGTGTTTTGACCACAATTTTACAAATAAAAATCCTTTAAAATATTTCAAATCAAAACTTGTTTGATATACTGCCCCAGTTCACTACATGTTTCTGTAAAAACTAAAGAAAATGTAAAAACAAACAAACATCTCATTTATAAAAAACAAAACAAAAAAAACCCCAACTGGATATAAATCATGGTACAACATTCAAGATAATAGCTACGATGCATTCAGAAAGTATTTAGACCCCTTCACTTTTGTCACATTTTGTTATGTTGCAGCCTGATGGTAAAAATCATTTAAATTCATTTTCCCCTCATTAATCTACGATCAGTTTCTGATAATAAAAAAACAGAAAGAGAACCTTAGAAATTTCTGTATTTTCTTTTAAAAATGAAATATTGAACTATCACACGGACAGAAGTGTTCAGACCCTTTACTCAGTACTTAACGAAAGCATCTTTGGCAGAAATTACAGCCTCAAGTCTTCTTTGTATGATGCAGCAGGATTCAGCACGTTATACCCAGTTTTTCCTTTTCAATAAATTTTCAAATATTTCTAAAATCCTGTTTTCACTTTGAGTGTAGAGTGATGAGAGAAACAATGAATTAACCTGATTTTAAAATAAGGCTGCAACTTAAAAATGTGGAAAAAAGTGAAGGGATCTGAATACTTTCTGAATGCACTGTGAATACTTCCATAATGTGCTCTTTGCTTCACCTCTTCATTTTCATTTTCAGGGGTACAACTGATGGAAATGTTTTATATATCACTGATATGGAGGTGATGCTTTTCTGTTCTTACAGCTGCAACGTATTTCTGCAAAAGTTCCACAACACTGATTTGTTTCCAAATCAACTGTGTGTGTGTGTATCAGGAAAGTCACCGTGTATACACAAAAAAATAAAATATTTTGTTTAATATTTATTTGCAACAGAGCAAGGTCATTCATTATAACAAAATATAAGTTATTGGGTTAAAGTAATTATCCACTAAATGCGGATGCTGAGCTGGACTACATGGCACACAAAGTGCAGCTGGGAGACATTTGCACACTTCTCCCACGTGCACACAGTCTGATGGAAGGCAGAAAAGTTTGGTTAATGGTACAGAGGTGCTAAAAAATAAAACCTGAATAAATAAGTGAGTGCAGGCCAGGACTGTTTCCGACTTGCAGGTGTGGGTATAAATGCTCCAATTAATTTTCGAAAATCCATTCCACCCAGCATGTACGTCTGGCAAAACTTTTTTTCAGTTAAACAACTCCTTTAAACACAGAGAGACTCAGGAACAGGAATGACTGAAATAAGAAGGAATCTCTTCAAAAATGTAATCTCATAAATGAGTTTACAGTTTGTGTGCCGCAGCGAAGCATGTTAGTGTGGATAAGGTGCAGAGTCCTGACTCGCTGAGTTGCTAGAATTTCTCGTCTCCCTCCTCCACATCCTTCAGACTGAGAACCTCCAGAGTGCCTTTCCCTTTAGTCTCACAACGGATCAGCTCATCGATCTCCCTGAAGCAGCCGGGATCCACCAGACACACCTGAGGAGGAGAAAGAAGAAGGAGGCGGCACGGGAGAGAAATTAAGACATTGGCAAACACAGAATGGATATTTCACAAAACAGAAGGCAAAGAGAGTCAAAGTGTGCACCAGCAAAAAACACAACTTTTAAATCTTTTTTTCTCCTCACCATCTCCAGCTCCTCATCAAAGTCTTCACTCTCCACAACCTGCAGGAGCGGCTTCAGCTTCTCCTTCAGCCTCTTGGCCTCCTTGGCTGGCAGCACCAACCGCAGCCTCATGTGGGCTCTCTGGATCTCCATGGACTCCTTCAGCTGCCGAATCACTTCCAGAGCCTGGGGACAATAGCACAGACGAGCTTGTTTAACAAAAGGATCATCGGTCCAGGATAAAGAGAAGAAAAAAGTACATTTCCACACCTACTTTTTGAAAGTTGTAAGAGCCGTCGCTATAAGAGACGCAGACACGGTGAACATTTTTAAACGACAGTTGAACACCTATTTATTTAATTTGGCTTTTAATTATTGTCTAATCTTATCATTCTTGCTATTGTGTTGCATCTTTATTGTGAAGCACTTTGACAAACATCTCTTGTGATATAGGTTCTCTATAAATAAAGTTTATTATTATTATTATTATTATTATTATTAAATGATCAAATAAATCTTTGTGTGATGGCAGTTCAAATATATTCTAAATCTGAGAAGAAGCTTTGTGTTGTCTATAATCATAAGAAAGCGAACATAGTGATTCGTCTCTCTCCTCACCTGCTGTTTGGTGCTCTTGTTGGCTTTGACAGAGTAGTGGATGTCCTTCATCGCCCGCTCAATCAGACTGACTGTATACGGCCTCTTGGTCTCAGGGTTGACACACTTCTCTGCCACAATAGTTGCAATGTCCCTGAACATGGTCTCCAGCTGAGACTGCCTCTCCTTGTCAGACACTTGGAGCTCTCCTTTGGCCAGGATCTGTCCCAGACAGAGAAATGAACGGACGGGAAGTGAAGGTGAATGATGATGACGCAGTGTGAATAAGAGGTGGGCAGGAAAAGATTTCCTACCTGTTTACAGATTTCTGTCTGGTCATCTGTCCCAAAAGCTTTGGTCAAGTCATCCTTCTTAGCCACCTGGCCTTTGGACACATTGACGAAGACTGAGTTTGTCTGCAACACCTCATCCAGGTCTTTCTCTCTGAAAGACAACACCATGTTAGACAGTCACAGACGGACGGTGAGGCACCGAGGAGCTGTAATCTGACAGTTATAGAGTGAAAACAGTTGTCAGCTGACTTTAAGAAACAATAAATAAGATATTCTGTTAACTCTCTAGCCAAACACCGAAACTTTGCGGGTGTTGACAGTGTGCGATACTCACGCTCCTGCTCTCCAGTTCATAACTTTATTCTTGTAACAGGCGATTTCAAAGCGCTTCCCTCCTTTCTTTATCCTCACCACCGCCACGTTAGTCAGACGGATTTGATTTGTTGGCGTAAATATAGACATTTTTATGTTTAATACGACAGAGTTCTGTGTCCGAAGCAGCCGTCAACAAGACGAATTTGCTAACTGCGCCGTTTGTGTTATCAGAGTCCGTTTCCGATAAGTGTCCGTTGTAAAACATCGACGTGAAAACAAGAGTTCCGCTCCCGATGTGTTTTCGTCAGACTCTTTATTTATTTACTGGACATATGATAATTAAAAAAATAAAACATAATAACATCAATTGAAAGCGGTTATAAAACAAAATAATGACAAAATAATTTAATAATTTATAAATTTCAGGAATAGTTCCTGTCATGTAATGTTAGTGTCACATTAGTAGCCACATTGCGTCTTCAACTTCAGAAGGTCTTATTTTTAAGGTAAGTAAAAAGTACAAAACAATAGGATTATGTTTAGTAATGCAACATTAGGACATCACAATATATTATATATATATTTATATTGTACAAATTACAGTTTTATTCCTGCTTGTATTTTATTAGGTTATTGTATTTTATTTTTTTATTTTATTTCATTTTTCCCCAATAGCCAACTCCCTGTTTTGTAATTGTTTTGTATTGTGTTGTGTTGTTTGGGGGATAAAAAAAAAGATGCCCTTAAAGTGCTCCTCCAAAACAGATTTAATATAGGCTATAGAATATTATTTCTTTAGAAAGATTAATTAATTTAGTTAGTTAGCTAATTAGTTCTTTTTCTTTTCTTTTTTTTTACTCTTGTATTTCTTTTTTTTCCCCCACAAAGAGCGACTAACATCTGTACAGTTCAACTCTCCTTTTCAAACAATAAATCCTCCCTCCCATCTGGCAAAGCAACATGTTGAAAGAGCCTTGTTACAATGATGATATTGTTGATCAGAAATTCAGTGGATTTGTCCTTCGAAATTACTCTGAATGTTTTTAAAGCTTCAGTAGTCAATATCTATGGATTTGGAGAGCAGCCAGTTGTGCACAGATTTTCTATAAGGTGTTCTGTGGTTTCTACATTGGTATTAATATGTGACAGTTGCCCACCTTTAATTTAAATCCTGCTCCGATAATTTCATTTAATGGATGCATATTGTTTACAATTACAAGTGTATTTCTCTATGTTTAGGAGGGATTAAGACTTTGAGAATTTTGTCCTAATATCACTTATTACTCTTTGTTGATGATTTTGTAGATATGCAGTCCTCCTCCTTAAACCAGGATGCACAGTATTGTTTTAAAAAGTTAAAATTGCAGCTTTTTGGGTAGAAAAAACATCCAGGTAATCTTTTTTAAGTTACGTAATTTCAGTGTTGGTATCTTATCCATGTCTGTGGCCCTGCTGTTTTTTAAAGTCATGATGTTACACACTGCGGTCAGTAGGTGGCGCTATGTATAATGTTGGTGGTTGAAGTTTTTTTGAAGTAAAACCGAAGAAGAAAACGTTCCGTTTGTGCGTCGCTGTTTCCGGTCCGACCTTTTTCTCCCTCCGCCCCGGTAGCTTTTCTACTTCGCGGCCCACGTGCGGATTTAATTCGGTTTTTCGCCCTAAAGTTTGCTGTCAGAGTCTGGACCAAATGTCGGCGTCTTTCGAGCAGATGAGGGCGAACGTGGGGAAGCTCCTGCGAGGAATTGATAGGTATGAATGATCCTCTCAATAAGTAATGTCCCGACGAACAAGCTAACTGTAGCTTAGCCTGTTGGCTAATGTTTGAAGCTAACTTTTGCTGAGTTCAGAAGCAGAATCAATTTTAATGGCCCAATATGTGAACATATAAAAGGATGTTTGCATGGCTCTCAATGAACTTACACATTACGAGTCATAACAGCTTAGAGCAAGGACAACAAGGCTGGACACATGAAGACAAAACACAGACAGGACCATGTACACAAGCGGCAAAACCTATCTCGGATTTTATGAAGCCATATTGAATCATTCAATTGAAGATCAATTTGAAAAGGTTGAATCAATTATGCCAGCCCTACTCTATTACTCTGTTAATAAATAGCATCCATAGTATATATTTAATATTCTAAATATAATAAAAACAGTGAAGAAATGATGAGTAGTGAACACTGTATTGAAATAAAAGTATAGAATAATAATATAGTATATTATTTCAAAATATAATAATATATAATGAACACAAATATAAATAATATCTGTGCTGTATTATGCAATTATCTCTGAATGTTGCAAGAGCCAGTCCTCAATATGATATTGATTCAGACATGAGCAGCTAAGTGGTTAAAACACTGGAGTTGTCCATTTTATTTTTTAATTTAATAGATTATAATATTGGATACAATATGTTGACTGCCAAACTGGTATTATCTCTGGTTTCATTTTAGAAATCTGGTCACCTTAAAATACTACTACTGACCTAATAAAATTAAAATAAGACATCTTTATCAAATTCAAGGCCTTTGTAAGTTGTTCACTATATAATTGCTGCAAAGAATTCAACACTGAATAAATAAGCATGGACTGAATGATTATGTCCATGTGTACACTGATTAGCCAAAACACTAAAACATCTGACAGGTGAAGTGAAAAGTCAATGACATTGATCATGTTGGTACAATGTAATGTTGCGCTGGGAAACTTGGGTCCTGTCATTCATGTGGATGCCACCTGACACACACCGCCCATCTTAACACTGATGTGACAAATGTTATCTGCTCAAGATTGATTATTCTCCTCCAAGACAAGACAGCATCTGACGTTCACATGCAGTACAGAGGCTTGCTAACCTGGCTGATCTTTCCAATAAGCCTTTATTTAATAATGCAGTGATAAAAGTTTTGTTAGTATTTCTAACTAATTAGTCTTGAAACAATATTAATGCCTTTGGTGGAACAGCATGGGCACAAATGTGAGCACAAAAGAGAAAAGACAAGTGCAGAAAACATGTCGACAGAGACATTTAAGCATCAAATCACTTGCATGGTTATACATGGTACAATCACTGCCTTGCAGAACATTTAACCAAACATGCTGAACGACAAGGTGCTGAAAATGTCTGACCTGCAGTGTAGTATATCTGTAACCACTACACAGAAACACTGATCGATCCATACTTGATTCATAGGTGATGCTCTTGACTCTCCTCACAGGTACAACCCAGAAAACCTTGCAACGTTGGAGCGCTACGTGGAGACACAAGCTAAAGAAAACGCCTACGACCTGGAGGCCAACCTGGCTGTCCTGAAGCTGTAGGTTCCACCAGCCACCATTTAAATGCATTCAGATAATTTCAGCTGACACAGGAAAGTTTGTTTAATCAGCTTGTCGCTTTGTGAATGATCCGGAGTCTCTCTGAAAACACTGAGCCTTGTTCGCTAGTATGTGTAGAAACGTTGTTACTGTGTGCATAAAAGAAGTGTGTGTACAAAACTCACCATCGGATTCGTGACACATACACACGCCAATGTTGTTCTTACCACAGTGCTTGTGTTGGTGAATCATCATTTGAAATGACAGGCGCATGCCCGCTATGAGCAACCAGCATACTGGCCACACGCCCACATTTCTCTATACAAGGAAATATATATTGCCTAGAGGTGTATCAGGAAGAAAGCAGCAGAGTTGTTTCTATGCAAATATTAAGGCTCTGACACACCAATGTTGGACGCCAGTGAGCACGGGAGTGTAATGGCAGTCAGAAACAGTTGATAAGCTGTTTGTCACTCTATTCAAACATGTTCAAACATGTCGGTCTCTGATGCGCACTCACCTGAATGTACAGTCTTCAATATCTTCTACTGGTTAGATAGTCCATCTGAACAGCTGCTTGGAGGTAGATCATTATCTTTGATATACTCTGCATGCCTGTTAATAGGCTACCAATGCACCAGTTGGCTTCTCAGGAACAAGTGTGCAATATCTGTAAAATGAAAACTGTGCCACTCCATTTTAATAGTTGAATTTTGTCATTAATAATTGTTTCCATTAAGAGTTTCAAACTGTGTCCATTAAAGCCTTTTTTAATAATTCTGGTTTTGATATGCTATACATTTAGTTAAAAGGTGTTTACATTTTCTGAGACAGCCATACCGCCGTAATATGTGCGTACATATGTTCTGAGGCAGCTCTAGATTTGCTTGCAGAGTAGGAGCAAAATTGGGAAAGAAAATATTGATGAATCCAGATTTCTACTAAAATGTTCATATGCACAGTTAAAGCACAGATTTGTGTGTATGCTCTGTTTGTGAATGAGGTCAAAGTAGTGGTGGGGTGGTGGGGGAATAATCAGTTTTCTACACCTTTTTCAGTGAGTTAATATCTTTGTTGTTTTACCATCACCAAGTATCTTTTAGTGGCATTCAAAATAACAGTTATTTTATTTAGCTGTATCATCAAACTTGTTCTGTAGTTTTTCGGTGGTTCTTGTTCACTGTAGCAAGGATTAAAGCCAAGTTACCCTAACATTTAACAGTCATAATACAAATGTTACATGTTAAATACAATCTCTACTTCTGCAGGTACCAATTTAACCCAGCCTACTTCCAGACTCAGGTGACATCACAGATTCTGCTGAAGGCTCTGACCAACCTGCCACACACCGACTTCACTCTCTGCAAGTGTATGATCGACCAGACACACGTATCCTTTTGGTGCTGTTTCATTCATCCAATGGCATTTGATTGTTGTACCATTAGCTCCCATTGGCTAATATGTGTGAAGTTTACAGTCACAAGGACGATGTTTACATGCACAAAATATTCTGTTTTTTGCTCTTATTCTGAAAAAAAAAACAAAAAAACAATAGGCCTACTAAGCTGTTTACTTGGCTTATGAAAATAATTATTACACAAATATTACTGTTTACATGCAGCCGTGCATACTCTGGTTAGTGTGCCTTAACATGTTCATCACGTTAAAATAAGGAAAAGTTGAAAGGTTATAGCTGCTTGTGCCATTTTGCGTCTTCACATCAGAATAGTATTTTTTTTTAATTTTTTTTTTTCGGAGTTCTCCAGTCATGGCAAACACAGCCTCCCTCTTTCATTCCTCTGAACAACTTCTTGAAAATTTGGCGTTGTGATATCTACTCATATCCCAAAACCTGTTGATATCCATGTCTTTCATAAAGTTTAACTGTAGGTGTGTTTCTGTGTCACACCAGAATGTGGCCTTGTCTTTTGAGCATGCATCTTCATCTGGCCTTGCAAACTGTTGGTGAGTTGGTTTGTGTACAGTATATCCATAACAACACATAGAACTGACTGTGAACAGACAAGAGGCTGTGTGTTGCTGCAGTAAAAATGCACCCTATACATGTCCAGGGTGGTGGGGGTGGGGATAACATTAACGTTACAGGACTAAAGGTGGCCAACAACTGTAGAGAAAGAGACAGGGGGGAAAAAAACAGCAGTACAACCTGAACATTTTTAAATCTAACTCGAGTTTTTATGAAGTGTGTTTTACAATGAGTTTGGTCTCTGTTTGGTAAGGAGGGGAACAGGCAAACTCTGTCTTGGGGTTGGGGGGCATTTCCTTGACTACAGTGTCGCAGCAAGAGGAGCGGCCCATCAGACAGATCCTCTACCTGGGGAACCTGCTGGAGACATGCCATTTCCAGAGCTTCTGGGTATGCACACACACGCACACATACATACACACACATATACGCATGCACACAGACAGACAGACAGACAAAATGACACCATGGAGAGTAGTGCTGCACGATTTCATAAAAGTGTGTGATTGCGATTTCAATGGACAATATTGCGATTGCGATTACAGTATAATAAAAAAAAGGTATCATGAGTCTGTGTCAGTGTTTTCCCTACATTATATTAGGGGGGCACTGACCTGACCTGACCTAGTTATTGTTATGGACGGTATGTAAATGACCATCAACAGACTGAGCACAGTCAAACACACTGCTCACACAGCAGTGCAGCATGGCACTGTACCTACAGCGGAGCAAGCCTGTGTTGCGTTCAGGCGTTGTCATGTAAATGACAAATTCCAGCATGCCATAGCACAACACAGCAGTATGTCAAGTGGGCCAAAACCGAGCAAAATTGCTCAGTTTTTCATTTGTTATTATATAGTTTGTTATGGAGTCCGTGATTTCCCCGTGACACTTACAAATGTTTGTGTAACTGTGCTTGGATGTTGTTTTATGAGACTCTGGCGGCTTTCAGTTGTCTCTTTGTCTTAAACGTTACACGGCTCGGCTTTTTTCTCACGCATTCATTCTTCCTACTTTTCTCTGTGATGTCTCTAGTGCTGATACAGATTGGTTGTGTTGCTGCAGGATGTTGCGACTTTAACTTTTAAAGTTTTACACAGCATGTCTTTCTCTTTAACTTCACCGTACCTGAATCCAAAGTATTGCCATATAATAGACGTTGCAGTTTTTTTTGCCACCAACTCAGCCTGTTCATGGTTGTGCTCATGCTCTTCTTCAGCGTCTGTGTTGGTCACTGCTGCACGCCGGGTGGTCACCTGACCATACGTGCTGCACACACCAGGATAGCTTGTGGGCGTAATGTCAGAAGATTCCACACTACAGGAGAGGCAGTCACGTTCACAGGCACACATGTTAACATTTATTTATATTAAATTGCAAATCGCAGCCTTTTATGCGGTTATGTAATCGCACAGCCTGACATCGCGATTAGATTAATCGTGCAGCACTACACCATATGATTTTGCAGTTCAGGGGCTTGCGATTGATTTGAGACAATATTATGTGTCCATGTAACCGCCTAGGTGCAGTGAAGTTTCCTTTAAACTGACTTCACTAACTTACATAAAAACGCACATGGGATGAGTTAACCTCTCTGCCAGAAAGACCTGTCTTGTAGAAATTGGTTCTTTTTAACCCAAATTGTAATCTTTTCTATAAAACATGAAAGCAAGCTCCTGAAAAGAGCCATGAAACATGGATTAACAGCAACACCATTGTCATTAAACAAAAGTGTAAAATGTGGCTCAATGATAACTGTCAAGGTTCATAGTCAAAACAATTGGTTTCTGTCAGGCACCCATTATTAGCTTAAGCATGTTTACATTGCACAAATTAGCCTGACACCTAGCAGACTCTTCCTCTCCTTAGAGTTTAACAAACTACATATTACTTATACTTGTCCTACTCACCACTGGTTTAAGTCCCTGCATCTCCCAACAAAACACAGTCAAATTTTATAAACAGTGCTAAATGATAGCAACAGTGCTGAGAGAGCCAACAGTGTTAACCAGCTGGAAACCACAAGGGTGGGCGCTGATGCCGTCCTGATATCAGCGGTAATGGCTATATGAGCGTGATGCAAAATGGCAAATGGCACCAGGATAAACAAAGGAACAGAAATAGATGGGGCTTAATATTGCTGACTCATCCATAATTGCACACCTTTCTTACAACATCTCTGCCCCTCCTGTTCTAAGACCTTTTTGTTTTCTTCCTCTTTTCCAAACTTGCGAAAGAGTTTGTTCCCTCAGTGTCATTAAATCATGTCCTTTTCCTCTTCTTCCTGGCAGACGAGTCTTGAGGAGAACCGAGAGCTCATCGACGGGGATTACTGGTTTCGAGGACTCTGTTCGCAAGTGTAAGTGTCATGTTCTGACTCATCTCAGTGGACATTATAATCTTACAATAAATATGAACAGTCTGTGGGAAACGAGCACACCCAAACGGAAAAGATGCACATTAAACTTGTTTAAACATGATCAACAGTGTCTGTTGTTTAATTGATCCTCCTCCTCAGTCATCTGCCATGTTGTGGGCATTACCTACCAGACCATCGAGCACCGGCTACTGGCTGAGATGTTGGGAGACCCACTGGGTAAGATGTGCAGAAAGTCACAGACCTGCCACAGTGATCAATGCACCAAATGTTAGATAGTGTGCGAGTTAAAACAATCTCTAGACAATAAAATGATGCAGGGACAAATGTGACCTAACCTTCCAGCATTAACCCCTCTATCTCCGTGTGTTTGTCCAGACACGCAGGTGAAGGTGTGGATGAATAAGTACGGCTGGACAGAAAACGAGGAAGGACAAATCTTCATCTTCAACCAGGAGGAGAGCGTCAAGCCCAAGAACATCGTGGAGAAGATTGACTTTGAGAGTGAGTGCTGCCGCTCAGACTGACAAATAACTGAGTATTATATGCTAGAAACTGAATTAAATTAGAAGACAAAAACTAATACATGTATCACATGGACTTTTCCAGGTTCTTTAGGTGAACTGGTTCTAATATTTGTACCACATAATACTGCACTTTATCACTAACGTAACACAATGGGTTGCACTTGTCATGCGTGCTTATGAGTTTCTGACTCACTGTGTCTTACTATTAGTGCTACAAGTTGCAAGCTTTCCCATCAGTTGATAAGAACGGTCTCATCTGAATGTAGAAGTTCAAATATGATGATTTGCCCCCTTTCTTTGTTTCATGTCATTATCTTTGTCAGGCGATTAGTCGTGTGTGTGTATCTGTCTGTCAGCAGCTAATCTGGCAAACTACTGGACCAGTCAGCCTTCTGAGACTGTATGCTCATGGACCTCTAGTGGTTGCAGTGATTCATAATCATTAAAAAAAATCTGTTTTATTCACTGTTTTATAACATCAGTAACTGCTGACCCCTCGCTCCTCTTAAAGGGATAATGCACCCAAAAATGAAAATTCAGCCATTATCTACTCACCCATATGCCGATGGAGGCCCTGGTGAAGTTTTAGAGTCCTCACATCCCTTGCGGGGATCAGCGGGGGGAGCGGCTAGCACACATAATGGCAGACGGCGCCACAGACTAACGTCCAAGAACAAAAAATCACTCCACAAAGTATCTCCATACTGCTCATACCTAGTGATCCAAGTGTGCTGCAGCCCCAACATAGAAAGTTGTTTAGATAAACGTCATATGAACTCTGTTTTTAGCCTCACTGTAGCCTGTAGCTCTGACTGCTTCTCTGTGCTCCGCGCTCACGTGTTTTTGGGAGCACTATCCCTTTAATCAGTCGATCCGGTCTGCAAGTTTTCCGGAATCTGCTCGGCTAGAAGCAACAAGCCTAACTGTATGTTGCAGGCCACATTTTGAACCAGAGCATTTGCAGATAAATTCCATGCTCAATATGTTATGATCAGCTAAAGTAAGGCGTGATACGAGAGGGAAAAAAGCCCTGTTTTTGTTATCTTCACCACCATAGTGACTGTAAGAGAGTCAGGAGGGACAATTCCACTGGCCGCATCTGCTTCCTGGTTTTGTTTCGTCCTCTGCATGGCATCATACCACACTAGGAGTGTGTCAGAAACAGTATTTTGCCTGCATGATTTTGTAGACTGGCAGACTTTGTAAATTTGGTCATTTTTCCTCAGTATTTGTGCTTCTACAATAAGTAACTGAGTAAGCTACTTAGTTGTAAATAATTTCTTTCTTTTTTTAAAGTTGTGTTCATTGTGCTGTAGCCTGCAGGCAAAGTTAATGCTGTTCAAAGTCCATGTATGAAAGACATAGATCAAAGATATTTGGCTGTGTTTTAGTCATTAAAAATACATTTATTCTCTTAATGACATTGTATCTATATTTCACACTGAGTGAAATGTTTGTTTTCGTGTTGTAGATTAACTGGAAATTGAAGTTTAATATTCTTTCTCCTCTTTTTTTTTATCTCTTTCTACACACCTCCCCCTATTTTTTCTTTTTACAGGTGTATCCAGCATCATGGCCACATCTCAGTGATGCAAACACACACATACACACACATAGACCCATATTAAGCATGACAGATTGAACCAGGTCATTTGTTTTCATAATCACTCTTTTCTCAATAAAAATAATTTATCAGTAACATTAGTTGTCTGTGTTTGCCTCTGTAATCGTCTTGAAAACATCCTTTGTCTTGCTTCATTATTTAAAGGTTTGGTGTGTAAGATTTAGGGGGTTTCAGTGGTGAGAACTGTTGATTGCAACAGTTATAGTTATAATTAGTTATAATTCCTACAGTATTCATTGTTCAGGAGGTTTTTAGCAGGAGCCGAATTATCTGCTGAGGTCTCTTCCTCTCCAAAACAAACAGACCCAATGATTTAAATGAGTAAAAACTCTGAATAAAGTAGTTTCACATTTAAAAACTGTGAAACTACTCTCATGCTATCTCATAGAGGGGCTGCTGCAAAAATGGGAATGGCCCTGTCTATAGACAGTTTTTTTGTTTGTCTGTTCTGGGCTACTGTAGAAACATGGCAGTGCATCATGGCGGACTGTGGACAAAGCCTTGCTCCTTACGTAGATGTTTACTTCTCATTTTAAGGTAAAAACAATTCTCATTGTTCGGTAATTATAAACTAAAGAAAACATACTGATCATATTCCATTGCTGTTGACATACCCCCCTAAATCCTACACACTTGTTAAAAGAGGAAATATTTGGCAGCTCTTCCCAGAAATTATTTTACTTCCTTTTATGTATTTTATGGTATTGGGGTGTTGGCTATATACTGTTATTAGGCAAAATAAAAACCCAGCATGAATCAGAGCAGCCATGTGTGAAGCTGCTGCGTAATCATCATGTGAGGCGGGTTCTCAGAAATGAGCCAGTATTCCTTGAAATAAAAACATTTCATGTTAAAGTCTACAACACAAAAAGGGTTTGGTAACCTCTGATAAAAGGTGGAAAAGTACTCAGATCTAATACCCTGTTATAATAATAATAATTATTAACAGTACAATAGTATCAGCATCCGAATATTCTTAAAGCTCTAATCTTGGAGGACTTATTACACACAATGGCCCATTTCAGAATAATAAATATTATAGTATTGGATCACAGTAATTGATGTGTTCATATGTTTATGACTGTGATGTTGCAGCTGGTGAAGGTGGGTCTCATTTTAACTGTAACTGCTGAGTAGCTTAGGAATATTCCCCCAATGCATAATTTATTTTGGTAATATTTTGTATCAGTAATCTGAATCTGCAAATTACCCTGTAACTAAAGTTGTAAAATAAATCAATACGTCATGAGTAAGTTTTCAAATATAAGTTACAGAAAATTAAAATATTCAAGTAAATTACAAGTACTTTAGAGCTGTAGCCTACATGAGTACAGTGCTAGAATAAACGTTCCACCTCTGACCCTGGTGTGTGTCTTTGGGAATGGAAAGCTGGGTTAAGTGCCTCTAATATCTGGAAGAACTTTACATAAAAAGATATCGGAACCTTTGATTTATTTTTGGGTGGCTTTGTGTTTGTTGAATCTGTAAACTGAAGGGGAGAAAGGTGGGAGCACCTGGCTGACAGAGACTGAAAAAGCCGGGCCGCAGTGAACTCAGCAGCAACAACCACCCACACCTTCCGCCCAGGTGAGCATCTACCTGCCTACAGCTCCCTCAGGGCGGGGTTACTTTGTGTTTATTGACAATTTAAGCGAGAGGCAGAAGTCGGAAGCTCAGTTCAGATGGCTGAAGAGACACCACAAAACATTTCCAAAATGTTTAAGTCCATGAGTTTGTCCTCTGACGGCTCCTTCGAAGATGCGGACTCGGTCAGTTCCGACGAGCTGCTCGGCTCTCAGTCCCGCCGCTGGCTCAATGACCTCATGGCCCGGGACATGCCCGTGGAGGACGGGCACGTCAACTCTGTCGGCGTGGACGGACTGTTCGTGGACTATCACTTCCCCCGGGGAGAGCTGGAGATGAAGTCCGGGGTGGAGTGGAAACGACCCAAGGTAAAGAAAGGGTGAAACCTTTTAAACCTCCTCTGCTGTGGTGCATATAAATTTAAATACATTTAATTAGAGGTAATAAAGTATGAGCTACATTTCCAGTTGTTGTTTTTTTTTTGTTTTTTTTGCGTGCAACGGGGCAGGTCATTTTCAGTTATCACCCTGTGTGACCCAGTTCTCCAGGAGGTCTGGGGTGAATAAACCTGAGGGGAAGTTCTTTAGAAACTAAACGGCTGAACAATTAAATCAGGGAATCTAAAAGTTTTGATGACTGGATGGCATTTTAGGAGTGCTGCACAGAAAAGATGCAGACTATGACTTTTTAATTAGTTTATTATCATGACATACTAACCTTTCACAAAAACTTTAACTATAGACAGCTATAACACTCATATTACACTCTAGTTTTCCACTTTTTAATACATTTGTGATGCCTTTGCATGTCTTTATTGCGGTCATGCATCTTTTTTGTGGTTGTTTGGGTCTCAGAAGTATCTGTGTGACTTTATTGGTGTTTTTGTGTTGCTTTGTAGTCCTTTTTTGTGCCTTTGTGGTTGTTCTGTCCATTTTGTAGTTCTTTTGTTTCTCTTTCCCATTGCATCTTTTTGTGATCATGTTGATTCTCTTTCTGGTCTTTCTGGTCTGTATGTGTTATATTGAGTGACATTTTGCAAATAAAGGCCAGGGTGCCCCCTGACACTTCGGGCCCCTGGGCCTGAACCCAGTAGGCCCTTTTATAGTAATCCACCCATGTTGAAAGTAACACAATAGAGAGGGAGATCAGTGTTTGTACAGTGTTTGACATTGACTGTTCACACAGTAGTCAAGCAACGGCTTCTGCTGAAGTACGGCAACATAACTTGGACAAACCACACACAGTACTGCAGTAGCTACACCGTAATACTAACACCAAGAGTGAAAATAATGACAATTTGTCATGCTTATTTATGATTATGATTACATTTGCTAATGATTACTTTGGGTGGTGGTGTGTTGTTGCCTGTTGCTGCATAGCAAAAAATATTTATATATTTTTAATCAATATACTGGAGGGAATATTTTGAGCATATCTGAACACATATTATAATTAGTGCCTGGGCATACATCAGCTGAAAGATATGTCAGTGCATTAGCATGTATGTTGTATCTGGTCAAGAATGAGTTTGTCTTACTTTTTTATGTTGGACCATGGTGAATTGACTTAGTACAAGCTCTGCACCTAAGCGCAGTTTTGCAGCACTTGTTTCTTCACTTCAGTATTTTCATTTAATGCTACTTTGTAATTCTACTGTACTTTGACAGCTGCATATACACCCTGGACAGGTCACCAGACTATCACAGGGCTAACACATAAAGACAGACAACCATTCACACCTACAGCCAGTTTAGAATCACCAAGAATCTGAAGCACTCAAATGGTTATCGGACAGAGATGATATCATCATAAAATGTGCGGATAAGGGAGGGGCAGTTTGTGTATGGGGCAAAGATAAATATATAACAGAGGCTATGCACCAGCTAAAAAATACCCAGTATTACTTCATGCCCCTATCAAATCCAATGGACGATATGAAAAGAGAGCTTGAGCAGCTACTTAGTATGGGAAAAGATCACAATTGGATTTCTAAGAAAGAATATGATTTTTTACTATGCCAACACCCACGATTTCCTTCTTTTTATCCAAAAAGTCCAGAAAAACTGGTAGACCAGTTATTAGTGGGAATGATTCTATCACAGAACGTCGTTCTAAATTTGTTGACTACTTTATTAAACCTTTTGTTGCAAAATTGCCCTCCCACATTCAGGACAGCATTCAGGTTTTAAACGAGATTGCACAAATAAAGAATATTGGCTCTTGCATTATGGCCACCATGGATGTTGAGTCCTTATAGCAACATTGTTCATGAGGAAGGTCTGGAGGCCACTGAAGACACTGTCTGAGGTCTAGACCTGATGACCTTATGCCCCCTGCTGACTTCATTGTACAACTCACTGAATGGACGCTAAAAAACAATGTTTTCCTATTCCAAGACAACCTGTATAGACAGGAAAAGGGAACGGCTATGGGTGCATGTTTTGCACCAAATTATGCAAACCTGTTTTTAGGACTTGTATTACTTTGACAGTCTGTGAGAGGGGCTCAATAAGTTGAAAAATCACCAAACTTTGCACAAAGGTCCAGTCCCATGCCAGATTGCCTCAGCTGCAAAAACAGGCCAATAGTCCTGAAGGTGGCGCTACAGCAAACCTCTAAAGTTCAAAATTTTGAAAATTCACAACAAATCAACCATATGTGCTACAGATTTGCAACTTTCACTAAAATGTAGCACCGATACTGAAGAAATTTGTGTACATTTAAACCTAATGCAAATTATGAAGTCCATCACTCTGTTTTTTCCAAAAACTGTAAAACCTATTAAACCTATCTCCTCCCACAATTTTTGCTCAATTGACACCAAACTTGCTACAGAGCATCTTCAGACTGTCCTACACAAACGATCCACACAGATTTTGGATTTATCGATTGAGCCTTGCTTGCTAAATACATTTTCAATGTTCATTAAAAAAAATGACACAATTTTGGAATCATGGTAGATGATGTTTGGAAAATATCAGAATTTTGTCTCAAAAACTGAATATTTTACAGCATTTTGAATTTCGCTCTCATGCGAACAATCGGAGTCAATGCAAAAATGGCACTTTTAAACATCAGTTTTTCACTTATGGAGCCAATAAATCATTGTTAAAAAGAAATTACCAACATCTCCATGCTGTCTAGATGCAATTTGTGTATTTTTGGATTTTTGACAGCCGTTTGAAATCTGCCTTTTCACACCAACAGCTGCTGTCTTGCACACAGGTGACTGGCTTAGTCAATTTGTGAAGCTACGACATTTCTGTTTGCCAGTTAGCTCAGTGAGATAGAGGTTGGTTTGTGGTGTTGTAGATTGCGAGTTCAAGCCTTGGCTCATGCAACATTTCCATATGAGAAATCTACCCATACTTTTCATAAAGGTCCAGTCACATCCCGGATGTCCTCAACTGGAAACACAAGACAATAGTCCTGATGGTGGTGCTACAGCAAGCCTCTAAATTTCGTTTGAAAGTTCGTAACAAATCAACCATATGTGCTACAGCTTTGGAGCTTTCACTTTGAAATGTGCTTTTCCATGGCATGGATGGCTACTGTCTGGCACCCTGATGCTTGGCTTAGTCAATTTGTGAAGCCACACATGAACTGTCACTTGCCAATTAGCTCAGTGAGATAGAAGACGGACATCAGTCTCAGAAGTTCAAGCCTCAGCTAAGGCAGAACGGACATTCTAATGTGAAAGTCCTATGTTCAGGCATCATGTTATGTGGATTAGAGATTACTAAAGTTACTACAATTGTGATCTAGGCACTTTCACGGAGAGACAAATACTCTTTATCAACACTTTTCCCCGTTTATTTGGCTTAGCTATTAGTCAATATGCAGAGTCTATCCATTAGCTACTTTTACATTTTAAAAAATGTTTTCATCTTTGTCACCATGGATAATGTTTAGCTTTAAGCTAGATCAGGCCAGTTTGTTCATAATTGCTAGCAGTTAATGTTATTCTTACTTTCTTGTTCTTGAGTTTTTTCTTTCCTTTGTATATTATGAGTCTGATCACTTCAGCTACTCATCCACAATTTGAAGGGCATGCCATAATTATATGATGTAACGTCTATGTTGTGATATGCTTTGTTTTAGTGTGTGTGTTGCTCAGAATTGCCTAATTTTGCCTAAAATTGCCTGGCCCCGACCATTGCTGCGCAGCAGCTATAATTATACTTGCTGTTTGTCAGAGGGGTTGTTATGTAAGCAAATAAGAGACATAAATATTTGAATGTCAATTGACACTGAAAATTCAAAATTCAAATAGAAAACGGTCGAAACATTCAGGCTTGATTTCCTATCCTGCCCTGGGTAGCCCAGATGCTGCTATTTGAATGTGTCACTAATAACAAGGATTTTCTCAAAGTTACAAACAGAACCTTTAAACTTGGCCTCCAGGTGCTACGTAATACACCCAGGCACAAGCTTATTTTTGTAGCTAACGCAGTCTTACACAGCAGCCCTGCATCTATCCTTCAAGAAAGTTTTTCAGAGAGGCTGTAGTTTATGTTGCTGTTGGATTGCTTCTACTAACTTGAGATGATCATAAATATGTTTAGAATTATTAATTGAATGTCTACAAAAATGATAATTATCAGACACTTTGCAATACTGCACAAACTAATGCAAATCTTCCTGTGACTCTGAGTAAGACTGGTGAAGAAACAACAGATGCCGTGCCAAGTTTATGTCACATGCTCTGATTAAATAAGTAGCTGACACTCCCTTTTGCATGGTGCTGTTCTGACGCGCTAAATCCTGTTTTGTTTGTCCTCGTGTGACTGTTTTCCTCTCCATCGTCTCTCTTCTTCCTCTTTGCTCTGAGAGGAATACAGAAGATTACAGAAAAGTACATATCAACCCATATCAATTTATGGGTTAAACTTTGCCTTCAGGTGCTACTACCTGTACTAGTCAAACTACCTGTTTGACTGGTACTGTGGACTCTCCCTCATATTTACATACTGTACGGTCTGCTGAGTCCATAATGAAATATTATTTCATTATTTCTGTCACATTACTGTTTCAGTTGGATAGACAAAGTGTTTTCAGTCAGTTCATTTCTGAGTAATTATGCATCAAAGCACGTGAAATGTCTATCACGCATACATCCAGCCATCCATATTCATCTGCAGCAGGCTGAGCAAGGTGTTTCAGACACCCCTTTCCTCAGCGGCTCCAAAGGGGCAACAGCTCTACTCCAAGCTCCCTCCAGATGTCTGCGCTCCTCACCCTGCCTCTAAGGTTGAGCCCAGCTTCCCTATGGGGGAAACTCAATTTAGGCACTTGTATCCTCAGTCTCGTTTGTTTTGGTCACTACCCAAAGGTCATGACCATTATAGGTAGGAGTCAGAACATAGATGAACTGGTGAGTCGGGAGCTTTGCCTTCTGGTACAGCTCCCTCTTCACCACAACGGTCTGGCTTTATTTATACAGCCCTTTCCAATACTGTGTTACAAAGTGCTTCACTTGTTTGACCAGGTCATTCATTTAACGGAAGATCATTGGTTTAATCCCTGATTCCTCCTGTCCACAGTCAAAGTATCACTGGACAAGATACTAAACCCCAGTTGCTCCCACTCTGACAACTTGCATAGTAGCCTTGGCCACCAGTGTGTGTGAATTCTGCATGTTAGTTTGGCTTCATCTGTCTCTTGAAAATGGTGTGACCTAATGTTTCAACAGTCCTTGACACAAAAAACTGTCCTGGGAGAAAGACCTGTGTTGTTTGACCAATCCACCACCCCAACCTGCGTCCTTACACAGACTTGTGGTCTTTATACTGCTTCCTTCTGTACTCCAGTGAGTGCATTGGTCATGTGATTCCAACCTTCCTGATTACTTGGATTATATTATATCATGGTGCATTACTTTTCGCGTACGAACCGAGCATTAGAACAGCCTGATTAAAATGGTAATTATCATACACCTGGCAACACAGCAAAGATATGAAGTCAATATCAATCCTTTCGAGTGACTACACGTAAGATTGCTGAAGTACTCCTTCGAAAGAACAGGTATTGTGCCAAGTTTATGCCACTTTGCTCTGATAGCTGAACTGTAATAATTACCTGCCACTCACATGGGCGTAGCGCCCTAAATCCTGTTGGTTCTCATTTGACTGTTTACTTCACTATCCTCTCTCTCAGTTGCTTTCTGTTTTTTTCTCTGACTCCTCTGCCGTCTCCTTTTGGTCAACTAATCATCAAACTCCCTGCTGTTCCCAGGAGCTCTGCACATCACCTCAGTTCATAGTTGATGGAGCTTCTCATCTGGATGTCCGCCAGGGAAACCTCAGTAAGTAGACAGCTGCTGTGCAACACTATAGTGTTCAGACATGATGAGTCCATGAAGCACAAGCTACACTTTTCCCCACAAAACAG
The DNA here is from genome assembly GCA_026686955.1 of Epinephelus cyanopodus. NCBI lineage: Eukaryota > Metazoa > Chordata > Actinopteri > Perciformes > Serranidae > Epinephelus > Epinephelus cyanopodus. The sequence goes on along the minus strand of CM048918.1, from coordinate 11,681,693 downwards.
CTGAATAGAAAGCATTAACCTTTGATCTTTGAAGTGCACATTACAAAGGTGGGTACATTCACTCACCTTTGGGTAAATGTACCCAGGCAAACTGAAGGCATGTGAGTTCACCCTGCAGTACTCTTGTGATCAGAGCTTTCACATGGACTCACCTGGTCAGTCTGCTTCATGGAGAGAGAGTGTCATGGTTTCTGTTATGTTTCCCATACTTTATGTTGTTTCTGTTTAGTTTTATGTTTACAGGAAACACAAAACCATATTAACACATTTTAAGCAACTTTAAAGGTGTGGCAGGCAAAAATCTGGGAAAAGCAAATAGAAAATAAATAAATGGTTAGGAGTGTAAATCACTGGTTTCATCACAATGCAATATTACATTGATTCTTTGAACAACAATATGACATTTTCCGATATTAAAAAGTCTGCCACGGTACGTTTTCAATTCAGTGAAATTGAGGGGGCCTGTAGTCTTGCTCACCTGACCTTTCTCAAGAAAAGAAAGGTCTGGCTGGGCCGACTCTCACTTTAAGATTGGAGAAAAAAATGCCCCGGCTGCTTGTATTTCTTTCAACCAATCACAATCGTTCTGGGCAGTGCCACAGCAACGGTGCGCTTGCAAAAATATTGCCAGAGAGAAACAGGTTTTGGTGTAACGCCCACAAAAATTTCACCTACAGGACGCGAACCATGGCAGAAAAATGGCTTCATCCCTGCAAGATCAAACACCGCAAAAGTTAGTAAAGAACATGTTGAAAACGGTTGAAAACTGCGACACAACTGGAGATGGTAGGGCGGGACTTCAGTGGGTGGCCTGTTCCGCCCAATAAGAGGCTGATCTATGCAGCGAACTTCCGCCCACTCAGACTAGAGGGCTTGTGATCAAGATGAGACGATATTATCTGCCCATTTAACACAATCTGTTACAGAAGAAGCTGCAACCTCATTTTTTCTGCTTTTGGCCATAAAAGATAAAAAACACACATAAATCAACTGTAACGGCTTAAAGGCTAAGTTCGGTTTTTTGACATCTGGGCCTTATTTTTAGGAATAAATACGCTCGTAGACTCACCCAGACGATTTTGGTGGAGCTCGGAGCCGTTTTCGAGCAATTTAGATCCATCCGACGGCGTCTTCTCTCATGCCATAGAAGCGGACGGGGCCAGACATCGAAGCCCCTAAATTAGACATTATCTGCTGCGAAACTCGCTCACTTCACCTACATTTTATAAATGAATGGCCAGTGTTATCACCATGTCCGCTCAACGTCCTTGTTATGGTCATCCGCGGCTTTACAACGATGGGCCACTTTTGGTGACGTCATAGACGTGCGCCGCAGGAGCGCAGTCCAGCCGCGCTAGGCTAGGCTAGGGGCTACACGGGTACAAACATGGTTCGTCATTGCGTTTTTCCACTTTGTCCAAACAAAATGACTAGGTGGACAAAGTTCACATTCCACAGGCTTCCTTTGAAAAACCCGGAGTTACTAAAGCTCTGCTTGTTGTCCTGAAAATGGACCCGAATATTGCTATGGAAGAACTGAGGAGGGTCAGTCACCGGGTCTGCAGCGCTCACTTCGCTCCAGAAGACTTCATTACGAAGACGACAAAGATAAAAGGCCAGGAAGCTGAGCGTCAGTACCTCAGGAGGAATGCCATCCCGATTGTTTCAGAGGGCAAAACAGACGCAGCGGAGGTAATGCATTTCTTTTGAAGATGTAATAATATTGGTCGATAACCAGTGCACGTCGGCCAGCGTATAAAGCTCCTTGTATAAAATGAATAGCTATCTTCACGACCTATGTCTTAGCAGGAGTAGCCTTCTAAAAATATATTCCTGCAAAAGAATACTGCACTGTAACGCAATATAATTTACTCTAGTCCATGCTAGTTTTTGAAAAACTAACTCGCAATGCATATGATATGGTTATTCTCTGCAGGCAATAAATTGTGACTCGAGCTGCAATCACCGCGGGTCTGCATTGTTAGCGCACACTTACAAGTAGTCATATGCTTTCTCCAAAACTAATTGTCAGTTGTTTCGACCGTTATTTATTTATAAAGTAAACACTCATAGAAAATATACCCTTTTTGCATTTGTATCGGCTACTTACTCTATCGAAAGTTGTCCGTTCGGTCCTGCTGGCTTCGGCTGCGTCTGCCAGTTGACTCTCGGGACATGAAAAAAAGTCTCTACCACAGCCCGGTTTGTCATGGCAGAAAAATCTTCCAGTGTAGTGAGACACGTATTTTGGGGGGCATCAATACGTGTTTCCTCTGGTCTCAAGTCCCACTCTGAGCAGCAAAAGCTCTCCTCTTCTGTTGTCTGTGGCGTGCAGTGTCCACAACAACAACACCAGTTAGCCCCCATTCATGGACGTGCAGTGGTCGCTTGTTCTCTGGCCAGCTGTTCGGCTCTTTCCCTCTGCATCCTCCTTTCAAATAGCTCCTTGTCGGTGTATTCTGGCTCAAAACGATACGGGCATCCATCATACTCGGAGTCGTCATCAGACACGTTTACATCGGATAAATATTCCGTCATGTTGCACAAGAATAGCTGTGTAGCTGTATAGCCTAGCCTAGCGCCGGCGGAACTCAGCTGCGCTCCTGCGGCGCACGTCTATGACGTCACCAAAAGGGACCCATCGTTGTAAAGCCCCGGATGACCATAACAAGGACGTTGAGCGGACATGGTGATAACACTGGCCATTCATTTATAAAATGTAGGTGAAATGAGCGAGTTTCGCAGCAGATAATGTCTAATTTAGGGGCTTCGATGTCTGGCCCCGTCCGCTTCTATGGCATGAGAGAAGATGCCGTCGGATGGATCTAAATTGCTCGAAAACGGCTCCGAGCTCCACCAAAATCGTCTGGGTGAGTCTACGAGCGTATTTATTCCTAAAAATAAGGCCCAGATGTCAAAAAACCGAACTTAGCCTTTAAGTGCAGTAAAGTTTAATTTAAACTGAATCCACTGACACATTACACAGCACATGGTAAAGGTTAACCTTCAGGACTTTCTGCCAGAATTACCTATCTGGAAGAAATCTTTTCATTTGAACCAGAAGTATGATCATTTCTTTTAAACTTCAGTAATGTCTGGCTTTAAGTCCTGAAGGAAAACTTTTCCCAACAGCCATAAACATGGATTAATAACAACATTGTTTAACAAGTGTCAAATTCAGCTCAATAACTGTCAAGGCCTAGCGGCATGTAACATTATTATTTTTCTTACTCACCGTTGTATCTGTCGACAGAACAGCACATTTGAGTTTTAGCCTGCATGCACTTTTTTTCAGACTGACATTGGTGAAACAGAGAAGCTGATGTTAAAGTTAACTGAGTGAGATGTCGGTCTAGACAGCTAATGTTATGTTGTGTTTTATCTGATAACGTAATTGTTCACAAACACCATACACCTGTTGACCTGTATTTCTCCAAAATCCAAAATATTTCCACATTGGTAATTTATTCCGGAGCAAATAATGTTGTCCTCATCGTCTTTCTGTCGGCTGCTTGCCGTCTGCCTGCAGCTGTTTGACAGTGACACAAATTTTCAAAATAAGAGTGCATCCCAAAGATGATGATATTGATCACTGTTTTCATTTTGCATCGATGAGATTGGATCGTTGATCACTGAATCGATTTATTGATTTGGATCGATGGATCATTACACCCCTATAAACAGTAGAATTTCAAAATACACTGTCCTTCTTCAGCTCTCTTCTCCCTATCCTAAGCCCCTCCCACCAGACGACCATGGGCGTTTACACGTGTTTTAAACTGTGACCCAGTGTTTCCCAGATACTGGTTTATTTAATCTTTTTTAACTGTAGATTTACCTGCAGCTTATCTGCTCAGCCAAGAGATAAGAGAAGGTGCAGAACACTAGTTTACTCAGACTTTATTATGGGATGTTTGCGCCAATGAAGCCAAAATTAAACTGCCTACCCCAGCTTTAAATAAAAAGAATTACAGTCACATACACTGTTACTGAGTGGGTTATATTAGTGGGTTATACTATATTAGATATTAGTTACTATATTAGTTGTGTGTCAAGTAGCAGCGTTTGTTAGTTATTGAAGAGTCTGACAATCAGCACTTTGATGTGGCCTGCAAAACAACATAATGTAGCTCCACGGAGGTGAAACCGTCTGTGACAGATCTGCAGGTGCATGAATAAAACCTGATGCACCTGCTGCTGATGAAGAATTACAGCTGCTGCTGACGCAAAAACAGACTGTGAGAGGGATGAGTCTGCAGGAAGCAGTGTACTTAACTGCCCCAACTGTAGATTATATTATTTGATACTTGTGTCACAGTACCTTTGTTAGCCTTAGGGGCAAATTGGCATCAAAGATGACTGGTCAGCTCCCTTTGTAGAGCTATGGTCCCAACTTAAAACATTTCTATAATGTAAACTGTTATTTTGCACATTATTGTGGACACGATAGTCTCTATTCCCCACCTTTTGTTTAAGTCAAATTCCTTGTACTGTATGTGCTCACGTAGTTGGCCTATAAAGCTGATTTTAATTTTGGCTCGCGTTCTTCTTCAGTTTACATATTCCTGTTAAATCCTATGCAGTCATTTGACACTTTCTGAATGCATATCATGAATCAAGTGGCCAGCGAACAATGGATTATGAGAGAATGAGGGCTGAAGAGGATGCACCAGTTTGCCAAATTTGGGCAAAAGACGACTGCATATGAAGGAGAAATAGGGCTTCTAAACAGGGACTGCCCATTGTTACAATGACCCAGATTCTTGAAGGCCCAGGAAAGATTGAAACTTTGCATGTCTCAACAAGGCTGCGGTGAATGTACACTGAAAGTAACTACATGGAGTGTGAACTTTCAGAGAAACGGTACTCCAGAGCAATGGCTGTTTGTTTTTGGGATAATGGGCTGTTGGAGAAATGGGCTTTCGGTCCATTAAATTAAAAGTTTGGTCTAAGGGGGCGTAAGAATTTTGGGCCTCTGGAACAATGGCATGACACCTTATAAACAGTTCATGACATTGTGTTGAAATGCAGAATTTAAATCATCACCTAACTTACTTCTCAATCCTCCTCAGATGACTGCTGGTTGCTTTCTGCCATCGCGTCCCTCTCCCTGCATCGCTTTCTGCTCGAGAAGGTCATGCCTCTTGGACAGGGCTTCCAGAATGGATACAACGGCTGCTTCGTGTTCAGAGTAAATACCTGAAAGCTGCTTAACATGTTTTCTGCACAGAGCAGGCGTCTTTGTTTTACAAGGTGGAATTCTTAGTCTGGGGTTTAAAATATTCAAGGACAGTGACACAAAGGAACTTCAAATCTTTCTTGTCTCTGTTTGTCTTTGTGTTGACAACAATGGAATTTTCATCTAGATGACAATTTCTGCATGATAGCAGATTTTGGAAAATGTTTGAAACTATCATGCTGACTTTTTATGGTCATTGTAAAAGTTGATGAAAGTCGGTCACTGGCATTGTAACAAAATGACACCTCTCTCTCTCTCTCTCTCTCTCTCTCTCTCTCTCTCTCTCTCTCTCTCTCTCTCTCTCTCTCTCTCTCTCTCTCTGCAGTTCTGGCAGTATGGTCAGTGGGAGGAGGTGAGGATAGACGATTTGTTGCCAACTCGGAACAACAAACTGATCTACCTCAGCTCCCCAGAAAGACATGAGTTCTGGAGCTCCCTGCTGGAGAAGGCCTACGCCAAGTGAGTCCCTGCATCAGTGTGCACGTCAGTGAAAATCATTATCTCACGTAGATCTAACTGCTGAGGTAACGTGAGGGTAATCACATCCCATGAACTGGGAAACTTTATACAATCAGCAACTCATCAAAAGTGCTTCTAATGTTTTTGTGTGGACCCTTTGACTTTCGTCTTGCACCACTATCAAGCCCTGGCTTATAAGAGGATTTTTTCTTGTTAGAAACATGTAAACTTGTTGCCGATATTGTACATTTCTACCTGATTTCGGATCATATTCCTGTTGGAGCATGTCTGGGTGTGTTTGGAAGCTTTTATTGGTAATTTTCAGCAGTATAAACTATTATATAAGCTATTCTCCATAAAAGTTCATCTTCAGCTGCAATGACAGTACAAAGACGCCGAGATATGGAAGACCTGGAAACACTGACCAATCAGAGCAGACTGGGCCTTTTCTGAAGTGGGGCTTTAAGAAGTGTTAAATAGAACCATCTCAGACAGAGGGTGAATACAGGTGTTCCAGCACAGACAACCTGGTCACTTTCCTAACGTGTCAAATACAGATGCTTAGTCAGTGACCTTGGCATCAGACGCCAACGCACAGAGGCACCCTTTAGCAACTGTATGAGATGCGGTGGCCTTTTCTGATGTTTTGGCCAAGTATGGTAGTCAAAATAACTAGAAAGTGTGCATAGGGTGAGAGGAAGTGGAGGTGAATGGGTCAAACAAACCCCAGATTTTCACCCAGGAGACGGCTGTTTGTTTCCTCTGTGAAACTAAAAGTCAGTCACATTATTTTGATAACTAAGTAGTGTGCTAGTATGCTTAGAATGCTATGCAGCATTATGCAATATATGTCACATCATGTTACATCATGTCAAACATACTTATTTGAATTTTTTTTCTAAAAGGAAGTAAACCTAAAAAACAAAGTGTTCAACCTAAATTCTAAATTTAAGTTTAAAAAAGACTGTATGCATTTAACAAGTAGAAATTCACATGGTCCCTGAACATCCAAAACACACACAGGACGGTACTTAGAGCGTCATATTTTGATGTGACAGGCCACTGACCAAGCATCAGTACTTGGTGAGATGGGAATGAGAATGTGTTGGCATAGACAGTGAGAGGATTTTTTTTTGACCATTTAAACATGTAAACATGTTCCAGCAGAAACTTTAGACACAAGTATGAACCTGACAATGAGCATAATGTCTGTGGGTGTGTGAGCATGCATGCATGTGTGCAATGAGGGCGACATCACCCTCAGAATAAACTTAAGGAAGCAAATTTATCAAGATGCTGACTGTTTGGCTCGATACTATCACACTGAGTGCACTGAACGTTACAGCTGGTAGGGCAGAGATGTAGCCTGCCTGTTACCAACATTTCATGTTCAAGTTATGCTCCTTTGCAAAAAGTCTGTAATTAGTAGCTTTTTTTAAAATAATTATTGCTGCTTCATCCAGTTACAGGTAGCACCAGAAATATCCTTAACCAGAATAAAAAACATGGAAACATGTCGTGTCTGTGAAACCTTTCGTACACACTGTGCAGTTGTTTTGGCACTCCAGCTGAATTGAAAACTTTCACAGATCTCCCTCAGTCAGTTTGCCTCTATGTTTGTGGAATAAAATGTATGGCATTTCTAAAACTGAAAATCTCTTTATTTGTTAATTTATTTACCTGTCATGGTTTTTTTGGGGGGTTTGTTTTTAAGGAAATTAATTTCTCTTACAAGACCTTGTTCATTCAGCTATTTATCTGTCTGGAATCTGTCTGATGTGTTAATTCTCCTCGTGTCTTTTCTCCTTAGGATGAAAGGTGGCTACAGAGCTCTGGACATGGGCTATCCTCATGAAGCCATGGTTGATATGACGGGTGGGGTGACTGAGGTTTATAGCGTTGGCACAAAGAGAAACCTGCCGTCCTTCCTCAGACACCAGCTGGCTAAAGGAGCCCTCATCAACTGTGCCAACTGCCAGGTACAGTGAGGAGGATCGTGGTGGCGTGACATGTGGGGGAACGGACTTGTTAGGTCTAGTTTAAATCGCAGAGCATGTCATAGAACATGTTCCTTTTTGAAGGTTTACTTGTATGAGATGAGTCACATGAATGTTATTATACCTTTTCCTTCTGTCCTGACTGTGGGTGGATGTTTTTTTTCCTCCAGGGTTCTTTGGAAAAAAAGAATGAACTGGGGATCATGTACAAACACGCCTACTCTCTGACTGCAATAGAGAAGGTAAATAGAGAAGTCTGTGAGAAATTTGTAGACACATTACAGCTAAACTGACCATTTTAGAGCTTTTGAAATTAAATCCTGGAGTGCCAGAGATTTTACATCAGATATTTTTACTACGGCATTTTTCTTTATATTTTTCAATGAAATATTTTTAGTGCAACATTTTTATGAAATTTTTATGAGACTTTCAAGAAATGTTAGACTATAACATTTTTGTGACTTTTTATGAGATGTTACATGATGACATTTTTGACATTTTTTACAAGATATTTTTATGACATTCTACTACTACTACTACTACTACTACTACTACTTTACTAGGATATTTTACTTTAACATTTCTTGACATTTTTATGACATTTGTATGAGATATTACACTATGACATATATTTATGACTTTTTAGGAGATCTTATACTACGACACTTTACAACATATTACATTATGACATATTTTATAAGCTATACTGTGACATTACTATGACATTTTTATGGGATATTATACTATGACATTTTTATGGCATTTTTCTAACAAAGTATTGACACAACACTGATAAAGCCTACATAAAAATATTATAATATATTATATTATATCCTAGTTTTCCACTATGTAATACACTTGAAGGTAATTTCGTAAAAAGACAGTACAGTGTTTGACATTGATTGTACCAGTCGATAAATGACTCCTAATGGGGTACGATAGCACTCCTGTACAAACTACATGCAGACCTGCAGTAAACCATAATACTTGAATCAGTAATAACAATTGCAGCTTGTAAGATTTATTCAGTAGATGATTTGTTTACTTTTAACACGGAGGATGGATTCATCTTGGCCCTCAGAATATTAAAACCTCTTAAAATATATTTTATTGTAAGGGCCTAGATTTAAATGGAGGATTTGAAGACATTCATCATGGCCTGTCCTTCCTACTGCTCTAACCTTTTCTGTCTGTCTGTTTTTCTCCTCTGCCAGGTGAAGACGGCAAACGGCACCCAGGAACTGATCCGACTCCTAAATCCCTGGGGCGACACTGAGTGGGAGGGGCCCTGGAGTGACTTGAAAGGGTTGGTACACACAGGTTTTCAATTTATTTTATAACTGATGAATGAAAATATAAAAGAAGTCAACTTAGAAGATAAATAGAATTTACAAATTTAAATTGTTCGTGCATTTGCATGTGTCTTCCTCTCTCAGTGTCTCTTGTGTTAAAGTTAATATATTGCCATGTACACAACATAACAGTGAAACAGTCATTCTCAGGCTCCCTTCAACTATGCTCTTACAAATATATATATATATATATATATATATATATATATATATATATATATATATGTATAAAACATAAATTAGTGCATAAATATAGGGATGAATATTAAAAGCACTATTAAATAAGGTAATCAAGACTATGTTGTTTTCCTGAATCAGTGATAACATTCGGAAAAACATTGTTTACACTTTGTAGGGGGCAAAAATATAAAAGTGTCCTCTCTGTTTATGTGTCTGTGTGTTTCTCTGTGTGCAGTCCAGAGTGGAACACAGTGAGCATCGAGGAGCAAAAAAGACTGGGTGTAGTCAGACGGGAGGACGGAGAGTTCTGGTGAGTTTGTGCGTCTGAATGTCCCTCTGTGACGTACATCACTGCTGACTCTGAGTCTGACTCCTAATGTCCGCCTTCAGTAAACATAGGAGTTGATGAGACATGTTTTTCAAACAATTTAAATGACCATGTGAACAGTTTCATAAACTAAAACTGGTCTTACAGAGTGGAACTTGATCTAATTTTATTAAGGAGACTGTGCAACAAGCTTGGAGTGATCAAACCCTAACCTGTCGTCAGCTTTTAGCTTATCGTTCGTTATTCGGGCAGACTGGCCTGTAAGTGAACTCAGCAGTTTCTCTCTCCATCAGGATGTCGGTGTCAGACTTCCGACAGTACTTTGAGTTGATGGAGGTGTGTCACCTGACTGATGGTCTCAGGGATCGGGGGTCCGGCGTGCTGCCGTGGTGCTGCACAATGCTTCATGGGAACTGGGTGCCGCGCATCTCAGCAGGGGGTCCTCCCTCAGGGCGTAAGATACATGATGATACATGATCAAACATGTCTGGGTGTTTTTTTGTTCTGTGTATGGTAACTTGTGTTTGGACCATTAACTCTCAAACAGTGATCATTATTTATTGAAGGGAGAACCTTAAGTAGAGATGGTTTGATTGTCATATTTGAATAAGGGACTGTATTTTATGGTTTGTTGCCCATGATGTGTGTAAGGGCGGGGACTGTTTCTGGCCAAATACATGATGTCACTGTCCAACGAATGTTTGCTGGGTTAACATAAGAATACTGGAGTCATGCTGCCTGCTGAGGTCTGTTTGTACAGTGTCAATGATCCGTTCTACATCAGGATTAGCTGTCAACACATAAAGTTGAGACAAGTGTGTTTCTGCCTGTCTTTAACAGCAGTGCCAAAGTGGTGCCACAGTGCAGTGTATTTCATCTTTGCAACACTTAGTAGGTGTTCCAAAAAGAAATGTGTTTTTGTTGGCAGTCCCCCCAGCTGCGTAAAAGGCTGTCAATGGAGAATGCTGTCAGGTCAGTTTCCACATAGAAAAGATGTTCCAGGAGGTTTATTCTGTAAAGGTCCGGTGTGTAGGGTTTAGGGGGATATACTGGTAGAAACGGAATAAGATAAGTATGTTTTCTTTAGTTTATAATCACCCCGAAAATAAGAACTGTTGTGTTTTCCTTACCTTAGAATGAGCCATCTATATCTACATAGCTGGCAAGTACTCCTCCATGGAGCTGGCCCTGCTGCACCGCCATGTTTCCACAGTAGCCCAGGATGGAAAAACCAAACACTGGCTCTACAGGACCATTCACATTTCAGCAGCCCCTCTGCAATTAGCAGCATCAGAGAAACACCTTTTTTTTTTAAATGTGAAACTGCATTATTCAGTGATTTTACCTGTTTAAATCGCAGGATCTGTTTGTGTCTGAGAGGAAGAGACGTTTGCATTAAAAAAAACCCTAAACGTCTGGATCTAAAGTTATTAGAGAAAAAAGATGATCACACATTAGCTGGTGCTGGACTAGCAGCCCGATGAGCTGAACAGTGTCAGAGGAACACTGAGTTTTAGTGTGAAACTGCTTTATTTTGGTTTTAATCACCTGGTCCATTTGTTTTGAAGAGGAAGAGACCTCTGTGGATAATTTGGTTCCTGGTAAAAATAAACCTCCTGAATAATGAACACTGAAGTATTTGTGCCATCATGCTGAGAGACGAAGAGGGAAATGGTTTTTGCTTATGTAAACACTTCAGTTTAGGGATACAGGCTAAAGTAAAATGCAGTAAGATGTAGTACTGATAGAGAGTGTGTGTTTGGTTCCAGGTTTGTTCTGGCAGAACCCTCAGTTCTACTTCACCCTGTCGGAGATGGACAGTGACGCAGACGAGTCTCAGAAATCCTGCTCCTTTATTTTGGCTCTGTTGCAGAAACACCAGAGACTCAGGGGCGTTGACCTGTCTATAGCCCTGGATATATACCCGGTACACACACACACACACACACACACACACACACACACACACACACACACACACACACACACAGTAAGACACAAGATGGCAGTTATTTATTAATAAATGATCAAAATACTCACCTACTGATGCAGACTAAAACCAAACAAGATCCAACTATCTCAGAGACAATCGTGGATAGTAACTAAGTACTTTGTAATTTATACTCCACTATATTTTAGAGCAGCTGTTGGGAAACAAATATAGTTGCAGGAAGTTAAGCTTGATTTTGTGACTCATTAGTTTGTTGTATTAAAAGTGTGTGTGTCGTCTCTCCAGGCCAATCCTAATACAACATACCTGTCACCTGAGGACTTGAGTATGCTCCAACCAGTCCTCTGCACCTCCCAATACTCCTCACGTCGGGAGGTCGTCCTTCGCGGCTCCCTTCCACCAGGCCACTACATCATCATCCCTTCAACCTACAAGGCCAATCAGCAGGGAGCATTTCTCCTGCGGGTGCTGACAGAGCAGGGTAACACTGTCATGTAAGTCGAGCATCAATTTGTTGCAGAGAGAGTTTATAAAGTAAAAATTACCAACCAAGCACCATCAACGTGTGTTTCAAGTGCAGAAAGGTAAAGAGGCAAAACGATGATCTCCAGTCTGCAGATGAGATAAGTTTATAATGGCATGCTGTGTTCAGAGTAAAATCAAAATACAAAACTGTCTAACTTGACAGAATTAAGTGCACACAGCCTGTGCTGGGCTGAGCAAATTCAAAACCTCCAGTTTTATCCAGTTTTTTAGTATATTCATCAGTGTCACAGAGGAACAGTGTGATTCATGGTCATTTACACCATGATGATAAAACTGTGACGACTTGTGATTATGAACATGATGATTCTAATATGTTTTCATGTTTTTTTCCAGTCCAGCCAGCAAACCATCGCCACATGACATCTTTTCAGGAAAAGAGGTATGAGTTAAATCAGCTATGGAATAAGCAGGCGGGCTAAAACTAAATCCATCAATGCTGAACCTACAAGTCAGACAAGTTATGATGTGAGAGAGTCCCAGTAAAGCCTGGATAGTTCAGTCAGGGTTCAATTTATATTAAGTGTTCACGCTGGTAAAATAGTCAAATATGTTAGCAACTCACATTGAAGTGGTCTGTGGATGTAAACTTTTGTCCCACAATGCAATGCAAACTTGAAATAGAGGAGCCACTAACCCTGCGTTCACGTGTAGGCACAATAAAAGTTCCTGACTGAGAATATTCATGGAAACACGCTGGCAAAGATGTTAGTACACGAGTTGCTGAGTTATATATGCAGAAACATTAGGGTGACCATATTTTGACTTTCAAAAAAGAGGACACTCAGCCTGGCCACGAGATAGCCTACTTAAATGATACTCGCAGTTTACTCAAAGATGCCTTATAATTTTAATATATTTAAAGTTCATGTGTATGGAGAGAATATTTAGTTATATTACAAAATAATATCTCTCAAAGACAGAAATTCAGATAGGCCTATATAGGGGACACATACACACACTAGAGTGTGGCTACCCAATCCGAGCCCAACAGGTCCCGACAGGTAGTGTAAAAATAAAAAAATCCTGTTGTCTGTTCTGTTTATTGCTTGGGCACTGTTATTTAAGTGACAACACCTGAACATCACACACACACACACACACACACACACACACACACACTGGCTGTTTGTCCCTACCTCTCCCCTCGCTGGAAGCCTCGAACCTTCTGCCGCCCGCCTCCGCCTTGATTAAACGCTAAAAATAAAATAAAAGAGGGGGACAGGTGTCTCCTATTTTGTTATATTTCTTCCTCTCCCCTCGCTGGAAGCCTCGGACCTCCCGCCTCCTGCTCCCGTCTCAAACACGGAGGTCTCCCTCTCCGTGGAGCACCCACGGCTCATGCCGGGCCTGTTAAATAGCCTGTAACCATAACAGCTGTGTGACACAAACTCAGTGCTTTAGTAATTAAATAATGCCGGGCTCAGTTTGGGTTCGGACAGAGATATACGGCCCGTGCCGTGCGCGCACACACAAACACACAGAAAACCGGACATTATCATCAATTTATAAAAGCCCCCCGGACGCCCCGGACAGACGTGAAAAGTGGACATGTCAAATATCAAAGCATATCAAAGCATATCAAAGTAAATGTTCCGTTGATGGTTTCAAAACTTTTTATCAATTCACACATAACTGTAGGAGCATAAAAGTACAGTGCAGATTCTTCTTTCTTATTGTTTAAAGGTCCCTCAGAGCCTGGATAGCTCAGTCGGTAGAGCATCAGACTTTTAATCTGAGGGTCCAGGGTTCAAGTCCCTGTTCAGGCGAGACTAGTTTTAAGACACTTGAAGTGGTGATCAATGACAGGAAAATCATTCATCAGCTATAATATGATATCAATTACCTACCTCAAACACTTCTACATGTCAAACAGTTCATGGTTATACACAATACACAGATGGGGTGTTGTTTGCAAGTGTTAAAATGCAGCATGAAAGCATCATTAGTGATGTAGGCAATGTGTCAGACTCTTGAGGCACAGAAAGTGAGCTGGAAGTCAAAGCTCTGGAATTACCAGCCCGCTTAGGTTCTGACCCTCACCTATGGTCATGAGCTTTGGTTAGTGACTGAAAGGATGACATCACTGATGCAATAAGCTGAAAAGATGGACCCCTTTAAGAGAGTAACTCTACACAATGGTTCCTTTCTCTTACTGTGAATAGTTGCAAATACAGCCTGGATAGCACTATTGGTAGAGCATCAGAGTTTGGACCTAAGGGTCCAGGGTTATGTCCGTGTTCAGGCAGGATGACTTGTAAGTTTCCTTGGAGCTGATCACAACATGCATTGCATGCATTGTGCAGAAATCAGTAGTGTTTGATCCTGTGTGGCCCTCATTGTTCAGGACTATTAGCTACTGATTGATTTTCCTGTCTTGCTGTCTGCTTCCATTGACTTAAAAGGCTTCTCGCCTGAACAGGGACTTGAACCCTGGACCCTCAGATTAAAAGTCTGATGCTCTACCGACTGAGCTATCCAGGCTCTTCCTGGACATATCACAGTAAGATCAAACAACCACAGCAGACAATTATTCTCCTACAGTCTTCAAACCTCTGCCTCTGTCAAAACTTTACCAGGGTATCAATATTTTTTAAGACACTGAGCTTCTTTTAACTTTGATCAATAAGTCAAGTGGAAGGTTTTAAGTTTGGAACTTGATTCCAAGACAGCACAAACATTCAGCAGGTGATTAAAGTGAGGTATTGGCTTTTCTCAGACTTGTTGCTGCACCTCTAAAACAAAGAAAATATGCTTTACTTGACTAATGCTAATTATTATCTTTTTTAACTAATAAAGGTCTCTTTACAGTTACTTCAAATTACACGTAAGCCAAATATGTAAATTCATATCAAGTTTATAACCACCAACCGAACATTTACTTTTGTACACCATGTTTCTGTATATACAGTGTAACTCTGCAACTCATAGATTTTCACTGAATTTCAGAGTCATTGTTCTGACTTGAAGGGGTGTTCTCATCATTTTGAACACTCAGGAAGTTATTTTTCCTGACTATTCTGAAACCACAGGAATGCAGGGTTAGTGGCTCCTCTGTCTCATGTTTGCATTGCATTGTGGGACACTGGTTTACATCCACAGATCACTTAAGGAAAGGAGGTTGCTAATTTATTTAACTATACCTAACTTCAAATCAGGATCACAGTGTGGCCACACTTGTACTCAGCATGCAGTGATTGTGTTGAATTGATTTTCCTGTCACAGCTGTCCACTTCAAGTGTCTTAAAACTTCACTCGCCTGAACAGGGACTTGAACCCTGGACCCTCAGATTAAAAGTCTGATGCTCTACCGACTGAGCTATCCAGGCTCTTATTGTACTCACTTACAGTTAGAAGAAAAAAGATTCTGTCATTGTCGTCAAAACTGTGAGGATGTCATATTTTGAAAACACACTGACGTTTAAAAACCTCTTTTAGTGTTTCTCACATGCTTGGTTCTCTGAAATTGATTTATAATGTATCAAGACAGCAAAAAAGTTGGTATGCGGAAAGAATCAAATCTGTGATTTCAGAGAGACAAACTGAGAAATTAAACTCTGTTAAACAAAATGAATGTGTCCTGACTAAAGAGGTATTTTAGGCCTTAGTGAGGCTCCAGAAATGCTCTTGGGAAACAGATGAGAACTACTGCTACTCCCTACTTGATAGTAATAGTGTATTCATAATGTGGATTGGAGACACACCTCGCTCTCCTTGGGTTTACTTGGCAGCTCCAGGTTCCTCACACAATGCAAAGACTAGATTAATTTGTGACTTTAATGTGAATTAGTGTGAAGGCTTTTCTGTCTGTGGGTGTTAGCCCTGTGATAGACTACTGAGCTGTTAAAAGCCCTGGTGACAGGCTCCAGTATGGACTGGGCTTTGTTAATGGGTGGATAAATGTAAAACACCCAGAGGATTAATCTAGTTGATCTCTCTGGGACACAACAACTTTTTTTGCAAGATGCATGTTAAAAAAACTGCAATGCTCAATATATGGATAAAGTATTTTATATTAGGCATCTGTTTGTGGAAGTTTGGAATTGAGTCTCTGTATTTTCTTCCTGCAGCTTACATACCCTCACCGGGCTGCTCTTCCTTCACTTGCAGCCATCAGACAACTGTTCAAGAAGCACTGCAACAAGGTAAGACTTACTCACACAGAGCTGCTGTACAAGCAGGTTTGAACTGAAGCCTACTTTAAAGGTGCCACATGGATGTTTTCAACACTGAAATACACACTTGTTCCCACACTCTTCAGACTGTCACAGTAATTAAAAGTGCTATTGATAGCATTAGCCACTAGATGTTGCACTCTCCCTTCCCCCTTCCATTGCAGTCATGTCACCACTCTGCTCACTGCTGTTAGTAGAGCAACAAGTGGTTGTCAGTTTGTTGCACAACCTGCATATTTCAGACAGAATGAGTCATGAAGAGTGATAACTTTCTTGGTAGACTAATGTATGAAGAGGAGTGTCTCTGTGTGTGGCACAGATCCTGATATCTTGTGTTGTGACTGTTTCCTGCTTTGTGTCACCAGAAAAACCATTGCAAACCAGTGCACCTCCACAATCTGCTGTCTGAGGCCTTACAGGGAGGAGGTTAGTGCTGTCTCTCTTCCTGCTTTAGTGGGCGGATCAATTGACTGGTTCAGTCTTGTTTCCTCCCACTGAATTTTTTTAAAATTCCTTTAATGATAGTGGGAACAAGTTAACCGTCATCCGTGAAAGATTCTCACAGGAACAGCAAAACAAAATAATGCCTCCAGTGGTTACATGTTTGGTGGGTGTTTATCTGGGATCAAGTTATACCACAAACATCTAACTGCTCCAAAATGTAGATAAAACCAAAGCTGGGTGGTTTGTTGCAATCGGGTCCACTAGTTTACCTGCTGAGCTCAGACTAAATTTGGACCTTTAAAACTGCATCTCAAAGTCCTTCAAGTTTCAAGTATACGTCATATTTGAATATGCACAACAATTACAGCGGAGCAGCCGTAGCAGTAGTTGTTTTCAGGCTTCCTCCAACAATGCAACTGCAAGATGCAAAAAGACAGAAACATGCAAGTATAGAAGAGAATTACAGACAAAAACATTAAATAGTACACATGTTAAGGTAAATGAATAAAATATGAGAAATAAATAAAATTCTGAGTCTGGTGGCTGTGGATGGTAGCAGTAGCAAGACATATTTAACCTTTTAATCTTAAAAATGACCACTTAAAACAAATCAGCATTAGTTTAAGTGTTCACTATATTTAGATTGTTTTACTGCTTTGCCTTGCAGTCAGACAGCCCTTTCAGATAGGGAACTGAAGCTGTTTTATTGCTCTCTTCAAAGCCACACAAGGGTTAATTTTTACCTCACAATACACAGGGGTTGCTGGTCGATGGTTTAGTTTATTTGTTATTGTGTGACTTTCAGAACCATACTAACGTGTTCACAGCAGTATGTGGGCTTATATGTAGCAACAGTCAGGTCACATGTGGGAAATAGTGGGAAAATAGCATTTTGATACCTAAATGTATGTACTTTAACCAAAATTTGAATTTTCTGGTTTGAATACAGAAAGCAGCACCACGGCAAAGCTACAGAATAATAGAAAAACTTTTTTTTTAAATTAACCACAGAAATTATGCTTATTATGCTACTGTTTGGCCAGACATCAGATTCTGGCTAGAAACTGAATTGAGATGTTGATTTTACTAAAATGTTACAGAGGAGGAGCACATTTAGTACTGTTGTGGTAGATTTAGCATGATGACCTACTGAATTATTTCCATAGATTTTGTTTTGGTTACTGTAGAGCATAAATGTATGTAGAAATTTATGTAGATCATTATTTTTTTTTTACCATACATCACCTCACTAATTCATTAGTTAGCCAGTTGACCTCAATAGTTTCTGCTTTCTCTGGCTCCATCTAGAGGAAATCAAAATAAAAGAAATGACTAGATTTCTTCTCATCAAATCATGTTGTTCTCAGATACTTTTTAACAGGGAGGGCACCAAGAGGGTGAAGAATTTAGTACAACATTGTGCTGTGAAGGTGGTGCTGGTGGCCCAGTGGAGACAGTGGGACAAACTGGGAGGGGGATGTACTGCAGATTTTAATGGTTCATTGTCTGTCCCAGGGACCCACACCCACCTCTACTGAAACAGGCTATCTGAGGGTCATTAACATAACAAAATCAAAATTCATGACACTGATTGGAGTGGAGATGCCAACCCCACCACAGCCATGATAACAATCATAACAGTATTCAAACCTAGAAAAACAATCTCAGCCTCATCCTTGAATAAAGTTTCTCACTCTTCTTGTGTATGCAATGTATGCATGTTAAAATGGCCACTAATGATTGTATTTGTTTTGCCCAGTGTTGGCTGGCAGTGAGAAGTACTTGGCTCTGGAGCACTGCAAGAGCCTGGTGGTCCTCATGGATGTATCCTTACAAAGCTATATCATGTCAGTTTACTATATCCGCCTCTCTGTCATCTACCTATCGTGTCTGAACAGGCACACTCAGTAGACTGAAAAACATTCAAGTTTCAGTATTAGCTGACAGATCACTGAACCATGAGAGTGAATGAGAGGACAGGTGAAGAATAATAATAAGATCAGTATCATGTTAAAGCTGGCACAGAGGGAAATATCTTTTAAAGACTGGATGTGATTGGTACATTGTAATTCTTTTTTCTTACAATTTCTTGTTCCATCAGAGCCTGGATAGCTCAGTCGGTAGAGCATCAGACTTTTAATCTGAGGGTCCAGGGTTCAAGTCCCTGTTCAGGCGAGCGAAGTTTTAAAATAATTGAAGTAGTCGGAAATTCATACAACAGCTAGCAGTCTTGAACAAAAATAGTCGTGTTTGCACAGAATCTCTCACCACTGAGTCCCCCACAATGCACGTTAGTTAGTCAGATTTCTGTCAGACTTTGTTTCAAGGTGCTCCACCTGCTGTGGACAATAATAACCTCGCAAGATCAATGCAGCTGCATTTTCTCTCCACCGACTGCAAGACCCAGAATATGATGGGAAGTACAGTTGATGGGTTCAAATGTTGACTCAACAATGACATTTAATAGAAACTTAATTTTTGTTTAATTGGAGTGTTTGATTTTGATTGACAGCGAGTCCTCAACCACAAAGTCCACCATGTTGCAACACCATGTTTCTGCAGTAGGCCGCAGCAGACAAACCAAACACTGGCTCTAAATGGGGCCATTCAGGTTTTTGCATCAGCCACTGTGGTTCACAGCCCCTCTATGACAAGCAGTGTCAGGAAAACACTGATTATCGAATGTCAAAATGTTCAGTCCACCTATGTGGATAGTTTAGCTCCAGGTAAAACCCTCCTGAACAATGAACCATGAAGGAAGTCTTACTGGGACAAGTTTCAGATGGTTGCAAACTGTAGTCCATGCCACCACCGTTCCTTTAAAGCTTCTCTCGCCTGAACAGGGACTTGAACCCTGGACCCTCAGATTAAAAGTCTGATGCTCTACCGACTGAGCTATCCAGGCCCTGTTTGTGTCATTATTATAGTGAAAAGAAAGTATCATGTTACTGTTACTCTCCTATAGTCTTCAAAACTCTACCTCCGTCAAAACTCTGCCATGGTATCAATATTTTTAAAACATAGACATAACTGCAGTACTTGAGTAAATGTACTTTCCACCACTGTGCGTACCTGATTAAAATGTTGGTTACCACTGTGACCCTGCAAAAGAGAGCCAACAGGTGTTACTATTATTTTGTCCAGCCCTTTTATATGTGAGTAGGCGAGGACGACATAACAGAAACACCTCTCTGTGAAGTGCAGCACAAATCAACACACAAACTGCAGCCTCTAAAATAAAGCTGAACAACACTTCTTTTAAACAGTTCCAACACAAATTGATCATCGTAGAGTGCATTTGTTTTGGCTAGATGTATCTCATAAACTAATAACCAAGTGTGTTGTGTTATTTGGATTGTTGATGTTTGTGCGGTTCATTTCCTTGACCTCAGTGTTTCCTTCAGAATACCGGCAACGCTCGGCTGAACTGGGATGAGTTCCAGAGTCTGTGGGACAAGATCAGGAGGTGGACGGTAAAATTCAACACACCAGTGACAAGAATAAAACTCGCGACATCATAGGTGTAGATTTCAGGGGGGTTGCAGGGATAAGTTAGATTCATTATACTGGTTAAAATAATCTTATTTTGCTCAAAAGATTGTCACAAATCGGTCATGTGAAGCAAAAGTAATTGAGCTAAATTTGCATTACAGATGTTATTCAAATTTTAGCATACTTTGTTTTTATTTCATCATAAGACTTGTGACTTGTGTTCATCAGGACAGGTCAGGTTGCTGCAGAAATTGGTCCATAATTGAGTTTTTTTATTCAGTAAAGGAAGAATAAGTTGCTGTCACAGACATTATGTCAGTACATGCAGTGTTTCATGCATTCAGTAAGTTGTGTTCAATCTCTCCTCAGGATATCTTCCTGGTGTATGACAAGAACAAAACAAACCACCTCGAGTATAAAGAGGTCGCCCCCGCTCTGAACGCAGCAGGTAGGACTGAGGACACATCAATAAATAGATGGTTCATTCACACTTGAAATACCTCTCAGTTCATGTGCAACACACACACACACACACACACACACACACACACACACACACACACACACAACCATTTAAAGTTCAGGGTCCACGTCTGTCAGGAAAACTTATATGACCAACAGGGGGAGCCAAACCACCTCTTTTTACCTCTTCTCTGCCTTTTAACTTTGTTCAGTCACACTTGTGGAAGCAACCTTTTATATTTGCTCTTAAATGTAGTGACGTATTAAATTATTAGCTCAAGAAGTGATTTACTCAAACCTGGGTTTGTTGGTCTTGTGTGTCTCTGCTCCAGGCATCATAGTGGATGATTTGGTAATGCAGCTGGTCGGACTGAGATACACGGAGCTGGACATGACCATCAGTTACCCCGGCTTCCTGTACCTGCTGATGAAACTGGAGAGCATGATCCGTAAGGAAGGGACATTCACAGGGGGGGTAGCACATTATGACAATATTCATGAAAGAGGAGCTGGAGTTAAATCAAAATCTGGTGCCAAAACTAACCCTCAGGTTTCAATTTTAAAAACCTCACACATTTGTTTTGGCTTACATCAGAGCTAGCCAGCCAATCAGTTTAGACAATTACAACAAATGTAAGACATCTTAAGTAGACCGAACCCCCCTGGTTCTACAGGATGGACAAAATATTTGCCATCACAGTTCAAATATTTCTCAATTGTTCATTGTCTTTATCCTGTTTTGCAGAAGTATTTCAAGCGTACGACATGGCGGGTATGGGACGAATAACTCTCGACTACAAACGGGTATGAATCTCTTTTTCTGCTTTATATATTTTGAATATAAATTGAAATAAATAAAGGTAGCAGGTGTGATACATTTGCTATTTATTTTATTTTTATACAATGAATTACATATCTACATTTAGCAGGTTCTATCTTTCTCTGTTAACCATGGATGCACAATATATATCAGGCTGACAGAGTATCGGGTAATAATGGGAAAGTTTAATTTTTATTTATTATACAGAAAATAAAATTATAGTTGATATATAGAGGCGATAACGGTACATTTAACAGTGAGTTTCAACTAAATGTTTTCTGTTCTCTGATTGGTTCCAGTGGCTCCACATGACCATGTACAGCTGACCTGGTCCACTCTGATGGATTCCTCAGGATTTGCTTCGTTAAGTCTTTTTGTGTTCAATTCTGTTTTTGCATGACTGTAATAGCTACTGTACAGTTCAATTATAGAAATATTTAGCAAAGCAAGACTTTTATTCTTATTTCCTCTTGTATGTTGTCATCATCAGTGTTGTGGAGTGGTGAACTACATGTAATTAAACTGATAGTATGATAGCATAGTGATTCAAGTGGTTGAATGACTTTTTAGCCATTTTAAGTGTACAGACACTATAAACATTTTTCATGGAGCTTTGAAAGGGACATGGAGTTGAAAAAAAAGAGATGTATTTTATGAAATCATGCAGAACGTCTGCTGACATTCCTTGCACTTCCCCATGAATAGTGGGGGTACTGGGGTATTTTATTTATTCTTTTTTTTGGTTTATATACGACCTGTGAACCAGCAGGCACTTGTTGCAACAAACTCAACTGAGAGGTATTTTGTGGCATGTGACTTCTTTGTATTAGGCCCCATATTTTGTTTCAATTTGGTACCACATGTACATTGTCAATTTGGTCTTTTTTTTTTTTTTTTACCAAGTAGTTAAAATTACTTTTTCGAAGTGGCTTTAGTAAACCAAACTAGATTTCTCCCCAGGGCAGCTGCACTGTAGTTCAACTTCTTCCAGAGTGAAGTA
Source organism: Epinephelus cyanopodus (assembly GCA_026686955.1). Classification (NCBI taxonomy): domain Eukaryota; kingdom Metazoa; phylum Chordata; class Actinopteri; order Perciformes; family Serranidae; genus Epinephelus; species Epinephelus cyanopodus. The sequence continues at coordinate 11,659,251 of CM048918.1, read as the reverse complement.
ATAAGCCAAACAGTAAACATCTTCAAGAACTCTCTTCAGTCATGGAAACATTTGGGGTCAAAGGTCCGAGCAAGATTTGCTGCTATGTTACTGACAACAAAGGTCACCTAAATGATTTAATGAATTAAACTTTAAGATGTTGCCTCAGTGAGCTAATTTTAAATAATAAAATATTTTGTACACAGTTTTGTGTATTAGGTCAAATGTAAGCTTTTCATGAGGGGCTCAGACAAACTAGTTTTACTAGTATTAAAACTAGTGTAATCATTACTGAGAATTTGTTAGTTAGCACTCAAAAGGTAAAGTCACAGTGACACAGAAGAAAATGCTATTTGATGCCTTCTATTTACCATTTGAAAGAAGTAGATTCATGTATTTATTTTAAATTGAACTTTATATCCAGGCTAGTTAATGTAGACCTTTTCTGACTGCACAGACGTGATGGATGAATGTATCTGCACTAGTATCCATGGATGACCTCATCGACGCTGAGAGACTCAGACTTGATGCTTATACAGTATTGCTAGCTGTTTTTTTTAATTGGTCATGACACCTGCAAAATCCATCTAAACAAGACATTAACATGCAAGGCACAATGTGCATTTCACGTAGTAATAATAATAATGTGTTTTTATTTTTCTGCTGCCCTTATTTTAAAACCTTTATAATGCTGTTATACATGCTTTGTTACATTCATTATTTTTGACATGCTAAAATTTCCATTTGCATTAACACACTGTTTGAATTCTTCCCATTTGTTGTAATTTTTGTTTTTTTGTAATTTAGATTTCTTGGTTATGACAGACACACCGACAGATGATAATGCTGTGTGTCCACACTGGCATCATTAAAGTTTCACAATATCTCTTCAAAAACGTTTGTTGTCTGTCAATTCACTTGAGAGGCGAGTGACATCATTCTCTTCAGATTTACTAAGTGAGCAGTGGACACTGGTTTGCTCATTTTCACTGAAAAATAACAATTATTTATTTATTTATTTATTTTTTTTAACCGATAGATTTCCAGATTGGTTGAAGTTTGGCTGGGTTGTCTTCAGCCCACCAAACCAGCCAAACTTAAATATTCAGTGCTCCAGCTTTTCTTTCCGCCACACTGAGGAGGCTCTGAGAGCAAGTTCAGCATTAAGATATGGAGTAAACTCAAATATTTTGAGCTGTTAGCACAGCCTCATGTCTTATAATACTATCTTATACACAGTAAATTAGTTTGTCATTTTATGGTGCTTTAGCCCAGGACACAAAGCTGGCCCTTATTTGTTCAATTTAAGGCCAATTAAAATTTGAGTTTCTATTCCAGGGAATGGAAATATGTTTTAAAGGGCACATATTCTAAAACGTCATATGTCTGTATCTTTTTTATTATAAAGCAGGTATAGGTGCCATATTAATACTGTGAAAGTATCAAAACCTTTAATCCACAGAGAAATATACACAATGCATAACATTAAGCACGTAAACATGTTCTTCTAAAAACCCCAGATACAAGTACGAACCTGAAAATGAGCATAATATGGGACCTTTAACGTAACGTTTCTGTTTTGCAGGATTTCAGTCAGACATTAAGTTGTTTCTCTTTAAAGTGATGTCACAATCATTTTATGTTCTTCTAAATGTTTATGTTTCCTTTGTTTTTATGTCTGTTTAGTTTAAGGCCGTGGTTGAAAATGCACACCGATTATTCCTCTACTAGTCTGGTCACAGACAACCTCTTTGTAGCTTTTCTACAGAGTCCGTCTCTGTAATGACCCCAACCACAGGGGATATTTTGAGAAATGACCCTCTGTTCTTTGCTGATGTCTGGTATGTGTAAATATCCGTCCTCCAGCATCATTCTTTAAAGTGAGAACAGCGTTACACATACCAGAGGCCGTGTGTGTGTGTGTGTGTGTGTGTGTGTGTGTGTGTGTGTGAGTCCAATATCCTGTTGCATTGATGTTGTGTTGGTTCAAAGTGACTTTTAGGATGGCATCTGACAGTCATACATCAGCCACACCCAAACTCTCTCTTTCTTGTCTCCCTCTCTCTGTCTCTCTCTACTCCCAGTGTGCTTTGTTGAAATGTGTATACGTTTACTAAACTTTTTCTCTCTAACACTTTTCATTTCTCTTTCTCTCACTCTCTCCCTCTTTTGTTTGATCCCACAGGAACTTACTTATCTGGAGATAAAAGCCATTGTCGCTGTATACTCAAAATATTATGAACTGCAACCAGTGGCTGTTTTTTAGGAAAGCATTAAACAAATATAACCCAAAGGGTCAGTTCCCAGCAATAACAAAAACAAATGAGAACTACTTTCACAAAGAGTAAAATCTACGCGCTCTGAACGAAAAAAGCAAAGATAAAAATATCTCACTCACCTCCACTGGTATCTCTCCGGGCACATAGTTTTTGTTTCAGATATCTGTCTCTAAAATATCGACCACCACTGCAGACCACTGGAGGAGACTGGAATTCAGTTTCACAGCTTTGAAACTGAAAATCAAATAGTATACTTTATTATATCATACTTTACTAGAAAATCAACAGAATTCACTGTGCTGTGTTTATAGAGGGTCTACTTCTTCAGTCAAGAGTCGTTTGAAAGAAAATCATTTCCAAAAATGATATTAAAATAAAACTAAAACTATATTTATTATAGAAGCAAGTGAAAATATATTTATATACTGTTTTTAATTTGGGTGGATCCTCTCTTTTTAAAGAAATAAACATACATTTGTTTTATTTTAATGGTAGATACTGTTGCCGCTCTTTGTATGATTAAATAAAAAAAATGTGTTTGTTGCTGTAAAATAATTAACGTAGCTACTGTGACATCACCCACTGGTTTGTGGACTGCCACTTTAAAGCTTTGAGCTTTATTTCTGTTGTAAAGTTGGGCATTTGACGTGGAGGTCTATGGGGAATGACCACTGGCTCTTGGAGGCAGCCTCAAGAAACAGCAGTTTTGACACTGTGCTGGTCAAACAAAACTGGACTTTGATCCAGTGTGCCCGACATTAAAGGCATAGTGGCCAAACTGTGTAACTACAACTTCTGCGTCCATCACTTGATGCCATGGGGCCAAAAAAGACTTTTTTCCATTGACTTACATTGGGAAAGAGAGTCCACTGTAAATCAGCCTCACAACCGCCATGAAATGACTCTTTTCACAATAAGGACTTGATGCATTTGGTCCGATAAGATTTTGAAAGTCTAGAGGGGCCACATGATTAAATCTTTTTCTCCACATTGAAGTTAGCGAAGGGCTAAACCAAATGTTAGGCACTTACCTGATGTAAGTTAGCCACTCTGCTGGTGGAGCTCTCAAGTGCATCTGCTCTATGGGCACGGTGAAGCGGAAGATCTGGGATATTTTACACCCGAGAAGTAGAACTCTTTTGGTATCATGCGCCACTGAGCAACTTTCACAGGGATGAACAGGGTCCTGCTTCCAATGCTGTGTCCAGGTCCCTTAATACATCCATGGTGAGAACGTGTTGCATTTGAGACGCAACTCTTTTGTGTTTAGTCCCTCTCAGAAAAATACAAATGAAAAGAGCCCTAATCATAATTAGCTTCCTCCTGCTACTGAGCCCAGACTCAGACTGACCAATCACAGAGCCATTTGTAGCAGAGCTGCACACATCACAGGACAACATGACAGCTGAAGCATGGTGCCAAAGAACTTAACGTACTCTTTGATGGTGTTGTTACAGTCTATATGCTGCTACAAGCACAGAGACGCTAATCGACCAGGACAGCTTGAGCATGACCTACTTCTGTAGGTGGCTCCTGCAGGCGGGACCGTCACCCTCCAAACCAGCCCGAGCCTCAACGTAATGGATGACACCGAAGCTCAGGCTTCTTTGTTTTATGGGTGTCATTCCTCTGGGTCAGTGGTTCTCTTGATGGTTCACAGGCTGGATGTGAATCAACTGCTAGAGATTGATTTTCCTTTTCTTTTCATTATCAGAGGCACATGAGAAACTAGATGCCATGTGATATTTTACAGTTAGAATGTTGAAAATAGTAAGGACAATAAATCTAAATGAAAGAGCACCTCCTGGCCCCACATCATCTGGTGATGCTCAGAGAGGTCGCGACCGCTCTGAACCACAAGTTGTGATGAAACTTTATTGTGAGATCAACTCTGAAATGTTTCTTGCCTCACAGCAGCTCCATTTGCAACATCAACAAAGACAAACATGTAAGACAAGATGTGCATTTGCTCTGGTATTAAGACCCAGAATAGTTTTAGTACAGACTGGTGCACAAAATAAAGTTTCAGTCTAACATTATTAAAACACTGGGCCATGTATCTTATCTTAGCCATCACTTATTCTCTGTATTCACGGTGCAGGACATGACTGGGGACACATACAGTGTTGTTGATCAGCCTTAATATGTTATCATGGCAGACTGATTCATCACAGTTTCTCCAGGGGCTGACCTAAAATCTTTGAGCAGATTTTTATTCAGTGGAGCAGTTTTGACTTTAATGTGGCAGACCAACACATGTACCCTGTGGTATTACAATACTTTAGAACACTCATAATCACAGAAGTAAAAAGCAAGACAAGAATTTTTCTACTTGCCTCAAAAGATCTTAGGCAACATAGCAAACACATTTTCATTTTGATTTTTTGCAGACACATTCAGTGTGGTCTTTCCAGGATGATTTGAGAGATCCTCCAGCAAATTACCACATGAATACAATGTAACTTTAATGCAGTTCAATCTATTTTCTTATTGCACAGCACCAAATGGAAAATAAATCTAAATTTGCAAAACACAGCAGCATGGTTTGCAAAATGGTTAGATGTAAAGTTTAAGGGGTTTAGAAAAACTCGCTGGTACAGTGTGGTCCTTTAAGGCGGATATCAGAATGGCTACAGAATGGAATCTTAAATCAGTACTGAAATCTTACTGCAGCGCTGCAAACTTTAAGTTTTCAGTTTTAACATTTCAGATTTATAATGTGTCATTTTTCAGAAGCTCATGTTCAAATATCGTATGAATATTCATGAGCTGAAGCTACTGGAGACAGGTGTGTCAATCCACACAGATGCACGGATTGACACCGCAACGTATGCGAGGTGCCCTTCAAAATAAAAGCTCATAAAGTCCAGGGAGGATTACAGAGCAACAAAAAACTGACTTTCGCACTTCTTTTGCAAATTGATAATAAAAGTTTAATGCATTACTATAAATGTGAGGGATGGATATAAAGAACTATTAAATATTTGATTAAATAATATTTTTGGTTTTCAATGTTATTTTTGTATATTAATAAGGTGAAGAGTAATGTACATACCTGTGTATGTGTGTATGCTACATATACCTACCTGTGTGTACATATGTACGCATATACTGTTTGTTTACACCTTTAATCATGTTTGTTGTTCTATTTTTGTATTATTATTTATGAATTCATTTATAAATAATAATTTTGAAATAATTCAATTTTATAATTTATAATTATTTATTGTTATCTCTAATTTTTCCACTTCTCGGATTTCGGGGGATGGTGGGGTGTGTGTGCTTAAATGTCTGAGTGTGTATTTACTGAGAAACGTATTAATAAAGTTGAAAAACCAAATCAAAACAAAACAAAAACAGTGAATAGCAGAAAATATAACAATTTTGAAATTTTAGGTTTATAGCCTATGTATAATTATTACATAATTTTGCACTAATTTTCTCTGCTGTATGTGTTTTCTCTGACTTGATAGGGCTGTATATTTTATTGCTTCGGTGTATTTGATAGGCTATTTGTAATTAAAGCACAGTAATAGAAGAGACAACTAAGCATTTCACTGCGCAGTTTAGAGAGATATTGATTATGTGACTAATAAAATACTTGACCCTGTAAATGAAGTTGTAACAGGTACACGAGGCACATGAATTTACTTTAAAGGGTGGCACCGGAAGTGTGGCTCGGCAGCGCGTGCAGCTTGTCGGTGCCGCTGCAGCCTGTAGGAGCGGCCGGTTCCTCCCAGCAGCCTCTCAGTTCAGAGGGAAAGCTTTTCTTCTCACAGCAGCAGCGGGGATTTTCTGCCTGCACACGCTGGATATTCATCCCATTAAAAAACACACTCACGACTGAAAGCTGCGAGAGAAGGACACTTTCCTGGGTTGTGTATCCCTCCCCGTCCCACCTCTCTGATTTGGGCCGTCGTTGCTTTTCTTCCATTTTTGTTTTTTTATTTTTTTCCCTCCTGACTGTCTCTGTGGCGCACTCAGGTTTCTTTTGCTGACATGGTAGATTATCACGCTGCCAATAATCAACCCTCGGCCGGAGGGGCTCAGACCTACATGGAGCAAGAGAATGACTGGGACCGGGACCTGCTGCTGGACCCGGCCTGGGAGAAACAGCAGAGGAAGGTAAGGGAACCGAAGAGTCGGGCCCAGCTCGGCCGAGTCGAGCCGGGCTGAGAGGAGGCGGCGGCGGGCAGAAAGAAAATGGCAGGGGAGGGATGGGATGGGGAGTGGAGGTCAGAGAACCGAGCACGGGCCTCGGTTTTGCTCTATAAACCCTCCACAGTCCTCCATGCCCCACTTTATATCAACCATTTTCTCCTTCTAGCCTGGCTCTCCTCTTAGCCTCTCCTCTTAGCTCGTCTCCTCAATGTCGTGTCATTTCCCTACACGCTGTACACGCTGATTTCTTCTCCTAATTCCCCTCTGTCAGTGTGTGCAGAGCCTGTCTAACATTAACGTTAGTTTGCTGATTTCACTCTTCAAAATGTGATCTTTTCTTTTTTTCACCCCTGCACTTTTGCCCCTCTCTGACGGGAAACAGAGCGCCACGTTGTTGCAAGAATCAGAGCTGTGATTGTGCAGACGTTTGAGTTTTAAAATAGAAAGTCAAACAGTGATTTCTGAAGGGTTTTATCAAGGCGTCCTGTCCCACTTGTCTGCCTGCATGGCTGGCTGCTTGGAGGCCGATAAGACTGACTGAGGCGAGTTTCAGCTGCTGCTCACTGCTGGAAGAGCTGACCGATACGGTGCTGCTCAAGGCCGATATAGAGATGAAGCTGTGGATTATCATGTCCGAAATTTCATCATTTTCGGAAGCTGAAAGGAGTTTTTGTTTGCAAGATTGAACTGGCAGGTTATTTCTTTAACATATGGCCTACTGATGACAGTACTTTTTTGAAGAGTAGTTGAGGATTTACATTGAAGATTTTAAAACAGTTATAAATCCAAAAGTAGAAGGGCACAATTCTACAATGCACATTCCACATATTGAGGGTTACACCGATGCCCAGTGTAGATTCAAGCAGATATAATGACTCAGCTGTCTACCACAGTGTCCCTTATTAATTTGTAAATCAGGAGATGCTTGTCTGACAGGTCGAGTAAGGAGAAAACCCAGGGGTTTAAAGCTAAAGACAGCTGTCAGAAGCAATGCTACGTTGAGCACACCCGTTGTGCACGCAGACCATTGTTGCATCTGTCGTGCCAATTTCATATTGCTAGTCTCATATTCTTCCCACAGCCCTGGGACGTACAAGTTTCTGCAGCCACACTCATTTCACTGTACTGAACTAAACGCCCACTTGCTGTGCTGCAGATTTTAGTTCCAATAATATTCTGCATAAATGCTCAGACACCAAGTAGCATTAAACCGCCTGGTACCATATGGTATATTGGGCTCTGCGTTTTGCTATTCTTTGGACTTTTACCGAACCAATCATCAGAGTTACAGTTCTCTTCATCCCTCTAACTAATCAACATTTACACAGCATGGTGTTTGTCTAAAACAAGCAGCACCTACTCTACTCTCCCTCCCTCATCTTCATCAGCTCTCTTCTTACTCCTCTTTGACATGTTTTTTTTAATACATACCACTGAGCTACAATCGATGCTAATGTTTCTTGCAATACTTTGGCAACTTTCCCCCTTGGATGGCAATAAAAGCCGTCCACTGACATTCACCAGACTAACATGACCTTGTTTTTTTATGCAGCGTTCCCCTCGCTATGCTGAATGGCCATATATCAAAAAACAGACCTGTTCAAGTCCTGATATATTGCAAAATGGAAATTGGATCATGCATATGTGATCCTGATGATGAAGTGACACATAATACAACACTAAACCTTTCTCATAAGGGAGTGGAGAGGCAGCATAATGAAGGATAATTTGTAGGAACCATTGCTTAACAGTGTGGAACGATTGAGTGGGTGTGTGTGTCTATGTATGTGTGTAGTGCTAACCAGGCTACGCGCCCTATCTTATTCAGTTACTAGCCAGATGATTGGCATAGTTTCTAGTGGTGTGACAGCATGCCTAGCATTGAATCGTGCATTTTTATTAGGCTACTCAACATTTTAGACGTCAACATCAGACATTCCTGCAGTTGATTACTATCAAACCTGGCGGGTCCAGTCCTTCACTGTTAACTCACGATGGGTGGGTAGATGACTGTGAGGACTCTCTGCATGTTTGTGTAGAGATCACACGGGTCAAAGTTTCTTCAAAAGGAAAATCTAACCTGCCAATCATTAACAGAGTGAGGCTTGTTGTGCAAACCTGGGCTGAGGTCCATTCCTGAATCTGCACTCATCAGTGGAGGCTGATAGGTGTTGGTTGATTGGGAACAGCTCAGGCCGGGGACATGTCCCCATGCCAAGCTTGAGCTGTGCTGGCCCCGTTGAGGCGGGGGAACCAAGGGCAAATTCCTGTGGTGTATTCACGCTCACTGTGCCACTTATTGCGCAAAGTGAGCAAATGCCTCCCGCAGGAATATCAAGAGAGAAGTGGATCTAATGAGTGTGGGAATGGATTTGACCTTGTAGTGTGCGAGAAGCAAGTCTGTAAGGTCAAAAACAGGAGCGATTTGTTGGATGCAGACTTTTCCATTATGCTGAGTCTTCATATTTACCAGGTTGTGTAATACAAGAAGGGAACAAGACGGCACTGCTTAGGATTTTTTGGTATTCTTGCCTTTATTTGGTGTCAATGGTAGAGCAACAGAGACCAGAAAGCCTAGGTCAGGAAACAACCAGATGACATGTGACAACAGGACACAGCTCACAATTGAAACCAGAACACTGGAGGTGTATTAGTAGTTCACACATCGAGAGCACCACTAAGGCTAGGACTTCTTCTCCGTGTGTAAAAAATGCTAGATGCTATACCTCATCTCTCTTATGCTCAATCAGTAAAAAGTTGAAAATCTCAATGCTTTAAAGTGAATAAAACAGATTGATCTGTGAATGTATGAAGGAGCTGTAATGAATAGTACAAGATTTTGGTATCAGAAACGTCCTGGTTTCCATTTGTAGGACTAGTTCTTGTGACCAATCATGTTTGAGCAGGCTTTAGTCGCCTATAGGTAAAACATTTGTGTGGAGAGCAAAACAGGTGGAACATGTTGGCCAAAATGCAGTATTAGAACCTTTTGGCCATTGTCTGAAGACGATTTAGCCTTTTTTTTTTTTTTTAAGCCCTCGCAACCAGAGGCTTTATCATTGTAGCATTGTCAGACGATCTGTTCAGATGTTGCTTAAAAGGATACATTTGGCAGCAGTTAGGCTTTTACCTAAAGGTCCAGTGTGGAGGATTAATTTAGTTTGCAAAACTGACACTTGTCCTGTCTGCCAAAATGTATAGGAGAACTGCAGTGGCTGAAGCAAAAATGGTCATTTGTCCTTTGTAGACAAGGACCCGCCCCCTTTTGTAGATTTTAATAGCTCATTCAAAATCAACGATAGATTAGTTCTTATTTTCAGGTGATTATAAACTAATAAAACCAAGTTATGAACATAATATACCTTCTCTGCCAATAGATGACATCCTACACACTACTCCTTAATTTGCACTCTTTGAATATAGCTTAAAGTTTCCCTGCCCTGCAGATCACAGATTCACTGTGCAAAGGATCACTTTTTTGGGAGTCTCTTGTGATGTGGATATTTCAGAGTTGTACAGTGTGAGTCTTTGTTTCCTTGGCAGAAGCAGAGGTTTGTCCTTGCAGTATGTTTCCAGTTGTCCATTCAGTACATTGAGCAACATTTCTCAACACCCCAGAGTACCTGGACTGAGCCCAGCTGAGTCCAGTGAACTGCAGTTTGTTACAGGCGAAGCTCCTCGCCTGACAAACATGTTATTAAGTCTTTCTCACAGTTCTTGGATCCATCACACGCTGAAACATGTCAAAGTATGCAGTGACGCCACCTGAGGTTTTATTGTAACCTTCGACAGTGTGGCAGGCGGTGCATGCACATCCAGCTTCTCAGCGACAGTTAGGCTGCACATATTTCTCATGTCGTAAGGCAGGGCGAAAGTACAGCGATGTGGGTGGATGAGCTAACAAGGAAAACAGCAAAGTACACAAGCCAAAAGGCCTGGAGCAGTTGGGATCACTGCTGATTGATTGTTCTTATTTGTTAAGGTGGTGTACTTTTGAAATCAGAATTAATTAGCATGTTTCCCACTGTTGCAGTCGTGTTCAATTGATTCACCAAGAATATTAAAACTATAGATGTTTAAAATGTCATTCATGCAAATCAGAGCAGGTTTAGTAAAAAAACAAAACACGTGCTGTCAAAACCAAGAGGAATTTACTCCTCGATTCACGTCAGAGTGTTAATGTTTTTATTCCATCTCTCAGCTTGTGTCAGGAGTGTATAGCTCTCATAAATCAGCTGTGTCACAGTGGCAGATCAGTTGTGGTCAATGACTGATGCTTATCTGTCTTCATTTTCCTATTCTGTCTGCCTGTCTGTGTGCACTGACGTGATTTGGAGCTGAACTGTGAGGTGGACTACACAGTTAACAGCTGTGACTGATGGAGAGGTGGGGAGTAGCAGGCCAGATCATTCAATATACCTTTCTCTTCTTTTACACGACTTGTCAGACACTTTGTCGAGCAATGCATCCTGGTGCTAAATTAGGCACATTTGTTTCTTTCACACATAAAATCCTTTTTTCTAATTATTCCAGCTTCGCCAGTATATGTGTGTCCTCCAACATCAGAGTCAGCAGCATTTGTAGCCAGCCTCCCCTGACACACCCCACCAGTGCCCAGACTTGCAACACACACACACACACACACACACACACACACACACACACACACAGAGATTTATTTTCCATTACTGCCAAGGTGGGCAGCTGGACACAATGTTAGTTTGTTCTTTTTCCGCCCACTTTCACATGCTTTCTGTGTGACTGGTTGGCAGGCAGGCGGAGCCGGTTCAGATGGCCCGGGTTGGCTCGGGACGAGCTGTGAGTGACATTTTGTCAGGACCAAACAATGCGTCCTGCCGTCGTCTCTACTCTGGCTAAGATCTAGCTGCATGATAAGCTGCCAGGCCACTTTTTTTTTTCTCCCTGTCTGCCTTCCTGTTCCAAAACAACATTTAAAAGAATGAAGGGAGCTGAAAATGGTGGACTAAATAGCCTGCTCACCAAACAACAATAGACAAAGCTCTGTTTGTAGAGAATTAAAGGAGCAGACGCTTTAATTGGTTGTCTGTGTGTTGTGTGCATGTGATTGGTTGAATCGGAGTAGCAGGACCAACCTGACTAGGGTGTGGCAGTTACAAGAGGAATCAAAGCAGCTATCATTTAGGGCTGTGGAGCAGATATCAGTGAGGTCTGCACATTGATTGTTTATCTGTATATATGATGATTTCTGTTTTTTCTCGCCTCAGGTGAATTGTTAGTCAGTTTAATCCTTGTAACACACTGATATGTATGCAGTGTATAATACATATGAAGCTCAGACACCAGGAAATATATTGTTTGATGCTTTTTGACATTAAAGTTTCTTTTATATTTTTATAGAGTAAACAACCAAGTAAATGTAAAAATAATCAGCTCTTTAAATGATAATGAAAAAAAAACATTTGTTATGATCCAGTTGTGTTTTCAGAAACACTTTCAGCTTGACAAGAATAAGATTAAAAGGGAGACACTGCTTCATATAACCTCTTCTTCCGACTAGGGCTGCAACTAATGATTTGTTTTCTTTTCAGTTAATCAGTTATTTCACGATTAATCGAACAATTGTTGGTGAAAAATGTTGATTAACGTTTTCCAAAGCCTAAGATGACATTTTCAAATGTCTTGTTTTGTTCACAACTCAAAGATATTCAGTTAACTGTCGTAGAGAAGTAAAGGACCCACAAAATATTCGCGTAAAGAAGCTAGAATCAGTTAATTGTGACTTTTTTTAAATTACTCAAACTGATGTGATGTAAGATCACGGAAGTACAGCCTTTGGTCATTCCCTCACTGCCAGCTGATTCCAGGTCAGCTGTGGGAAAGCCCTCCGCCTCAGCTGACCGAGATCCAGAATCAGCTTGTGGACCTAAACAACGAAGCAGTCAGTCAAGCAGACAGCCAGCGAGAGGACAGAGCAGAGAAGAATGTAACCCCTCTCTGTTTCCCCCTCTGTCTTTCTCTCTGTTCTGCCATTGGCGGTGGTGAGAGAGCATGCAGGGGGAAACATTCCTTTGGTGGCCCATTATAGCCTGCTAGGCCAGTAGGAGGGGGCTTTTTACTAAAGTGGGGGCGGGGTGTCCTGTTTTTTTGCCCGACAGGGGGAAAAAAAGAGTTGGGGTTTTGCAGGATTGCAGATGTGGTCTGTGCGGTGGAGACAAGAGGGAGAATCCTCCTCTGTGGCAGCGGGTGCTCGCAGGGGGGGAAGTAAGAGTTTCCAGCGATGTGGCGGAAGTCGTGGCGCCAATCATTGCTCCAAATATTTGTTTTCAGGAATGTTTTCAGACACCACCACCCTGTGATTGATTGTACTTTGGAACCATTTGCTTTGTTTCTAGTTCAAAGTGCACAGCAGAGTAGTCCAGCACAACAGGCAGCAAACTTAAACACATGGTCCGATCAGTTGAGAGATGGTAGTGCTCCGTGTAGCCCAGGGCTGGTATTGACATTGGTCTGCTGTGGGCTGTGTGTTGAGGTGGTGGAGCCTAATGTGTTTCTCTTTCAAAGAGATTTCTTTACGGTCTGTTTCTCTCCCACTCTTTGTGTGTGAGGAAGGCGTTGCCATTTGGGGCAGAGAGGAGGGCTTTGGTACATCCAAATGTCATATACGCAGTGGGCTCAGTGTACGGCTGACATAACCTTAGCTCTCTCACTAATCATGGCCATGTTCACAAGCTTACTTTTTGGCATTGTGCATAGTTATGAGGATTAGTAAATGGCATTTCCCACTGATGAATTGAAATTGGCAACAATGGGGACTAAGAATTTCCTCTTGGTTGACTGCCAGTATGTTGATGGTTTTAGCTGGAGGCTCAGACTCCCCCTCTTCTCATGTCCTCCAAGTTTATCCTCATCTAACAGATTGAAAGAAATATACTCACTTTTGTGCAATCCATTTGCCAATGTGTAGAAAAAATAGTTGGTAGCGGTTTAGCCAGTATTTCTGACCCCTGTATTTTTGATCTGCATGAAATTTCACACTGAGTACTGAAGACAGAGGTGCTGAAACCATTAGTTGATACTTCAAATGATAACATAATGATCATCAGTTAATCATTTAAGTCATTTATCAAGCAAAATGCAAAATGTCTGCCAGCTATAGCTGATCAGATGTGAAACACTGCTGCATTTTTGTTTTGTTACTTGTTATTTGATGGATATGGCAGTTAATTCTGTTGAAACAAAATGTTTTCATTGGATGATTTTTAATGCTGCAGATATGAATGCTCATCTTTGCTATCATATATGTAGTTTTATTATTTCAAGTTATGTTTCCAGCAGCTTTGAAGAAAATTCCAAGTATGTTTGTATGTGCTGTCAGTTATAGTTCCTAGAGAGAAAATAGGAATTGGTGTGGCTCTGTTAGTGATGCAGGATCGGCACTGGAGCAGACGCGTGTCACAAGTTTAGAGTTGATGACATTTGTATGTTTCAGCAGAGATACTGTGTCAATGTGTGTGTTCTCATGCAGGCTGTGTGTTTGAGGGGGTGTTGTTTGTAGGAAAGCAGCAGAAGAAAAGGATGTGTGTTTAGGTGGGGTTGAAGGGTGGGGGCACCATTATGTTCTGGGTCTTGGGGAGGGGCGAGGGGGTTGACTGCAGTTTGAATGTGAGGTTTCCCTCTCTAGTTTTCAGAGTTACATAGCTGTGGGTTTGTCTGCCTGAGGCTGCTGGTAAACACCGTGCAGTTAAACAAACACAGGCTCCTCTCATGACCTCACCTACTGCACAGCTGCATGTTTGCATGCACTGGTGCATATTTGAGTTTGTATAAAGATGTTTTTTAAAGTTATTATTTGACATCTAAGTTCCACTTAACACAAAGGGAAATCAACTGAGGAACATGTTGAAAACAATAGAATATGTAAAAAGCTGCACTTCAGCTTTGCTTCTAGCAACTTCCTCTTAAACAGCCATCAGTAGAGTTTAAATGGAAGGATTACAGTAACCTCACCTCACACCCCCACTGATTGTAGGTGTGTAATTTGGCCGCACTTATAATGCTCAAACAAAGAACTTCATAGTACATTTACTGTTGCAGTTTCCAAATCAGACGACTGCAGGTTATTTTCAGAGAAAGGCAGTCCTGTACAGTCCTTTGCCAGCTAATCTCAATCGTATTTAATTGTTTTCGTCGCCATATTCAAACTAATTTATGACAATAAGGGGCTAAAAAATAAAAAAATATATGCTTTTTTATTGCAGAATGTGCATCCTCACTGTGTGATGGTGTTACCTCTCTGCAAGGCTGCAGAGTGCAGATAACGTTCATAGATGTATTTGTGAGGCTGCAGCTTCTCTATTCTGAACCACAGCACTCTGCAGGGCTATGTATTTTTGGAAACACCACTTCAGAGCTCTGCTGTCATCCTGCACCTGAGAGAGAGCGAGAGAGTTCAGATTCAATAAAAATTTGATCAGAAAAAAAGAACCAGAAGCAAAACCCATGTTCTCACTGTTGCTATTTCAAACTGCTTGCAACAGTTAAGGGCGGCTAATGCAGCGTTGTTTCATCCACTAGATGCAATAGATAGATATGCATTGTCTGTGTCTTTAGCACATTTTTTTTCAGTGTCCTTTTTATGGTGTATGTGAGTGTTGGTGGGAGAGTTAATGTGTGCTGTTTAGGTGTGAGAGCTCTTTTCTTTCAACCCACATTTAATTCAACAGATCTTACATTTCCAGATAGTAAAGAGGAAATGTCTTTTTTTTTTTTATCACAACAGTAAATCTCTTAAAACAAACATTAAAGGGGAGCTTTACTGACTTAATACATTAGGGTCAGTTTACCAGTCACAAGGAGTGTGACTCAGTCTGAAAACAGTTGTTCTGTGGCTCTGGAGGAAACAAAAAGATGATATTAGTTGCATTATCAGAAATGTAGGGTCCATTGATTTTGGAGCTTGAGCAATACCAGGGACTGAAAGGCTTTCAGGATATCTTTGCCTCCACTGTTTCAATGTTGGATGATACTTTTTTAAATCTAGTTTATTTTTATGTTTTTGTTGTCTTTTAAGAGCAGGTGTTAAGTACAGTAGCTGATCTGAAAACGAGAATGGCCCTATCTTGAGTCAGTATTGGTTTTGTCCATTCTGGGCTACTGTAGAAACATGGCCATGCAACATGGCAGACTGTGAATGAAGACCTGCTACATGTGTAGATTGAAATGGCTCATTAGAGGTTAACAAAAACACAAATCTTATTTTCAGGTGATTATACACTAAAAAAACATACACATAAAATTCTATTCAATTTCTGCCCAAATATCCCCCTAAATCATACTGTATTTCATCTATATTTCAATGTGGAACAAACCTTGTGATGCTGACATCTATAGCCTGTATGTATGTAATGAGTATGTATTGTTCACATGGTCTGAGGTGGTCGTCCTCTGGAGGCTGTCGTCGCCGTGCAGCAACATCTGTCAGAGTGGGACAGACCACCCCACCCACACCACCACTGCTACTCACCAGGAGATTACATCCCAGCTCACATGACTGGATTACGTCCAGATCTGACACATATCTGAGATGAATAGAAAGGTGGGGAGTGACGCATGGAGACACAGCTGCTTTATTTTGCTCTAGTTTATAGGGAATTAAGGGTGCAGGGTGAACAAATGTGATGAGGCATATCAAGATCATATTATGATTAAAGACACTTTTTCCTTTTTTAATTAGTGCCATTTTTGGGGGGATTTTTTCCTTATCCGCTGTGAGGGTCCAAAGGACAGAGGTGATATCGTATGTTGTAAAGCCCTGTGAGGCAAATTGTGATTTGTAATATTGGGCTTTATAAATACAATTGATTGATTGATAAGAAAACCAATAGAGGCTACAGCACCCCATTGGAAATTACTGGGAGATAATTAAACACATCTTGTTTTACATGGCTTGTAAAGGCAAAGTATTTCCCCTCTTTTATGACCTGTTTAATCACAGCAAATAAATGTAATGTCAACAGAGAAAGTAACACCTCTGTGGCTCTTTGGCACTCCTCACAGAGGTTCAGTTGTGTTTACAATTACAATTTCAGACTGATTAAAAGATTTAAAGAGTTAATTAGCAGAGATCTAAATAATGCAGAGCTGATTTATTTCTGCGGCTGTTTCCTCAGCGCAGGTCAGGATCCATGGTCTTCAAATAATATTGTTGTTCTGTAGAATAAAGCTCAATCGATATCTGCATACATGGCCACACCTAGACAGGTTATTCTCCCTCTGGGGAGGGTGTATGAGAGTAAGAGGGAGACAGAAAAAAAGGAGAGAGGGAGCACAACAAACAGGCCGTGCTAGTCTGGTAACAAAGAGTGAGCTGTGATGGTGAGGCCTCATGCTACATCTGGCATATGCTCACTAACACACACTCTCACACACACAGCAGACATCTGGAGGGGTTGTTTGGGCTGGATCAGGGCTTTAGCACTGTAGCTGCTGTATGCCACGCTCGTCTACCTCACAGTCCGCATAGCTGCAGCTCAAGACCTCTGAAACAATTAGACCAGCATCAAACAGATTATCTTCTGTTTTTCTTGACCGGACCCTTGTCACGTCGTGGGAAGTTGTCCTTGTAGGCCTGCATGACATGAGGAAAATTAGTGATGTGGGACAAAGAGCTGCAACGATAAGTAGATTAATCGATTAGCGCATTGAAAGAAATTTTATCGCCAACTACTTTGATAATCGATGAATGGTTTCAGCCCTTTTTTTTTTTTTTTTTTTAAACATAAAAATGGGAATACTTCACCCAGAAAACTGTTTTTCTCGCATGCCTCCACAGTGAACGGAGAATCCAAAAAGGGCAAGCATTCTTAAGTTGAAATCATTGAGCATGACATTTAACAACCGCAAAATTGTATCAAAGCATCTGTTTACAAACTCTCACACAACTCTAACTTGTACTGTATAATTTAAGGTTCATTTATTCAGTTGTTTGCTCAGTACTTCCAAAACACATGCATTTTCACTAAAACAAGATTTAAACATGTCAGTACAAACAGTCTCATGCATGGCTGAGTGGCATGTTGTGGCACGTGTGCATTTGCTCCAGTGCAGTTCATACATAGCTAGAAGTTATTTATTGTTATATTGTAGAGAAAATGCATGTGTTATTATACTGCACGAGTTGTGTGAGAGTTTGTAAACAGCTGTTTCGATGTAGTTTTGCTGTTTTTAAATGCTGTCCCAGTTTACTTTAATTCATGAGGAATGCTCCCCCTTTTTTGGATTCTCCGTTCACTGTGGAGGCATGCAAGAACAACAAAGTTTTCTTCATAGATTCAATGGAACACATGGTGAGTAATTGATATCCAAATTGTCATTTTGTAGGTGAAATTTTCTTTTATTTAAAGACTTAATTACAGCTTGAAACAGAACATATTTTTGATCAGGACAGAGTCCTAACTGTCACATGTTGATTTACAAGTGTGTTTCTTAAAACTTGTGGAAATTTGACCATGCAACAATAAAATTAAAAGAGTTGATGGGGAATCACCTGGTGAGGCTGCTGGGATCTGTAGGCACCGCTAAGTGTTTGTTGTGGTGTTGAGACAAATGCTCCCATCTATCACAGTGGTTTTTAAAACGCAGCGCAGGTGAAGAGGAGGCAAACAGGCCATGATTCAAAATGTGTGTGTGTGTTTGTTTCCTCTGCGGCTGTCTCTGATTTCCTCAGTGAGCTCCTGTTGTATTATTTAACATCTTTCAAACTGGGGCACTGGGCGAAGGGGCGAGGAGGTGAAGAGTAGAGGCCTACTGGGACACATAAGAATACAGCAGATGCAATGCATTGTGTGCATACAGTTATTAAAACTGGAACTGCTTTTCATGAAATTTACCATAGTGGATTAACTGGAAACATTTAGACTAAGTGAAGTTTACATTTTCTATGAATTATCACTGCTCATGCTATCAAAGCTACAAGAAACATAAAATGCATCGTTTAATGGATGCTACAGGACGCCAGAGTAACATCTCTAATTTGAAATGGCACATTAAAAATCCTGATAATCATTTGTTGATCTTCAAAATGTGGATTTGTAAATGGATAAAAATCAATTTTAAGCTTGTTTGAAGTTAAAAATTGGGATTGTTTTCTTCAGGGATTTTTGCACCTGAAGCAGAAACACTTCAGCGTTGTATGAATGGAGCCTGTGCTGGTTTCAGGGCACATCACAGCAGCATTAAATATTTACTGATTGTGCTTGGCCTTCAGGTTCCTCTGCTCTCGTTTATAGTGAGGACGCTCTGCTCACCAGATAATCCCACGCAACACTCTCCCTCTCCCTCTCTGACTCTCCACATTTATTCCTTCCCTTGCATTTCTCTGTCAGTCGTTAAGGCAACAGGTTCAGACAAAAGAGGATAGCTGTAGTGTGTGCTGCTATTTTTAAGGACTTGGCCGTTATGTATCTGGCCATTGGTGTTGCAATTGTTTTTCTGTGTGATTTAACATTCAGCTCTGGGGCTTCTATGTGTGTTGTGGGATATTTTTGGTCAGGCATCTCCAGGATGAGCTGGGGCTTCTTCATAACTTCAATCAGTTTTTTTTTTCTTTCATAGGTCAGAGGACGTCCCTCAGAGACTAAAAGCCTAGAGCTTTTACAGAGAGGCACATGACATGGACAATAGCGTCTAGTTTTTCCTTCTTTCAGAGGTTTACAACACAAAGAACTGAAGAACTCTGGTGTTTGAGCTCATACAAATATTTTAAGACCTTAAGGCACAGATTACCCCAAAATTAATAATACATATTTGTCCTCTTACCTGTTGTGCTGTTTATCAGTCTATATTGTATTGGTGTGAGTTGCAGAGTGTTGGAGAAATCAGCCATAGAGATGTCCACCTTCTTCCCAATATAAGTGCCCCCCCAAAAAAATACATTTGAAAAACCTCAACAGCAATATCTCTTTCCAGAAATCATGCCCCAGTTACTCAAGATAATCCACAGACCATGCTGTGGGCAGTTTCATGTAGGAACTGTTGTTTTTTTCCCTACCAAACTACACCTGCAAGTCGTACCACTGCACAGAAGGAAGTGTGCATCTACTGCTAACTTAGCACCACTGAGCTAGCTAACGTTACAGCTCAGCTGAGGATGACGCCATTAAAGTTTACACCTTGCACTGTCGCAAAAGCAGGCCTGAGTCGTCCATGAGTCGATGCAGAACTTCTTATGTGCAGTGATACAGTAGGGGGGTGTAATTCAGTAGAAAGAAAATAGTTCCTACGTGAAACTGCTCACAACAAAGTCTGTGGATAATCTTGATTAACTGAATCATGATTTCTGGAAAGAGACATTACTGTTGAGTTTTTCCTTTTTTTTTTTTTTTTTTTGAATTTTTTATTTTATTTTTATTTGTTGGCCACAAGCCGAGTGCCATCTAGTTCCATTATATTGGAGAGAGACATCTATACGGCCAATATTTCCAATACTCTGAAGTGTCCCTTCAAGTATTGTATTAGCAAATTTGAAGATATTGTTGGATGATCCTTGATTATTCTGCAGAAAAACTGGGAGATAAATTATTTTATTTAGGATTATGCAGCCTGCGACTATAAGTCTACATTTAGACTCCCATGCAGGCGAACAGAAAGCTTGAGACAGATGGATGATAAGCACTTACTGCAGGTTCACTGCCTGTTTATGCAGCTAAAAAGAAAGACGATCCATACACAGTGCTGCCGCTGTTGGCCTCAGGGTTTGAAATGAAAATGGAAAGCAGGAGGATTCTTTTCCTCTTTCCTCGTCTGTCTCTGTTGTTGTGACTTTACTTCAGACTTTACTGGTGACAGCATGGAGAATTGACAATCTTCTCAGGAGATGATAATATTGGCTTTCATGGTGAAACGGTAGTGTGTGTGGAGACCATACTGATGGGAGAGTCTATACCATGGGCAGTTGTGTGAGTTCCTCCAACATTAATCTCCCAGAATGAAGAAATTATCTGTTTATTTTGATAAATGGCTCAGCGGTAACGAATAAATCTCACCTCAGAGTAGAAGAAAAGAGGATGAGTGAGACTCAGGAGACTGTGTCGTGGAGTGACTGCAGCATCCCCCCGGGAGTCGTAGTATTGGGAGAAAGAGGAAGGAAGACTCTGTGGTTTCTGCGGTTTACTACCCCCGACCCAGTTTCAAATATAAAGTCACTGCACATACAAACAGTCGGGCAAGCCCCTCTGAGTCAGGCCAGGGAGACAGACAGATCACTATGCGTTTGTGTGTGTCACCCTCCCTTAATGGACCAGATGGCTAGCCAAGAAAGTAGAGAATGCCTGCAGACAGCCCTACTGTATACTCAATGAAAGTGCAACACAAGGAATAATGTGCCTGTTGTGATTAATGCGCTTTAGGATATACTAAACTAAACAAACATATCATATCATATTATATTCCATTTCAGCCCATATATCCCCGTGAATCACATGCTGGACCTTTAACACCACACCTGGTCGAGGAAGTGTTTGTAACTGACTTGCCAATTTAGTGTGTGAACTATCTTCTGTAGATCATTTCCATTCTTTAAGTCTCTTAAGCTGTTATTGTATTTAAAAGTCAGAGTTGACATTTGTGTAGCGGGAAGTTGTGCAGGTTTCTACTCTGCTACGAGTCTTAATGTGGGTCAGGGAAGTCCTCTGCCCTCACTGCCATCGGCCACGAGCCTACTATCCTGTCTGATCCAATCAAAGCTAGCCTGCAGGGGATTATTTAGCTACCATTCCCTCAGTTAACAAAGACTCCTCTGTTGGCTCTCTTCTGACTCACAGCGCTGTAGGGAGTGCATGTGGAGTCAACACAGACCCTGGTACCCTGCACTTGCTACAGAGCAACACAGTTTTGTCTTTGGCATGTGTGTATGAGCTCAGCGCTCTGGTTTTGACACCACTGCTGTGGAGACATGACGGCTTGTCTCTGCAGCGTGAGAATGGCGCTGCAGTGTTTCCTGCTTAGCTCGTCACCGCAGTATGAGAGTTTCTGTGCTAACGCTCTCTCTTAACACCTTCCTGGGATTGATGGGTTATTTTTTGCCTTCATGTATATACTGACAACTGCAGCAGCGCTGATTTCCAGCTGTGCTTTGTTGTAATAAAAGTCTGCTTTGGTTGAAAGAAATATTTTAGTTTGTCACATTATATCTATGCAGGAGTGAGAGGAATCTATTTTAGAGCAGGAAGAGGATTGAGAGAAAGACAGCGAGGTAATGGTAGGCAGTAATACTCTGATGGATGACTGGTTGGAGAATAAAAGTGATTTTTGCAGTAGTGGGGAGATTTAGCAGCTCATGAGTTTGACTGGTTCATAGTAGGGACACCAGGTGCTGAGATGCATTTTAAACCTTCTAAAAATAAGACGCTGTAGTCTTGGGTTGCTTAGCAACAGCCCCGAAGCAGCATTTTGGTACTAATATGGCTGCTGTGGTATTCTGCATGACCAAACTCTGTATATGAATTTCCTTAATGAAAGTTATATCATATTGATGATAATATTTATATCTGCTCAGCAGCTGTAACACAACTGAATGCAGCTGCCAACCAGAGGTGTGCTGCAGCTGAACATTTGAGTTCAGAGATGTAGATTGTCAAATACTCATCTGAACCATACTGAAAGCTGAGAGGCTTGTGTTTATTCCACAGAAGTCGCTCAGTTCTTGGAAGAGAAACGTCTGTAAATTGGAGGAAGCTAGCTGAAGACGACTGAGCTTTGAGTCAACTGAGGTGTGAATGTGCAAAAGGAAGTTTAGTATTTCAAAATCTGCCACCGCTTGTGTTACAACACCTCGTGTACACATAACCATACTTACTTAAGACTATTAAATCATACAATAAATCAAAATTTGACATAGGACTCATGCATTCAATATTTTCTAGCATTTATCCTGTTGGACTGTGTTAAAATGAAAAGATCTTCTGAGCTGTTAGTGTTTTGTTGGTTTTATCATCATATTCATAGTTGTTATACATTGATTTTAAGGTATTTCTTTTAAAATATCCCAATATGAGTCCCAGCATTGCCTGCTGCAAGTAGGGCTGGGTATTAGTAGCTAGTCAATATCTTTGAGGTCAAACAAAACCTGCATGTGATCCTTTTTCTACCCAGACCTATAAAAAACAGACTATGTCTAGCTCTACTGCTGTGACAGAAGATTTTATCGATATGTCATATGTTATAGATTATATCTACTGTTGAGGAAATGTTTTTTATACTTGGCGCAGCTGGTTTTCTTAACTGCAGCTAATTCTATTTGTCAAGTCGTTCATTGTTTGGACACAGATGGACAGAAAGTGGTTGAGAGGATCAGACGGTCACTGATTCACTGTCTACACATCCTGGACTGCTCCATGTACAGCAGAGGAGGGAGGGAGGGAGGGGGGTCACTATGATATTAAAGTCATTTTAAAGGGATTGCAATAAACTGGAGCTGTGATCCCCCCACAGACCCGACCTGTACACAGTGGTAGCAGCCATGACCCAGCCCTGCACCCGGAGGGGCTCAGAGGGGTGCCGCGTGTGTGTGTGTGTGTGTGTGTGTGTGTGTGTGTGTGTGTGTGTGTGTGTGTGTGTGTGTGTGTGTGTGAGTGTGAGTTAAGAGCTCTGCATGAGTCTATCTGGGGCACAGGGATCACTGCATTAAACCAACTTAAGGTTTTAGGTCAGTGTGTGAGGAGTGTGTTGATGTATAAATGTGGGTTTAGGTTCAGTGCCTGGATTCACCATCACCATGTTTTTGGTTTTGCTGGTTGTACGTCTGTGTTGGTACTAAAAGCAACACAAGTAAATCCTACTCTTAAGCAGTGGTGGAATGTAACTAAGTAAATTTACTCAAGCACTGTTTTTTAGCTAGAACAGAGGCAGGGCCTGTGTCCATGAAGCATTTTTTCCTGAGTGCCAGAGTCTTTTTTCAGTTGTTCCCCATGAGAAGAAAGCACATCTCCCTTTTTCAGAGTGCTACAGCTTCTTTTGTGCACTCTTGAGATATTATCTTGGGCTCTGGAAAACTGACGGTTTGACATTTTATAGACTCAACAATTAGCGTGCGACAACACAAATATACCAGTTTCCTTCTTTTGCAGCACAGTTGTGCTATAAAAAGCCTGCCTGGTAATCCCTGACCACCACTCATAACTTCCCTGTCTGTCTGATGTGACACTCTCAGCAACTGATTAATGTCCATTTGCATGCCGATTTGCCTTGGCATGTGCTTGACTGTGTGAATGTGTCAGACAGGCGTAGGGCCAGTGAGTCATGAAGCCATAAAGGGCAGGGTGAGCTCTGGAATGTGTGACAGAGCTGGACTGAGGGGGGGGGGGGGGTGTTTTTGGCTAGACATGTGTTTTTGTGTTTGTGTGTGTGTGTGTGTGTGTGTGTGTGTGTGTGTGTGTGTGTGTGTGTTTTGTATGGGTCATCAACAAGCGGAAACTCAGAGGAACAAACAATGTGCCGCTCCTTGTACCAGGCCTGGACCTTCTCAGCTCCTTGCTCCTCTGCTAATGACTCGCAGCACCAGGAAGTCCTGAAAAAGTCTGGAAACAGTTGGCATGATCTTGATTTAAGATCTTATCTCATATGAAGCACTTTGAGATCTAATTTTACCCTCCAG
Source organism: Epinephelus cyanopodus (assembly GCA_026686955.1). Classification (NCBI taxonomy): domain Eukaryota; kingdom Metazoa; phylum Chordata; class Actinopteri; order Perciformes; family Serranidae; genus Epinephelus; species Epinephelus cyanopodus. The sequence continues at coordinate 11,635,200 of CM048918.1, read as the reverse complement.
TGTCTGGTATGTTTTGCTGGATGCCCAATGCTTGATTTATTTCCTGTTTATGTTAAAGCATCCCCAAATCCTAAAAATCCCATTCAATAATTTCTACTGTATTTATTAGAGATTGCATTTTTTTGTTTCATCTGCATGTCCATGTTCATATGGCTTGGGTTAATACAGAGGAGAAGCCCTTTCTCTTCTGATGGACCACCACGGGACCAGATTTGGTTAAAAAACAAAGAAAATTGTGTGGCAGTCAACAGTGAGAGACAAATAATTTAAATCCTGTTTGGAACATGCCATAAATTACACACATTATGTTTGTAACTTAAAGACAATTTTTCAAGTGAAGAGAGTTAGATAAATAGAAAGACTCCACAGCAAAAAGTTGACGTGATAACTTTAAATTGAGCTTTAAATTGACATTAAATGTGTAATATGTGGCGCAATTCCAACAGGATCAGCTTTGACTACCGTACATATTTTTTCCCAAATAAGGTCCCAAGGGGGGACACAGGAAGGGGAGGGACTTCGCCCCTTTGTAGTAGAAGCTGCATCCTGTCTACTTAAATAACCCACTTGCATTCCACCAGCCTGACAATCTCCTGATAAATCTTGAAAGTCTGTGGAGAATCAACCAAACCAGGAAATCATGTCTCTTCAAAATGAATTTCCAGATCAGCATCCAGCCTTGTCTCTTCGTCATCAGTTTTAAATTCAGCCCCATGCAGCAAAAAAAGATTTCCTAAAAACTGCAGAAACGCGCACACAGCAGGGTATTAAAATTCACCAGGTGGGAGTCAAGGCCACCTAAGGGCATGCATACGCTCCCTTAGACACACATACTTGTTGACACAGTATTTGACCCGAGTCTCCTGTACATTGGCAGGAAGTTGGGAGGTGTTGTTGCAAAGCAGCCTCTCTTATCTTTGTCACTTTCTCTGTCTTTCACGCTCTTATTTTACCCCCTTACCATACGTAACCTGCCCTGTCACTTCCTGTGTGTCTGTATGTCCATCTTTCTCCTCGTCTGTCCCTCTTATCTGTTGTATCACTCCTGTTTCTGCTGGTTCAGAGGAAGCAGAGGGGGGTCGTGCTTCACATTCCTGCACTATAGAGCACACACACACACACAAACACACACAAAATGAACAAGGAGACACTCAGGTAACTTTAAAGGATCTGCAGTGTCACCCTGAAAGTGTGTGTGTGTGTGTGTGTGTGTGTGTGTGTGTGTGTGTGTGTGTGTGTGTGTGTGTGTGTGTGTGTGTGTGTGTGTGTATTTGTTCTGTAGGTTCATGTAATTCAAAACTTTCCATGCATGTCCATTCTTGGTGTGTATGTGTGTGTGTCAGTGGGGGGTGCACCTTGCTGCCCTCTTACATCACCATTGTCGCCGTGACAGGCAGTTAAATGCGTTGCCTTATAAGGTAAAAGCGCGCGAGGCGGGTGGAGAGAAGGAGGAGGGGCAGGAAGAGCCTGTTACCGTGACAATGCTGTCTGCTGCCGGGCAACTGGGCCGGCCTGAAACTCCCGTTTGGCCACATTTCTCTCTCTCTCTCTCTCACTCACTCACACACAGCCCTCTGTTTTCCCTCCTTCATTTTATTCGTCTCTGAAGCGCCACATGATTCACTCATTTAATATTTGCCTTTGTTGTTATAGGAAATATTTTTGTCCCGTCTCTTAGTCTATTTATTGTCCCTCTTCCTCTCTAAGGTGTGTACTTACATTTCGGTTATCGTCATAGGGTTTGTATGAGATCAGCAGCAACATGGGCAGCACAAACTCTTGTTTTAGCGGGAATGCCAAGAATGAGGATTTATAGTTGTTGAAATGTCATGCCTCTCATACCACACATGCACACACACACAGATTACACTCATAGAACAAGCAAACCTGCTATATTTGTTCACACACACTGACAAACTAGGCAGTGTTTTTCCTTCTCTTTTCCTCTCTTTTCTCCTCCATTTCCTCCCATTTTGCTATATGTCAGTGCAGAGGTCAACCTACTGTGTCCTTGGTTTTATAACTTATTATCAGCTGTGTGTCATTGTAGCTGACAGAGAGGGAGATCAAGTGATGCTGCCAGCTAAGCACGTTTTTGGCTCATGTCTCTGGTGTCTGTTTTTTACCCATAATGATTAAAATAACCTAGCACTGAGTAACTCTCAGTTTAGCACTTACTCATTCTATCTATAGTGGCGTTTACTCACACAAAGGCAGACACGTTCACATGCTGGAGCCAGAAAAGTGTCTCTGTGTGCGTGTTAAAGGAGCAATAGATTGGTTTCACCATTATTTGAATGTCTCGTACATTTATTAGATTATATTTTTGTAAAAGATAAAAAAAGGTTTCATTGCCCTGCAAAATACCGCTCTAGATTAATTCAGAATGAGAAGTTCCGTTCTCACACATTTGTGCATGAACAAGTACTTCTCTTTTCTGACCAACAACTTCCTCTAACAGGTTTCAGCTGGTTTTAGATGGTTTTTATTAGTGACGGTTACAAATAGACTCTGTGAGCTTTGAGGTGTGAATAAACCCGTCTCTTAAAAAAAAAAAAAAAGGTTAACCATCATTGGTTGCCTTTTCCAGAGATAATAAACCCAAGTTGTGTCTAACAGTAGTGATATACCAAGTAAAGGGGCCCAGATACAAAGTTTGTGGGTCTTTTCCTGACCGAACACAGTATTTTCTCTGGAGTAGGCCCACTGTAGAACAGAGGTTCACTGATCCAGTGTTTTGGCGCTAGGGAATTTACAGATTTATAACACATTTTTTGAAACAAAAGTTAGTTGCATGGTAGTTGCATGTTGGCAATTCGGGTCAGGCCGATAGCTGTCAATCATCAACAGCTGAGCCCGACATCGTGATTAAAAGCCCGATTGTTTGTCAGTCCGTCCGCCCACACGTGTATTTGCGGCATTTGTTGCTATTAACGGCATTCTGTTTTTTGTTTTTTGTTTCATTTTTTAAATTCACTGGCAGCAGATAAGTATCCTGCCTTCCAGCAGGAATGTCAGAGAGTGACAAAGCAGCGTTCCGAGCAAGTTATTAATAACTTCCAGAAACATTGTATGCAACTATAGTCCACCTTCCACCTTCTCTTCCCCTCTCTCTGTCACTCTCTCTCTTTCGAACAGACACAGACACACACACACACACACACACACACACACACACACACACACACATACACACACATGCACCTTGGAGGGTGCCGTGGTGCTCTACTCTTGTCTCAGTCCTTATAATTGTGCAGCTATAATGCGTAAAATTGGTGGTTTGCAGGTTTGGTCGGGTAGTTGATTTATTGCATATTTCAGACCTTGGGTAATACAGTTGACATCTTGATGAATGAGAGTGAAGTGTGTTAGTGTGACGAGCCAGTCTTGTTTTGTGTTAATGGTCCTGATGAGTAGTAAATGCTGTTGCATCAGCCATCACATCATTCTCAGTCTCAGTCATTTTTTTACTCAACAAACTTGTACAAACGCACAGACACACCTAAAATTGACGGTTACTCACTTTCTCTCGCATGTGCTCACACACACACACACACACACAAACACACACACACACACACACACACAGTAAATTGCGTTCACATGTCAGTGAGTTCTGATGTTTCTAGAAATACATGATTCTTAGGCAATAACAGGAAATAACATATCAGCTCTGTCAAACCCTGGTATTCACTCCAAATTAAGTCTCATGATAGTTTAATGTTGTGGTATTTTGCTGATGGTCTTATCCAGACTTTTTTTTGTGGATTTGAAGAATCTGAACACATAACTGTAAATAGTTAAATGTTTGTCAATTTAGATCAAGTATTTAAACATTAAATATGACCACTGTGGTACACAGATAGATGCTATTTGTAAAAACAAAGGCACCAGATCAACGCCCCATCCTAGATGTTTCCCAGAGCTCTCTGTTTGTGGAGTTTCATTTCATGTTTACCAGTTTTACCAGCTGTTATAATCCATCTCAAATGTCTTTAAATGCCACTCATGCATTGCACTTGCATGCAAATTGCTCACATGTATTTTGTTTTGTTCTGTTTTTCGCGGCATCAGTCTGGTTCATTTCCATATTCTGTTCTCACAGAAATATGTTTACATGTTTGTCTTACGCTGGAAAACCCATAAATGCTGAAAATCCCAGCAGCAGAGCTGGCATCAGAGTCAGTTTGGCAGCAAGACAACAGAGCGCTTTCTAACAAACCCAGGTTTGGTGGAGTGATGCCGTTTCCTCCCGCCTGAACTGATCAACAACAGAACCGCAGAACTGTCGCGGAGCTCTGGAAAGATTCAGCCAGCGGTTTTAATAAAAGGCCGAAACAAACAGCTGACGCTTCGCCCTGCCAACTGCTATCAGGCCTGCCAAACTCCTGATTGGGACCATGTAAAAACACACACACACACACACACACACACAACACAGAGGTGGGTGTGTAGTAGTAATAATAATAATAATAATGACCTCAGCTCATTCAGTGATTGGAGAGCTCTGGTTTTGTAATGGGAGGTCAGGCTGAGGAAAGAAGGGGAACACCGCTCTGGCTACTGGTGGTTCTGGCTGCCCAGACCAACTCCTGCAGGACAGCTGGAAACATGAAAAATAAATGACCCACATTTACATCACAACAAGGCTGAAGTTAACTCTATCAAGGTCAAAGGAGATTTCTGCGTTAAACAGTCACAGTTCTCTCTGTTGACTTGAGATAACTTAACTTAACTTGATTTGCAGCCAAGTCAAGGCTTGAGCAGTGTGAAGTCAGAGTGTAAGACCTTGGCATCAGAATATTTGTAAGGTTCTCAAGGTCGTCACAACATAAAGATTGTGTTTATGACACATAAAGACTTGTACACTTCTGTGAGTCTATATTTGTCTTATATAAACTTGAACAAATCCAGGAATGATGTGTAAGAGGGGATATGATGGGGAAGTGAACCTGTTGTTTAGACTTTTTGTTCCTTATCGGTTTTTCTGTCAGCCTATCTCTCTGTGTCCCCTGTACACGTGGTCCTGATCCATTGTGTGGAGTTGTATGGCAGCTTCCAGGTGTTACCCATGACCCTGGCTTGCTCTTTAGGCTCAGTTTTTCTTGCATTTCAAAGAATTAAGAGAATGTATCACATCTCTGAAGTATCAAATATGGTTCAGTAAAAGCAGTTGAAGTGCTGAAACGTCTGTGTAAGTTCAAGTCATGCGTGGTGGTGTGTGTCAGTATTTTCTCAAGAGAAGTGGAAACGTTCCAAACTTACATGTCGGTTGAGAAATGACAGCCTGGTTGAGTCATTCAGTGAGAACCTGGGTTGTAAAATGGTTTCAGGCATTACAACCTGTCCCTGTAATCTTAAATGCAGAGTTATTCCACCTTCCGTGTGGCTGAGGTGTGGCTTCTGAAAGTAAGGATTGTGTTCAATAAGAGGAGGAGTCTGCCATGTATTTATTAAGGTATGTGATAATGACTTAGGCCCTTTTTTTAACAAGTTTGATTATTTTACTGGCAACATTCCACATTGATGAGACAGTTTTATATCTCTCAGAATAAAGTGAATCATCCATCCTCCTTTGTATGTTATTTGGCCTCTTAGCAGAGAAGGTGTCCTTGTATTATAATTATTTTATAATAACTTTGTTTCATTCACGTATTGATTCAACTTCAGTGTGAACAATGAAGCATCATTTTACACTGACGTGGTTTGTTTTTAGTTTTGCAGGTGATAATACCTTCAGCACATAGATGCTGTAAAATGTGACTTTATATCCTCTTCCATTTGAACTGCAGCGGCAGTCATTAGGGTTAAGATAATTATCCACTCCAACTCCAAGAAATGTCAGTTAACCACAGATGGAGGTGGTTATGGAAGGAAAGCTGGATGACTAAGTTTCTCAAACTACTCCTCGGTGTCATTGAGAAAAGCAGACTTAACCTGTAAACCAAAACACACATACATAGTTTTATTTTATATGCTACTAATATTTAATGTTGTATATATGAAGTTACTGCACATAGTTAGCACATGGGCAAGTAGCCTCAGCTGCTGATGTAAAAGGTAGCTTAAGAAAAAGCACATTCATATAGGGCTGGGGTCATATTGTTCAAGTTAAAGGTCAAGTTAATCTCTCAAACTAGGTTCATACCAAACAATCTCACTGTTGTCACACTGGGTTTCAGTTCATGAGGTGTTTAATTTTTTGTTGGTACCGATACCATGACTGACTGAAACCATTCTCCTCTGTCTCCTTTAATTGTCCTTGTTGTGACATGAATCATCCAGTTTTTGCCGCACTGACTCCTCCGCCCAAATGAAAATCAGACAGTATGCCTCTTGTGTAGTTCATATACTAGGGTCCCAGACGTCAGCTGGGTACATGGTCCTTCAGTGTGGCCCAGGAGACAGTAGTGTACACACTGCTGAAAGACTATGGCCGAATACATCCCAGACCACCTCAGAATGTGGTCTGAGCGATTGGATCTCAAGATACATTGAGGATGCATTTGGTGCATTCATACCTGTAGTTAGGGATGTCCACTTGTGATCTGATCACACAGTAGGCATGTTAATAGCAGGTGTAAATGGCACCTAAATGAATCCTGGTGGTGGGACAAAACAAGCCATTGAAACATATTTTTGATTATATGGACCACAAAATTTAATCAGCTTTTAAAAAAATAGCAACTCATGACTGAATATTAAGAATCATGGAAAGTTTCAGCCCTAAAATGTTTGCTGCTGTTTATATCTGTCTGATAAGCTTCTGACTGGTTGGGATATGTGAAAAAAACCTTTACTTTCATGACTGGATCATTACGTTCATGTAGGCTTGTGAACAAAGGTCAAATGAATTCAAATGAATATATTAAAGTTAACCTTTCCACTGTGGCTCTGGCACAAAAAAACAAATTGCAGGTGTGAATCCTGTGATTACAATCATCTCTCTGTGCTGAACCAGATAATGTCTGTTGAACCAGTCACCTCTCACCTCTGTAGCCTTCCCACAGTTAACGGCACCTTCCTTGCACTGACCTCATTCAGCTTTCTACATGAGTCACCTCAATTATTTGAATCATCACAGTGCGGTAGCCTTTACAAACTTCCTGTGCACTCTCCTTGCAGAGTCCATTGTCACTGACGCGTCACTGAACACAAAGGCTATAAATCTTCAGATGGCTAATTTTACAAGTTTCCTCGGGGGTTAATGTTTTACGTCTTGTACAGTTGGATTCACTCACTGCATTCCTGGGGAGTGAACATGGACATCCTCCCGCCCCCGCCGTTTCCTGTGTTGTGCCTCTGAAGACAGGAAGTGGATTAGTTGGCTGCTGATTGGCTGAGAAAAAAAAGAAGTGATGGTGTGATATGAGAGAAACAGACACACACAAACTGAAACAGTAATGCCCAGTAATGCTGACTCCCTCTTCATGTCGTTTCTCTTCTCTCACTGCTACTTTGAGCTTATCTGTCCATCTGTTTCCTTATAGCTGCAGTAAACCTTTGTCTCAGAGTCTGTGTAGCATCACACTCTGATATTTAACTCTTAGGTGAGGAGGACAGGCACAGGAGGAAGATGTCTCTCCGAAAAAAGAGAATGGTCTCCTTAAATCTCTAATATCGGCTAAAAAAAAAAATATTGTCACATGGCTACTTATGATATTAGGAAGTACCTGCTGAGTGTCCACCAACGAGTTAAAGCTAGGAAGCATGTTTAGTTTAGGATATCTTCAGAAACGGTTACTGTATAGAGTGTGTGCATATGCTTGTGGTTGGCTGATGGGAGGAGCTTAAGACAGAGGGTAAGCTGCAGGAGAAGGGTGTTTTTCAAATACTGCCATTTTTTAGGGCTGTACCCGAATATTCGGATATTCGAATATTCGTTTCTATGGATAGGTATTCGTTCTGAAAATTTGGTATTCGATTTTTTTTTTTTTTTTTTAACATATTTTTTTTGGTGCTAAATGTAGTCTTTTTGTTGTTGGTAAATGTAGGTTATCAATAAAAATAAAACTTTTAAATTGCATTGTTAAAAATGTGAAAATATAGTACAGCCTATAACTGAGCGTGCGCACGGCACGCTTGAGCGCATCCGTCTGAGGCTGTGGATCAATGCCAAGTTTTACCACTTCATCACTATTCCCTCTAACTTGTAGCTGTTTCTTTGTTATCTTTTGAATTTAATATGAGTTATGGAACCGTTTTTGTCAACGTCTGTTTCCCCCGTTTTATACAATAAATTATTGTTTAAAGTTTCAACAAGTCTCTTTTGGAGTGCGTGACACAAGTGTGTTTTGAAAATGACCGTGGACTGTCACCTGCTCAGCGCATCAGTATCTTGAGATGCCATGACAGTAATAGATTATAGATTAATAGATTATATTAATAATGTCAAAATATCATTTACAGACCGATTTAACAGACGATCACTGCTGCCCGACAGCGTGTTCCGCAGGTTACGGGTCAACACGCGCATCACCACTCAGCTCAGTCTATAAATGCTGTACAACAACAGTAAGGCTATAGACATTATATTCTTCCGGCCGGCAGAACCAGCAGCGCAACAGCTCTACAGTGCACGGCACTGCTGATTAACCATTTTATTGCAGCACAGAGTGTCTTCCTACAACTTGTTTCAACGGTTCCAGTTTAATCAGAAGACGAATTAAACAGGATGACTAGCCAATGTGAAAATTAAAGAAAGCATATAATAATGTACTGAAGGAGACTGTTGTGCCATCACATTTTTTTGTGGTTTGAGAGCAAAGATCTGGTCGCCGCTGTACAAAACTCTGCAATACATTTAGGTCCGAAAAAACCCCGGCTGGTATTCGGGACAGCCCTACAATTTTTTTTCTTTTTTCCAATTATTGCCTACCCTAGCTTTAAAAAAACTACAAGCTAATTTTGGCAAAGAGAAACATCCTTAGTTATTATTTAGTAAAAGATTAACATTTAAGCAAACAGGCCCTTAAATATAATCAATTATATCAATTAGTCCTGCTCACTCCAAACTAGTGAGAACACAGAAACAGCACCCTTCTAACTTTGGCAAATTGTGTTTTTGTGTGGAACCATGTTACTAATAGTAAGAAGTTTCCCTTGTATACAATGCTGTAAAATCACAGAGCAAAATATGTCACAAGCTCTTGACTTCCCATTAAGAGCTGATCTGTGTATGTGATCTACGCAAAGGACCCACTTTAATGTCCTTTAGTCAAGTGTCTGAGAGGGACAGTGTTTCCACAACTCACAGATTTTGTGAGGAAGGATACGTGTCCTGCTCCTAGGTGGTTTATCCGTTTCTGGACTACACAAGCACAATTATATGAGGGAAGCATGAGAGAGGGAGGCTGAAGATGCGGGTGGGAAGAGGAAGGAGATGAAGTAGGTGAGAGGAGTAGAGAGTGATATGTACTAGAAAGGGAGTCAGCGGGAGGAAGAACCTATTTGCATTCCTGACATCTCTGTCGTGTTTAGCTGGGTTGACACTCGTTTATCCACAGAATCTCTTCCATTCCTTCTTTCTCTCCTCAGCCCTGACCTTTTCATGTCTTCTTGTCCTGGCTAGGCAGAGTTGGCACAAAAACGAAATGTTTGTGGTTTGTTTTGCCAACTGAAGTGGGTGGAGTCTTCCACAGAAAACAACACATTGAGTGACAGAGAGTTGAGACTGTTTTATTTGTTTGTGGCAACTTTGCAACAGTAAATAAATTATCCAGATGGGGAAACTCTTTCACATCTGGAAAGTAATAATCCAAGACGTTTGCATATAAATCTGTTTTGTATGGCTTTACCCAACTCAGAATCAGTTGAGTAAGATTTGGCTGTTCAATACAAATATTTGACCATTTGTTCATTTTTTCCTAGAGTTTGGGAGTTTGAATGAGTTTCAGCAGGGCGGTTAGAGTGACCTGTCTACACGGAATTAGATATTTTTAAAGATTTTCCCCCTCCATTCTGTCCACATGCCCTCGTTTTACAAAATCTCTCTGTCCAGACTAGAATGCAAAAATGAAAATGTATAAGCTAACTTTCCTTTTTTCAAAGCACCTATTAGAGCTCTTATCACCATTAACTCAGTTTAAGGATGAAGGGGCTTACTCTAACATAGAAGTGATGCTCTGGACATGCAGATTTTTTCCTTCCACTCCTCATCAAAAACATCCCCACTTTGGAAAGTGTCCCACCATCTGCCGGTTCGACCAGTTGTGATCCAAGATAGTCATTTTTGGCTGACTTTAAACTGCAAATATTGAGGTGGAGGAAAACATTGGCAGCAGCAGATGCCTCTGTCCATCCATGACATGCTGTAGCAACACTAAATTTAAGTGTAAAGTAGTCATTAGACCAAACCGTGATAACAAAATGTAAACAAACTGTTTGCTGTTGTTGTGGTTTCTGGCATATGCTCAATGCACAAAACAACAATTGACATTAGTGAAATAAGGAGATGATCTCACCGTTTCTCAAACACTCCCTTTTTATACGTCCACACAAAAACGGTAACCATAGTTTTGAAAAATCTCCACCTTTTAAAAATCTCAGTTTTAGTGACCTAAAACTTTGTTTGCAAATGGATGAGAGGCTAAAACGTAGCAGGAAATATTAGGGATGTGAATCTTTGGGTGTCTCACGATTTGATTCGATTTCGATTCTTAGGGCCACGATTCGATTCAAAATCGATTCTCGATTCAAAAATTGATACAATGCATAGTGTGTTAAGGCATACTGAATGACTCATGTCGAGCTGCTGTGTCCTAGGGAGATAATAAAACCCAAAATGAGTCCAAACTCCTGCCTTCATTGAAGATGGGACTGGCTGAATTTGTTGCTCCTCCATAGCTCCTGCCCCTCTTCACACTAGAGTTGTGCCGCGTCTTTTTTTTTTTTTCCAAGCTTGCTGCAACGCCGTGTATGGAAGCCCGTAGGGGCGCGCAGAGAGACGGGGGAACATTAATAAAAAAATCGATTTTTGAAGTTTATGAATCGATTCAGAATTGTGGATGATTAGAATCGCGATTCTTATGAGAATCGTTTTTTTCCCCCACCTCTAGGAAATATCCATTTACAAAAGCATCTGTAGACATGTAGACAGGGCCTAAATGTGAGGACTGAAATGTCCCCAGAATTACACTGCACCCTGTCTAACCACATAAAAGACTGCTCAACTTGAAGTATCTCAGTCGACGAAGGGGTCTCTGACTGATGATCCGAATTTTCAGCTTTCGGGGACAGCACTACTGTTTTGTTTCTCTGTATAGTCAAAATAATCATCCTTTTGTGTGTATTAAGTTCAAAACCTTTTATATTTCCTGTCGTTACCATCCAGTGTTTGTTAGGTCTCTTCTTCTCCTGTCTTCTCTTGCCTTCTTCCACTTCCCCCCTCCCGGACCAGACCCTGTTCTGGATACAAGATCAAAGTCTTAAAACACACCTCAGTGTGTCCCCCATTTTTTCTCATTGCCTCTCTTCCCTTCACCTAATCCCAGGAAGAGTCCCAGTGTCTCATTACATCTCTTGTGTCTTACCACCTCAGCCTCCTCCTGTACAGAGCTGTCACTAAAGCATTAAAGGCACAAAGTGATTTATCAGAACAAACAACCTGATTCTCTCTCTTAAACTTTTCCCTCTGCTCCTTATCTCCTGTGTGTTGAATGTGGAAGAAGTCTTGGACAGTGAAATGATCTGGATGGTCGACAACACTGATATTTTTCAGGGGTTAGGTTGTAATATTTTGTCTTGAAGACTTTTCACATTAAACATTGATGCCATCTATTCTTAACACTCTGGGTGGTATTCGCCCTTGCCGACTCCTCCAGCTTATTGCTTCACAGCACGTTACACAGATTACCTTTTAAGGAAGAGCAATTCTGTAAATGTGGCCTTTAAGAGCCGGAGTAATCACTCATACTTTAGAGGGTTCATATTTTTAAGCTCTGGGTGATTTCTTCCGCCCAGTGTCTTGTCTGTGATTGAAATACGTAGTTCATATGTTCAGTTCACCCAAAAGACAAATTACAATTAATTTTAGAGCCATCACATAACTGGAACCTACTGTCTAAAGGATTTGACGAGGAAGAATTCCCTCCAAAAACTCAGCATGCAGATTAAAAAAAGGGGAAAACTTGGAAGAATACTTTAAGAAAAACAATTGAATTTCACAGATTATCAGAAAGTCTTAGTGTTATTGTTATTGTGAGACACCAAGCTTTTCTATGTGCTCAGTAATGGGTAAATGTGTCTGCCAAAAGCCTCAAATGTAAACGTTGTGGATTAAGAAATGAACATGGGGCTTTTGTGGTGGGCAGTGTCAACACACAGTTATGCAACACTGGAGCAACATGCCCCAAAGTTCCCAGCAGTTTTTATTGACACACAGCAGGACGACATGGCATCATATAATGTTGTAACGTGCAGGTACAACAGCTGTCATATGGGAGTGGTATGTTAGAGTCACTGCATGTAAAAACCCTGCATGTTTCGATTTCCACCATTTTTCTCTTTCCAGTGAGCCAGAGTATAAATAAAACAAACATGTTAGACAGTATGAGAGTTTGACAATGGGCTGAATGTTAGTCTGCAGTTAAAGACCCAGTGAAATTAGACATACATTTCCCCGCTTCTAATTTTGTTATTTAATCCTAATCTCTTGTTATAGTCCAATTGTTAACCATTAATAAGTTACTCACCAAGAATATTGTGACCAATTAGGCATGTTTGTTCACAGATTTACTTACCTGCTCTACAGTTTACTGCTCTGCGCACCATCCAGGTCTGGTGGAAGGTAACTAGCAACCCCGCTCATTCAGCATTTACTGCCAGTACTGCCGTCCCTACCCAACAGCAATGCTGTGGAAACATTGTGCCCACCCTTTGGTCTCCTCCCATGTCGCTACAGTGAATAAGCAGCTTAGTTGTAAGCCACAAACCCTGTTTAGCATTGTTAACTATGTTATTACTGTTGGCATCGTTAGCAGTGTCAGCACAGCTAGTGGTGCTAACACACTGGTAGTTAACAATGCTCATGAGGTTTTGCTGCTCAAAATGAAGCTGTTTACTCACCAGGGCTACTTGAGGGGAGACCGGAGTGCGCCTGCCATGTTGAAGCAGTGCTAATCGCGACTGAGCGGCTGTGTTCACACTACAAGCAACTCAGCAACAGTCTATAAGTTATTTGCAATAAAGACGGTGCGTGAAGCTACAAACTGATGGCTGTCAATTGTCGCCGTGGATGTGCCTAATGTGCTACAAATGAGAATGAAAAATTGAGCTGGCCTCAACTTATTCAGTGAGCGTCAACCAATCACACGTTTTTGCTTCTAGCTGTGGTACGGTGTTATTTAGCTTAGTAAACTGACCCTATCTTAGCTTTATGTGTATTGCAGCGCACACAGGGATGCAACGGGACCAAGAAATGTGAAGTTAAAACGGGACTCAGACACGGATGAAAAGAAAGACAAGCAAGTAGCAATTACATACAAGCCTGTGACAGTGTAACTCCATTAATGAGTGCTTGAGCCATACTTCAGCGGCAGCTCTGTGACTGTGTAGCTGATCATGCTGTCGTGTGGTCACTCATTGTGGGAACACAGCATGATCGGAAAAAAATTCTCATGTTCATAAAAAACAGCGTTTTGAGTCTTATGAATCTGAAACGCAGAAAAACTCTTTAATTAAATTAGAACATGAAAATTACTAAAACTTTTCATTATTATTTTCATGTTAATGTATTTGTATCACATAGCCAGTGTGGATTAATATACTGTCCTGCTCTTTTGTCAGAGGTTCTTGCTGATCCTAAAATAGGACACACACTCTCACACACAGGGGCAGTGCAATCCGACCCCTGGCCGGACTCTTTGAGCAACAAAGACAGGAAGAGGCATAAATAAATGAACAAATAACCACATCACTTGACACATTACCCCTTCTCCTCCCACTCCTCCCTCCCCAGTTTCCTCTCGTCTCTCCACCATTTAAGTCTCCTCTCATAAAACTGTAGCAAATCACTAAAAGCCAGCAGGCAGCTGCTGATAAGTTTGGACTGTGGTTGTTAGGATTGTCTGCTCTGGCAGGTAAACAGACAAGTCATCAGTCATGAGGCAGAATGTTTATCTACTGGTGAAATGAAAAATTAATTAGTTTTAAAATCTTTTTCTTTCTGTGGAGGAATGGTAATTTTTCCCTTTCAGTGTGAGATCATATTGCACACAAACACTCAGCATAGTCCATGTTAGAGATTAAGATTACTAGTTTCCCAGCACAGTTTCCCCCACACTCACGAACACACAGAGCCCACACGTGTCTCAGTGACTCTTCCTCTCCTTGTCTCCTCTTTCTCCTCTGGCAGCAGTGAGCTCCTGGTCAGAGAGTCACTCATGTCATCTAGAGGTTGTTAGTTCCATGTTCTTTATTTCCAGGAGAGGAGGGAACTGCAAAACAACATATTTTATTTATTTTTCCCGAGTTTCATTTAGCATGCATCATTTAACGTTGTGCTCGTCTCTAAACATCCCCCTCCTCCTCAGCTTCCATCTTTCATCTTACCAAATTGCTCTTTTATCCCACGTTCACGCATCTGTGATCCCTCATTTACCCTCCTCCAGTATTTGGGAAGTTACTTGTAGAAGTGATGTATCACTTAAAAACTTTTCTTTTTATGTGATAGTGCCATTCAAAGCCAGCTTTTGCATTTTTGCATTGTTGTAACAACACAGAAGTTTAAAATTGATTTAAACTGCAAGATTCATACTTTATACTTTTAAACTAACTTTGGTATTTTTCAACTTGGACCCTATAATTCCATGTTTTTGTCTCAAACTTACTAATTGGAGCAACAGCCATTGAAACTGGTCCAGTATTGAGTGAGACTTCTGAAGACAGAGGCGGTGAAACAGACTGCAGTTTAATCGCTCATGGCAATTTTGCACTGCCAATTTACATCCCCCCTACAGGTTCTTGTTTTTGCCACTGACAGGCTACTTATAGAACGGATCCCTACTGAGATAGACTTTTTGTTACAGAAGAAGATCCACTTCGTCTAACCAGAAACAACCCTGAAATCACCATCGCCAAACCAGCCAAGCAGTAATTTTATGATTGTTAAAACACACTTCGTTCAAAGACGACAGAAACAAAATGAAACTAACAAAAGCCATCATGGTTCATCTTTCCACTTTTCCAATGATCACCAGCTCTGGTTTTGTTGAAAGAAACCCTTCATTCACCCAATTAGATGTGAAACTATGCTTCCTCTATACACACTAAAATTCCTGTTTTATTTAAAGGCAGTCTGGTAGCTTTGGTGATGGTGATTTCAAGGCTGTTTGTGGTTAAACAAAAAGAATCCTATTCTGTAACAAAAAGGTCGACCTCTGTACGGATCTTTTCCATGATGTTGTCAGACACCTAAAATAGTAATCTGAGCCTGTCAATGGCAAAAACAAGTACCTCTGGGTGAATGTCAATTGACAGTGTTTACATTGCAGCCTGGTTTGCTGCTGCTGGCTGCAGCCCTCTTGCTCAATACTGGAACAATTTAAAAACTGTTATTCCCATCAGTACAGACACAAAGAGGTTGAAATACAGAAGTTACCATTTAATGATATTTGTCACATTTGTCATCTCTCTTCTCTCTCTTCCCCATAGTCATCACTTTTCCATTCCTTTCTTCTTTCCATTCCCTTCTCTTGATTGTGTCCCGGCTCCCCCACTCCGCATTTCCCTCTTTTCCCCTCCTGCCCTCCTATCCTTAATCCTCCCTTCCCTTTGTTTCTGTTAGCTGCTATATTGTGGCTCCTCTAGAGAGCCATTTGTCTGGCTGGACACAATCTCTATGAAGCTTGCTGAAAACAGACTGCGATAATCTGTTGACTCACATAATGGTATATCTGAAGGGCATTAGGCCAGCCAAGAAGCACACAGCAATTACATGTTTGTCAGCTCCCTCTGGGAGGTGTGTGTGTTTGTGCTCTGGTGAACGATTGTCCCCACATTATAGTTTACTGACAACCTGTCAGCACATGAAGTTAGAGGGAGGTTCCCTCAGACTGTATGTGTATGTGACATTGTGTGTGTGTTGTGTGTTTGTGCGCACATGTTAATGATCACCTGTCCAGACTTGAGAGGATAATGAGACCAGAACAAGCTCTGCAGCAGAGCTCTGCTTCGTCTTTCTCCTCCTCTTCCTGATCCATTCGTTCTCTTCTTCGCTGCCTTTATTCATAAGTAGCAGTAGTCCGGTGACCACTAGTATTCCGGACATGAGCATCTTGGCCAGCTTCTCTTTTCTCTGTAGATCCACTGCCCTTGGCTGTGGCACTGTGTTCCAGTTAATCTTTATCATTCATCATTTCACAGCTAGAGATGCTGCCAGTTGTGTGTGTGTGTGTGTTTGGACATCAGCACTTTCTTGAAAACATTTAAACAGCTGTTCACTTGTTTAGCTCGAGGCTGGTTCTTCACTCTCAGTACCTCAGTTGTCACACACATACACGGGTACATCATGGACCCTCCCAGGTCCCACCATTAGCCCCGTAGGACGGTGTCATATTCCTGCACTGTGACTCTAGACCGGAGCAGCGGCAGCTCTACAGTAGCAGGCTGCATATCCAGTTACACCACTGTTGTATGAATGAAGCTGCATTGAGGCAGAGTGCAGTGGAATCTCGAGTGCAGCTATTTTTCTTCTTTTGTGTGTGTGTGTGTGTGTGTGTGTGTGTGTGTGTGTGTATTTTAATTGTGGGTCTAGATTTATGTTCCAGCTCAGCATGGTTGTAAAAAGGAGTTGTCATAATGTTTATTTCTGAAATGGAGTTTGAGGAATCTCAGTGTTTGAAAATGGTGTTTGTCTTGTGGTTCGCTTGACTTAATAGAGCACAGTTGTGACTCAGAAATGAAGAATTTTCAATGTGGAGCTGAACTTAGTTTTGACAGTAGCAAAAGATATGTTTGTGTAACAGTACATTTGAGTCCAAGGCCCATCTGTAACCTCCTGAGACCCAACGTTTGTTTGCATTATTTATTTCTCCTGGCTATTAGGGATTAATAGGACCTGATAAGTTTAAAAAACTAAGCATTATCTTTGAGCAATAAGTTGTTTTTGGGAAAAAAAACAAAAAAAACCTCACAAGTTTGTAATATGAAGTAAACTATACTATATACTATTTTTTCAGCAGCGGGGGGCTGATGTCTGCTAAAATTGGTCAAATTTGTACGCATCATCAAACTACAAACATTATTAAGCATGAATGGATGGGATAAGAGCTGATCAGGTTTTGTACCTTGTCCACTTGGTGAAGTGGGATGACTTGTGCTTTTGGTACCAAGAGATAGCACAATAAGTGTTCACATACAAGTATAATTTAAGCAGAATTAAGTTTAAGGTCCAGCAAACCCAAAATGTGTTGTCCGCGTATGAAGACGCACAGTCACAGTTAAGTTGGCCTAGTGGGTAAATATCATGGTGTGTTGCTCTGTGTGGACATGCAGATACTATGTATGTATATGTCTGTATGTGTTGACATGAGAAAATGCATTTAAACAGTTTTTATTGGCTCCTGTATGTTCATGCACAAAGACCAACCTGTCTTCTAGAGCGTTTAAAGCAACACAGTGTGTGACAATAGTTAGCAGTGCTGCTGTGTCGCACGCCACAGCCCTTTTTTAATTGCCGTGCCTCTAAGAATAGGAGGCCTTGTGTCAGGCCAGACCAGACTAGTTGTTGAGCTTTATTCACAGGGCCAGGCCAGCATGGTTTTGGCCCAGCTCAGTCTGGTACAGCCAGTTCAGTCTAGTATGGCTCTGTCCAAGTTCCTTGAGGTTGTACCTCCTGCCAGCAGGTCCCCATATAACTCCTTAAACTAGCAGTACAGATCTGCTCTCTGGTGCAACAACTCACCATCTGCTGCCATTTTACATTTGCTTTTTCATTCTCTGATGGTGTGTATTGCCACGCCCAGGCTTCACATTCATACTGAAGTGGTTCAGTACAACCAATCTGACATTGTTGGGTGCTCTTCTGTGTCAGTGGAGCAGCAGTGATTTCAGTGACTTGATTGTCCCCAGGGGTATACTATGTGTCGCATCTCACAGGTACCTAATTCTATCATGACAATTTGTCAGGACTTTGTCAATCAGTTTGTTCTTAATGATTTTATGTCACTGTTTTTTGTTTTAATAAGTGCTCTATAAAGGTATCAGTATTTTGTGGTCAAAAGCGCTTAATAGATGGAGCCATTTATTGAGTTCATGGTTACTTTGGCCTTTCCTCTTTTGCATTTTCTCTTTTTACTACAGTCTGACAAGGCTTGCATGATTAAGTTAATTCATGCTTGATTTAAAAGATTTGTAGTAGAGGCAGTGTGGAGGACCAACACTGTTTCCTAATTAACTCAAACCACACTCTGAAAAGGTGCAAATTAATTATCAGTCTACAGAGTTTCCACAGAAAGTGACGAAAGATGTCTTTGTGTTTCAGCAGCTTCATCGCACCACAGAGTCTCCACGTAACCGTGAGATATAAAAGAGTTAATTAAATCTACTACAGAAATTACACATCCGGGCCATGTGAAGTGGTGTGTGTGTTTTTGCAGCCTGTATATAGGTGTGTGTGTGTGTGTGTGTGTGCGTGGGTGGACTGTGGCTGTGCTGAGAATACATGACTCATAGAGATTAAAACCTTGAATAAGATGTGTTGAAGGTGTGAGACCTTTCTGACTGTTTTTGATAAGAACTGTGTAACACTGCTGTCAGCTCATGGTTTGTTACCAAAAAAAAAAACTACAGACTGAATGCGTTTCCATATTGAAAACGCATTTAGTTTGATTGATTCATACTCATCCTGAGTATGAATGCACCCCCTCTGCCCACTCCTGCTGCTCATCTTACACGTTAGCTTCATGCATCATTTAATGATGATTTTGTTATGCTACAGTGTAGAAAAGGGCGCTGCAGACAGACAGACACTGCTGCCCCGGGGGCCGTCATCAGCGGGTACTGGTGGAGCAGTGAGGCGAAGCTCTGCTCGGACTAGTTTGAAATTTCTTATTTTTTTTCTCTACGATATTTTCATGACAGGATAAACCTGGGTTTGTTTTAGCAGCAGAAGTACTGCAATAAGTACAGATTAACAGAGAAAGTAAAATAAATAAATAATAAGAGGTTTATAAAACTAAAATAAGATCAGAAAACTATTGAAGAACATATGAAGAAGTGTTGCAAAGTCAAATTATGAAATAATAGTTCTTTGTTCAACAGTGACGCAAGTAAAAAAGCTTGTTTAAAAAGTGTGTGTGTGTGTGTGTGTGTGTGTGTGTGTGTGTGTGTGTGTGTGTGTGTGTGTGTGTGTGTGCGCGCGCGTGCACACGCGCACAATGAGAGTGAGAGAGTCAGTTGATGTAGAAATGACGAGCTGCCACAGAAACAACAGACTGTCAGTGTGTAGAGTTGCTTTAAGAGTGAGCTCATCAGTGTTAGCAAGAAAAAAAGGGGTTGTAATCCAGAACACACACACACACACACACACACACACACACTGCTGACGTCATGTAGAGAATTTCAGGCACTTAAGCAATAACATTGTGTTCAACCAGGCTCATTCCTCCCAGGTGTAGCAGGGCACACCCTTACCTGCCTGTGTGTGTGAGTGTGTGAGTGCATTCAGGTATACCTACAGTTGAGTGCCTCTATTTTAAAAAATTACACATGCATTGAGACATTGGGTGTGGGCACAATGATGTGTATGTTGCTTGAAATAGAGTTTAGGTGAGCAATACAAAGATATGATAGGGTGTGTGTGTAGGTAGATGTCACTTCAGCACATTCCTGTTCAAGGAGTGGTGTGTGTGTGTGCGCGAGAGACTGATGCTGTCCGTCTTTTCACCCTTTTCTGCTCCCAATCTATACAACCTCATGTATTGAGGTGTATATGTGTGTGTTTTCACTGTTGTCGCACATACATGTTTTTATGTTTGTGTGAGTGTGTGCATTCAAGCGTGTGCATTTTTTGCATTTTAGAGTTTAAAACTACTGCTGGGTTCCTGTCTTTGAAACCAATGATATCTATCTGAACCTTGACCTTTGACCCTGTGGGCTCAGTTAGAGATCAGAGGTGAAAGACTTTTGGGAGGTCACACTGATGACTGGTATAGGTGTGTGTGTCTTAGGACACAGAGATCAAACATCTGACCCCAGTAGACCCCGATAAGCATCTTCTATTATCCACACTTGTGCAGCAGTAAAGCAATGAAGAGACAGTTGTATATCTGCCGTAAAGGAGACATGTTGGACAACTTTACCACTTCCAGACTCAGTTTGTCCAGGACACAGACAACAAAGGCTTCTGAAGCCTCATCACAAACCCTGTGTCCTTTTTTTGAGGCAACACATTGGCACCATGATGCTACTTTGATGACTGACGTTGACTGAAGTTTTGCATCTTTGATCTTATCAAACTATTTAGAATGAATATCAGGCAATAACAATTCAATCAGAGCACTGTTAGCTTTTTTTGAAGATAATTTTGCCTTTTATTTGATGGTGAAAACTGAGTAGAAAAAGTAACTGTGGTGTAGAGAGAGAGAGAGAGAGAGGACAACATGAAGCAAAAAGGCGGAAATGATCGCAGGCTGCTATGATAAGGACTGAGTCTAGGTATGCGATCCACCAGGTGAGCTACCAGTTTTAATTCTCAAGGTTATCGACTTTGATCGAATTAAAAGTGAGCTGACCCAAACTCCTGGAGAGAGCGATCAAGCAGGATGAGTGCCAGCGAAGCCTGTTAAACCTGCCCATGTGGCCGCTCTGTGTTGGCTACACAGATCAGATGAGATGAGAGGATTTCTGACCTGAGCTGAGGACACAGATAACAAGCTGAAGGCTGTGTGAGACCCGAGTAAAGCTGGATCTGAGTGTTAAGAAGGTTTACATTTGAGGCATCACGCTCTTATCCTCTAGTATCTATTACGTAACTCTGGTAAGAACATCCTGTGTGTTATTCCTGCTGCATGCATCAACCAGGACCCTACTCTGATCTCACTGTTAAAGGTCACCGTTTAACCTCAGCATGTAATCACATTGATGTGTTTTAAAGCAGCTTTTGGCGATTTTACACATCTGCAGCTCATAAAGCTTAAATATTGGACAAACTTTTAACTTTAATACTGGGAAACCCTTAAAGGGATTAATTGCAAACTGTGAGTAAATTGGATTCTTGCCTGTTGGGAGTTTTTCCTGTTAATTCTGGTGCACAAACAAATAAAGTCTGTTTATATTTCAGTGGTCTCTATCTTAATATTCAGTATACAGTGTTAATAAGAAAAGGTAAATAATAATGCTGATCAGAGCACCCTTAAAACTGGATCTTTTGACAGACAGATGGTTAAACTTAAAGCTATTAAGATATAGACCTGCTAACTAACATTGAAACTAGCTAGTCGAGGTTGGGCTTAAACAAAGAGTTAAAGCAGTTAACATAATGCTTGTATGTCAAGTTCATCAGACTTTCATCAACAAGCTGCCAACATGTTTGTACAAGTAAAATAAGGTCAGTTGACATTTCATGTGAACTAGCTAGCTGGAGATATCACATGATAAGTTTGCGGTTAGCTAAGCAGTAAAGCGTAGTCATTAACCTCACCATGTTTAAAGACAGCTTTGATATGTTGTATGAGGACAAATAATCTTGTCAAAGCTGCCTCCTTGTGTCCTCTCAGCATGGTTCAGTGTCTGAGCGAGTGTGCCACACCTTGTTGTCCCTGAATGACATAAGGTAGCCAAAGGCATGCTACATTTCCCCACAATACAAAAAGCCAACTGAACACAAAAGTTTTTTTTCTTGCTGGTTGTCACAGACCCAGAACAACCTGATGGAGAGCCCTCACTGAGCAGCGTAAAGAGCTACTTCAAGCTGGACAAAAGCCAGGCTGAAGTGTCCTTGAGCAAGACACAGAGAGTCCAACAGGGTCTGACCTCTGGCCTTGAAGGGAGGGGATGGAAGCTGTATAATCTATAGTCTGTACAGAGAAGTTCCTGAGCTCTCTGCAGGTCTCAACCTGTTGCCATTTGTATTTTACTCACCCTGTCGCCACTCTTAGTGGCAGCGCTCCTGTTGGAACAGAGCCGGCATTTGCAGTTTTAGTGAAGCTGCTCTCTTTAACAGTTCACGATCATAAACCTGCTTTTTGAGTCCAAAACTTCCTAACATACATAAACCCTCAGGGGCAAATTCACAAAAGGACTGTGTGACTTATCTGCACTAATATAAAAAGAAACTGTAATTCTCAAAGCACCCCTTCGCTTCCAAGCAAATAGTTTCACAGTGCCTCTTTTCTATTTGTGCATGTCTAAATTAGGCAATATGGCGCATACTCAGCCCCATTCTATGCAAATGAGCCTCAATGCAACATAACAGTGCAGGTCACAAAGACGAGCACTAATGGCGACAGTCAGTTTCATTGAAATTATTAGTGTCCCCAGAGAGGTGGTGGTGACTGAAGCGCATTTACAAGGGGTGTCACACCCAGACATTGTTGTGTTCATGGCATGCATCTGCAGCTCGTTGGTCAGGACCTGTAGCTGTCTTTGTCTCTCTGATGTTTTTCTGCTACTGTGGTCTTGGTACAAAGTGATTGCATCAAGTGTTGCAAGTGATATGCATTTCATGGAATTGCAATCCATTCTCTGTGAATTTTGCTCGTCAGTGTTACTCACTTTGCTACACAGGCTTAGATGATGATTTTTACTCTGAAATCCCAGAACTATTTAAAAACCTTTGATGTTATGGATTGGACATCCTGTGTAGCAAAGGCATGTGCAGTAAAAACAGAAAGATGGAAAATTACATTTCAGTTATCAGGGATATGATGTTTATGTTCATTTGTGAGATGCTTCCCTATCTGTCACAAACCTCATATAATCTTTAGTCATATATTGCCATCACAGAACATACGTCTTACTGAATACATCACCCTGAAATCCACAGTATAATTTCTATAAAGCCTTTTTTAACAAATCATGCATTTTCTCTCCTTTAATAAAAAGTTATTTTAAGAAATAAATGTATTGTTGATGGCCTGTGATCGTGGAAAACACAAGGCTTTTGTTGCAGCTGACCATGTGAAGAGATCAGTGTTTAGGCAGTGATGGATGCTACTTTACTCTTATTGTCCGCTCTGGGTTTAACTTCCTGTCACTGCAGTGCGACTTCCTGCTGCATTGTTATTAACTGTGTGTGTGTGTGTGTGTGTGTGTGTGTGTGTGTGTGTGTGTGTGTGTGTGTGTGTGTGTGTGTGTTGCATGTCCCCCCTAACTCTGTATGACTGTTTATGTGAAATGTATCTCCCCTTCCTACCTATCCAGTGTATGTCCTGGTCCAGTTTATATGTGTGTGTGGGTGTGTGTTGGAGGTGGTATCAGTTCTGGGGGAGGGTCACAGAGAGAGAGAGAGAGTGGGCTGAGGGAGAGCACAGGGGGCTGAAGGGTGCTATTATCCACGAGGCTCAATGGGCGCTTTGTGCCGGCGGCCACAGTGGGACGGTGGGGAGAGGGGTAGGGCAGCGAGCAGCACCCTGTCATAATGTTTTTGAACACACAGCACAGGAGAGAGGCAGAAAAAGAGGTGCAGGGATTAAGTTGACTGATACTTACTCAGTCTTAACAATTATTGTTAAAAGCTGTTGATTTCTTGTATTTTTAATAAGTTGTATAGTCTATGACATGTCAGAAATTGTCCCATCTGTGTCATTCCATACTCAGCAAGGGCCTCCCTGTTCATGTGGTGGATCTTCTTGACTTCATGGCTGGTTTGTGGCACACTAGATGATGTCACTTGTGGCTTTAGGGTTTCACAAGCTTTGCTGTAAATTTGGGCGGGATTCACTTGCTTTTTGAGCCAATCTCAAGTGGTGATTCGATGAACTGCAGTTTTGGAACTTCCACATTGGCTTAATTTGTCAGCCATGGAAGCGGCCGCTCAGTTGTGGTTCGGTTCAGAAGGTTCCGGTCATATACAAACTGGTTCGGATTGGTCCTGGGTAGGGTTGTCACGATAATAAAATTTCAAACTCGATATCAATACCCAGGAAAATATTCAATACTCGATACCATTTTCAATACATCAGTAAAAATTAAGAGGCATGTCATTTTTTAAATAAAGATCAGAACAGTAACATCAATGTTAACAACATAAATCCCCCCCAAATAAATAACAACCAGAAACAATATCTGTCCATACAAATGTATTCATTTACAGCCCTGTTTATTTTCTGTGCTTCTGGTGAATTGGCACCATATTTTCGTTGAGATCAAATAGAGTTGGTAGTTTAGGCTCAGGATGCTCCTGTCTCTACCTCACTATGTGATCATAGAACCAGTGGTTACGGGAGAAACCAAACATTTTTTCAGCTTCAGTCTGTGACTTTACAGTTAATATCACTTTTCAGACAGACATAATTGTGTTGTCCTGTTAAACTAATATTGTCTATTAATGTTACAGACAGGCATGACTGATAAAGTTTTCTGCTTTGCTCCCACATTAACGTTTGACGTTACATTTTAGTTCAATGCTGGCGACACCAGCTGCTAGTGAGGGAAGGGGCTGTACCTGCCGTCTGCAGCGTGCTGTGTTCACTTCACTAAATAAACTTAATATTTCCAAAGAGCACTTCTTCCTTTATCATTTTTTACTGCTCTGATCCTCCTGCAGCTGTGCTGGCCATATTACAGCAACAGAAATGTGTGCATGCATGCACAGCGATGACAACAAGCCATGTTGCAGCAAGAGCTCTGTGCCTGCCAGATGCTGCCTGCACAGTGCGTGTCCATCGGACCCGTCACGCGCACCCGACAGGCGCTGAGGTGGCGTGCACTGTTAGTATCAATACTTTTGTAAATTAGTATTGTATCCAGATATAGCGTTTGAGTATCGATACTTTTCAGAATATCGATACTTTTGACAACCCTAGTCCTGGGTTTCAGCCCTACTGCAGAAAGCCTCAGCAGATTCTTATTGAATAAGCTGGAACTGCTAAATCTTTCTTTATAATTTAATAATCTTCACAGAATAAAATATTTATATGATAATAATAGTACTAACATTTTTCTGCTACTGTCTGTCTTGTAACAAGTCAGTTTTATCTTTGTCTTCTTTTCAAGCTTTTCCTTTTTGAAGCTCGTTCCTGCTTCCTGAATCACTTTTCCTTATTTCACCTTCTCCTTCCTCCTTTCAACTCTTCCCGTCATTCCCTCTTAAAGCAATGCTCTCATTTCAACTGTAATACATTGATGTTGATTCACAGCAACATTAGGGTCACTGTGATCATTGAAGGCTTCAAGAAATCAATTTTCATACAGATGAACACTCTCTCATAGTGGAGTATTGGTTATGTTGTGCAAGATACACCATTTTTACACCAAGATTTATTTTTATGTTTTAGAGCAATTTTTAGGGCTCCTCCCCCAAATTATGTAACAAGTCAAAAGAGTTTTGGCACATTGATCGATGATGAGCCGTAACTGAGATTGTTGGAGAGTGGCGTGACTAAGCTCTCCACAGTCCCGTGCCTACCTCAGTGCCATGAACTCCTTCACAATAAAATGATTGAAAACACATTTCTGAAGAATGTTGGCTAACCAGAAGCACAAAAGCACGGATTGCAACCAGCTATTGATGTGTGTGATTTGTGCTGGTTGTGTCTTTCACCAGATGTCTGTGTTTGTGATTTGGTACACCATCCTGATATTTAATTACAAGTTATCACAGATGTTTAGTTTGATCGCTGTCTGGGTTTCAGATAGTAAAGGGGATGTATTTGTGAGGTTTACTGGACTGTTGGGTGTTTCTTTAACATGTGGGATGCACTTCGGTAGCTTTGGACTTGACAGGAGGGCGTTTTCTTTTTGTATTTCACAGCGAGACTGAGCCCACTTCTGTCACCAGTTATGAGTGCAGAGTTTGTGTAATAAGAATGAGAGGGAGGACGAGGAGGCAAAAATGATAGGAAAACATTTTGGTTTCTCTCTCCATATTTTTATTAGAGTTGAAAAGTAGTGTAGCTTTCTTACAGAGTGGGTCTTTACTTTACCGAAAGTGTGCATTGTTTTATTCATCATTTGATCTGCCATTTTGTGACATACAGTTTAAATTGTTTTTGGAGATCACAAGCAGTTCTCGTTTCATAGCTATAGGTATTGTATTCTAACATCTGACTCCTCCCCTTCTGCTACTTCCTGTCTTATCAAAGCAACTCCCTCACCGCCCTTCCTGTTTATTGAATTTCATTTTCATTTATTCTCTATACTAAGGTGGTTTATTGTCATAAAAGCTGGAAAAACAGAACGACGCAGACTCTGAATAATCACCATTTGTCTCCTGTTTCTGTGCTCTCTCTGTGCAGACGTTCACGGCATGGTGTAACTCCCACCTGCGGAAGTCTGGCACGCAGATTGAAAACATCGAGGAGGACTTCAGGGATGGGCTCAAGCTCATGCTGCTGCTGGAGGTCATCTCAGGTAAATTGGGTCAATTTCCGGTTTTTGCGTGGTTCATTGTCAGAGCTTACACCGGTTTGATTTTATGCAAACACACTGGACCTGCATTTGTTGTTATGACATGTTCCGTCATTTTAAAACGTACATCAGCAACCTGATGACATCGCAGTGTTAAATAAAACTTGTAATGCATGAGTGTTAAGCAATATGACACCATTATTAACGTAATATTATGTCTACAATTGGACCAACGGCACTAGTGTCTGACAGGCTTTGAACCGAACACAGCAACATGGAGTTCACATTTCAGCAGAGGTGGGAGGGGGAAGAGCAGTGCGCGTTGTGTTTGTTTACTAGAATGTTCATGTGTTCAACTAAAATTGCACCAATATGGCACCATTTGGATTTGAGGCCAACAAAAGAGTTGCCCTGACTGGCTGTAAGTGACGAGGCGCATCGTTTAGAGCTTAACTTTTTCGGATTCCCCATTTGTATTTATTCCCGTTCCTCGCTTTGAAAGCGCCACAGCGGATGATTGAACAGCTGATTCATAAAGTTGAGATGAGAAATTATCTACACCAACACCTTTTTATTTCACTACAAATACCAACATAAACTTGCTGTCGGCTACATTGAATGACAATTTCAGTAAATATTCAGACATAAAATGCGTGTTTGCTAATTTGACAGTTCAAATGGAAGAAGATAGCAAGTACTCATCGATCTTTTAAGTCTCCAGACTAACCTTGAATGCACAGCTGATATTTACATAGCTTGTTTACATGGCAGAAGTGTGTATTTAATGGGTTCAGTGTGGACAAAGAGCTCTGATGTTAGACGATGTGATGTGATAGTTGGATGCTCATTTGCTGTGAGGACACAGTGTCTTTATGTTTTACTCATGAGTGGCTGCTGAGTCAAGTGCAACACCTAATGGTAAAATTAGGTCAACCAATCTGGTCTAGCATTCGGCCTTATATTAAACAGGTTTGAAGATTTTACACCAGCCCAACCCTACATCTGCACAACTTCACAGCACCGGAAAAATGAGGCTCAGTGGGAAAGTTTTTAATTAAACTAAAATGTCTGTAATGACATCTGATGTTTCACACAGAAGCCACAGGGAAAGCCGTCCAGCCCACCACACACTCAAACACACACTTGTGTGTCACTGAGCAGCGGCCTGAGTTTCAAAGCTGTCCCTGAGCTGTCGATCAGAGTGAAAAATGTTTTCAGATGTTGAAGATACACAACATCTCTGTCCATCCCAGGGTGTGGTCGCTCACAGTTTCCAACCTCAGTATGGATCACATTTAAAGAATCATTGGGAACACCCTGCTATAGATCTGGTCTTGTGTTTCATTTCAGATTGGAGTGGGGAAATTGTTCCTGTTCATATAGCAGACAATCATTTGAACTGCTGCCGTCCACTAAATGAGTTTCAGCTTCCTTTTTCTCAGTCACTTCAGGTTTTTCTGCTGTGAGCGACACCAACGTCCCTGCTGTAACTTTAACTGTCCTGACTGAGTGTTGTTCTGCTGAGCTTGTGGAAACATGCTCCACTCTCGTCACCACGGGAGCTAACTCCCTCACATTATGTGTTTTTGTGTGTGTGTGTGTGTTTGTCTGCAGGCGAACGGCTACCCAAACCTGAGCGAGGCAAGATGAGGGTCCACAAGATCAACAACGTTAACAAAGCCCTGGACTTCATCGCCAGCAAAGGAGTCAAACTGGTCTCCATTGGAGCAGAGGGTAAGCATGCATTCATGCTCTTATATACAAATATAACAAGGGCCCCCAAATACATGCATATTACACCAAACACATCCATCTGATGTGCTAAAACCTAATGAATAAAGTTCAGACTCTTCCTCATGAGTCATCAGACCTTGCTGTGGAAACATCTCATTCAACCGTCATAGTTCCTCTTAAAACTTCTGACCTCAAGACCAAAAAATGTCATACTTGATGGTGAGTGTAAAATGCACACCCAGTGAGGACTGAGATCAGAGGTGCAGGGCGGATATCACACCGCCTTGTGTGCGTTTGCGTGTGTGCATGTCAGCTGGAGGACCTTGACCTTTATCCTACTCTATTAGGGAAAATGTGACATTCCTGCCACATGACACTTCAGATGCTGATGACCACTGAACTCACAGTTGCCCAGAATACTGCACACACACACACACACACACACACACACACACACACACACACTTTCTGGCCCTCTATAAAAGCAGCCCACTAAAGGTCATCTACTGGAAATTGACAGAGAGAAAAATGCCGACACAGAAAACGGAAAAGAAAAAAAATTGAGGGATGGAAGTGATGAGATGAGAGAGAACGTCCTACAGAGATTATTAAAACCCACACATTCTAGTTCTCAGACCTCCATTTGTTCTTCAGGGACTTCAGTCTTAAACCTCTCTGTAACGAGTTGAAGTACAGAGTTGGTGTAACTCACAGAACAGAAAGAATTTAGCTTTTATTTTTAAATTTAGAAACGGTGATTATGATTATAAATGTCTGGGAACATTATGGAAATAATTCCTACAGCGATAGACCTTTGTGTTAAAAAGTAAGATAGTTTTGGTTAACCAGAAACAACCCCCAAATTGCCTATTGCCAAACCCGCTAGACTTTTTATGATTTAAAAAAACAACAACGCACAATTCCCACTGTAACACACTTTATTCAAAGTCAACAGAAACAAAATAAAACTTACAAAAAACATTTTGGTTCGTCTTTCCACTGTTCCAGCAAATGCCAGCTACAGTTTGGTTAAAATAAACCTTAATTCACCCAGTTAGATGTAAAAATAGGCTTGTCTTATATACATGTTAAAAATGACCGTTTATTTACACAGAGTCTGGTGGGTTAGGCGATGGTGATTTCGAGGCTGTTTCTTGTTAAACAGAAAGTCTCTTACTTTTGAGCAAAAAGGCCAATCTCTGCAGGGATCCTCTCCATAATGTTGTCAGACACTTAGAGTAATATTCTGAGTCCATTAGCCAAAACGAACACCTTTAGGTGGATGGAAATTGACAGTGCACAATTGCTTCAAGTGGTAACTTTGCAACCTGTTTTGCTTCTGTTGCAATTTCAAAAATTTGGTCCCATTATTCGCTTAGACCCTAAAAAGTGTGCAATTAGGATCAAAGTTTAAATACTGACTTTACCCTTTTTCAGCAGAACAGAAACCTTAGAGCCAAACATGAATGTCAAATTAACCATGAAGAATGTTAGAACAAAAGTGATGTGGGACAAATTCTCAGGTGACAGCTGACAGTTAAGTGTGACAGATCAACTGGGGCAGGTGAAAGTATGAGAGGATTGTATGTGTTTAGGCTATGAGTGGAATGTGAGCCGCACTACATACCTTCCCACTAACATATCAATGCTTGTGACTCGTTGTTCTGTTCTGTGCGTGTTCATTAACCTGACAAATATCTGTAGATCATTGTGGGAACACTGAGATATGTGATATTACAGAGTTCCAGACTGTAAATATTTACACTGGCACATTCATTTTTTCACTTCATTTGACAGTATCCTACACAACATACTGACTTTACTGCATGTGTCTCTTGTACGACAGATTAAATAATAAACTGTATTTTATATCTACTGAGATTGGAATTATAACTGTTTAAGCATCTCATTTAGATGGAAAATTGGAAGCTGTGGGACATTCAGTACAGTTGTGTTTGGGTGTGTTGAAATTATTAAATGTAAGAGCAGATGTAAGGTTGTAAAAACAGCAGCGACAGACAAGATTTACAGGCTTATAAAAGAAATGTGGGGATTGATTGAGATGAGTTTTGTGTGTGTGTGTGTGTGTGTGTGTGTGTGTGTGTGTGTGTGTGTGTGTGTGTGTGTGTGTGTGTGTAGAAATCGTGGATGGAAATGCCAAGATGACCCTGGGAATGATCTGGACCATCATCCTCCGCTTTGCCATCCAGGACATCTCTGTAGAAGGTACTATTTTTGTTTGTTATTTTGCAAGTGCCTTGCTGAAAGGCGCTCCGTCAGTTTGACTCCCGGCCAGATTTTCAGGATTAATTAGCCGACTGAGGCCTGCAGGAATCTGTGGTGTTTACACGCACATGCAGATGTGCAAGCTGAGGGTGCACCGTGGGAACTAGAGTGGAAGTAACAAGGCTAGAGACATTCATACACACATAAGAGGGGGATGAGTAGTGATGGAATACAGTCAAGATGAAACAGGTCTGGCCTACATGATGACTGATGGTGATGTAAAGCTACTCAGTGCTAGGAAAAGGGGCTGTGTGTAGGATTTAGGGTGATCTGTTGGCAGATATGGAATATCCTATTGACAGTTTTGTTTTCATTATGCTATGTTCCCACCAAACGCGATGAACACGATTTAATCGCGAGTAATGTGAGTAACACGCCGCCTGAAATGCCCGAGTTTCGACGCCTCACCATTTTGTTAATTCGCATTATCGCGTCATTCGCACGAGTCGTGGGGAAGCCGGCTGTGGTAACTGGAGCTAAGCTAGTGCTAACGTTCATAGCACAACCATTCTGCAAACTAATTAAAGACACATATTTACAGAACTTACCAAGTAGGCCAGTCTCCTCGGCGTCTTTGACCCAAGCCTGCTCCTTTTTGTTGCGGTCTCTGTAGAGTAGACACGTATTATCATATAGCTCTGGGTAGCCACTGACGACCATGGCTGAGATAACCACCATCGCTGCTTTGTACCTGGTCTGGAAGTCCCAAATGTGTCGGAGGACCAAACGTCGTTGTTTTTGGGTTCACCCTATCCTGCAGAAGCGCATCCAGCTCGGCGAGTTTCACCACCTCTTCCAGGAACTCTGTCTAGATGATAGCCGCTTTCAGCGGTACTTCAGGCTGACTGGGGCCCAGTTTGAGGACCTGTTGGCGAGCGTTGGCCCCAGGATCTCCCGGCAGGACACCAACTACAGGTGCTCCATTTCAGCAACAACTGGACATTGTTGACACATGCCAGTGACGTCGGGAGAATCTCAACGCTGATTGGCTATCGCGGCACAGCGTCACGCGAATTCGCCTCAAAAGTTCAGTATTTTTAACTTGAGCAATGAGGCGTTGGACGTGAATTTCTCGTCTATCACGCCGTGCTAGACGCCTTTATCGCGTTCATCGCGTCACGCTAGATGCGTCCATCGCGCATCGCGTCTTTGCATTGACTTTGTATGTAATCTAGGTGCGCGAATTTGCGAATTCGTGAATTTGTGTTTGGTGAGAACACAGCATTAGTGTTTAATCAGGATTAGGATGACTTCTTTATATCTTTATAGGGGGGACTCCCTAAAAAATTGGTATTTCACACAGATGGGCGTGGTTTAGCAGGATGCAGCACTGCACACTTCACCGAGCTCTGTGCCTGTCTCAGCCCATGCTCTGAGCGCATGTCCATGCGTACAATATAAGATCAGTTGATTTGATGCATGTCAGGTGTGAAGGCATACGGAATCATGTTTTCTTATAATTTGTATGGTCTCAGCTGTTTGGGCATCTGTTGATGCAAGATACCACATTGATATCACCAGTTTGAGTAGATGTTTGTTGACGTTACTAAGTCCATTCTAATGTCAATATATTTTAGCACTATTAAGATGTACATATTTTACAGTGTAACATTATGATTGTGAACTAAAAATGTATCAGCAGTCAGGTAAAAGACATTTACAAATCTGCAGTGAAGTCTATTTACGGTTGCAGCTGCATCAGCAGCACAAGGAGCTGAAGTGTAAGTGCATCTTTGTAAATTAATGATCACAAAAAATAAAATTAAAAAAATTGAAGGTACAGTTAGGCATGAGACCTCCTCTAGGTTTAGTCCAGTGGTGAAGGCAAAGATTAGGTTAATAATCACCTTTTTTAGGTTCCAGTTTGCTAACTTATCCAAAGGGTGAGGAACGACCCAGTGCGAATGCACATCAGGCACACAACATGTAGGGCGTATGGCACTGCCTCAGAGTGAAGGGATATCCAGTTAGTTGCAGTTTGCAACCTCACCGCTAGCTGCCACTTAATTCTATATACTACACCTTTAAAGAAACTGGGAGGCATGTCTTTAAGTGTAAAGTACCATTAGGAAGATCAGGAAGAATTTGATTATCTTAGATTGTTATTTCATTTCATGACTTCTTTGCTTTCTTACTTGAAATATTGCTCTTGTTTATGATCCATTTTTACTTTATATACAGACTCAGTTCTTTGACATAGTGTTATTTTCCCTGGCAGTGTTACTTGATTTTATTTTTGGTTAATTCTATGCAGATGACACTTGCACCAAATGTAATGTGTGTGGGATTTTTGATCACAAGTGTGAGAGGTGGTGCATCTCAAAGGGTTGAGGGCATATTATCACCTTGTTATACTATGAAAAAATTGCTGCATTGTTAAAACTTTGTCAAACTTTTATTTTCATTATCCAGTAATCTGCCAGTTGGTATTTCAACTAACTGATCAGTTGTCAGTTAATGGCAGTCTGTAAAATTTCAGATACTAATCACTTCAGCATAAACAGTCATAAAGGCGGGTGTGCCGTTTTATTTTTGCAATTATTCTGCTGAATAAATGTTGCCTGGAGAATCAGTGTCCCTCAGTCAGAGCTGTAATGACTCTGGTGGCTAATTAAAACCGTCTGTGTTGACTAACTCTGGTGGGTGTGGGCCACTGTGAGGAGTACTGACTCATATTTTTTATTCGCCGTATTAGTGACTGATAGGTTTCTGATGTTTGTTTCCGCGCACACAGTAAACAAAAACATCCTGATACGTTAAGTCCACTGATGAGGACTGAAGCAGTTTATATTTAGCACACTCATAAACATGCTGTGCAGTATTTTCCTCTCTGCTTGAGCACCGTTAATAGAATAAAACAAGATAATTCACTGTAATGAAGTCTTTTCCAAAACAGTCCTCTAACTCCTGCTGCTGCTACTCTCTCTCCTCCTTTCTCCTCATTACAGAGACCTCTGCAAAGGAGGGTCTTCTGCTGTGGTGCCAGAGGAAGACCGCTCCCTACAAGAATGTCAACGTGCAGAACTTCCACATTAGGTACCACACACTCACACTCTTAAAAACCCTAGAAAGTAAGAGAAATTCGGCATATCCATCAAAATTCATTTCTCTATCTTGAGGCTCAAGAATTTCTCTAAGAGCTTTTAGGGATAGTAAAAGTCTCCAGTGAAACCCTGATTTATATTAAATAGATGAATTAAAAAATGAAAAGTCTGCAAGGAACTTTGTCAGATCTGTCCAATATTGAAGATGAAAAGAAATGAACATGTTATTGCAATCTATTAAACACACAAACACAATACAACTCTGTAACACATCTCAGTTGTTTTGGAGCAGCATGACCACGCCTAGTGATGCATGAGGAATTTGTATATACCTATTGAGAGGTAGAGATGTCTTCATCATCCAACACTGTTAAAAGCTGAATGAAAGCTCAGTGTTCTCCTATGAGCTGCTGTAATTATGTAGAGAGGTCGCCCCCTGTTGGAGAAACTGGAACATGTTTACTTCTCAGAAGTAGTCAGGAGCCACTGAAATGGTTCTGACAGAAAAATATGGTGCATAGAGTATTTGAAAATGAGAAATCAATAAAAGATTATGAAGGGAAGGATCAGAGGCTGTCAAAATGCATTGTATACACAACTTACGCAAAAACTTTTTATTTTCAGTGACTTAGTGGAGATAAAAAAAAGTCTTCAGTCCTAGCTAAAACAAATCCAATCCAGTTTAGACAAGGTCTAGAAAGTGAACCTGAGTTAAGGCTATATTGTCCTGAAGTCAATCTCACACTGTTATCCCTCTGCCTCACGCCTGACTCATCTGTTCTCTCTAACAGCTGGAAGGACGGTCTCGCCTTCAACGCTCTGATCCACAGACATAGACCTGATCTCATCGATTATGACAGCCTCAGAAAGGTACACACATTCACACACACATAAACATTACTGCTGGACGCAAACATTAAACCTAGTCCAAACCCAAATGTTATACAGCCTTTATATATATCGAAGCAAACTAACAGTTAGGTTTCAAATTTTAAAAATGGCTGATAAAACACATTGACGATCACATTTGACGCCGTGATTGGTTCTGCAGGATGACCCGGTGACAAACCTGAACAACGCCTTTGAGGTGGCTGAGAAGCACCTGGATATCCCCAAGATGTTGGACGCAGAAGGTAGGCCTGAATGATACTGTGTTATTATCGAATTGTCCTGTCAATGTTCTGTCATCCTCTCTACTGTATGCAGACTGTGTTTACATGCACACAACAAGGTGACTGTATTGTAAGTGGGCAGCAGTCTACTTAAGTTGCTCGAGTTATTTAGTGATTTTACAACCCCTGTATTAGTATTCTCATTTATATTTGTTATGTGCTAAAATTGCTGTCATGCAGCGCTTGATTGTTTTACACACCACAGTTAAAAAGTAATCTGTCCAATATTAATTAAGTCGCTTTCTCTACCTCAAGCAGCCAGAGTTGGTGACCAGCAAGGATAATACAAGGTTAGGGTGCTCCGATCAATTTGCCACCGATGGTTAATTCTAAATAGTTAAAAGGCTGATCAGATGACGCGAAACTGAACCAGACTGACCTAAATCCTCAGAACTGGAGCACCTGCTGTGTTTGTGACTGTAGCTGTACTTTGACCAGGAACACAATCACAGTAATATTAGAGTTCAGCAGGGCTAATCAGTTACAAATTCAGTCGGGCAGGATTTTAAAACTAGGCAGTGTAGATTGGTCAGACATTTTCAGCACCCTATTTAAAACCCTTTATTTTAGCTTTTGGTAATGACAAAACAAATGCAAATGAAGTAAGAAAAACAAACAATGTTTATCATTAAACTTTTAAAGTAACCAAAAGAAATTGGTCACATATCTGACTCCAGCACACAGAATAGAATAGAATCAGAGCTATTAGCCACTACCAAAGCACAGAACCATATCAAGTGGCAGCAATGGTAGTTAATAACACACTCTTTCTCTTCCCTCATTGTCCCCCACAAACACACACAGTGTTTTCCGTAGAGGTCAAACAGTATTTAGGAAAAGACATATGATGTATTTTTTGACCTTTCAACAGCAGCCCAGATGTTGTGATAAGCAACTCCATGTGGTCATAATGGTGTCACATGAGAAAATATAGATTTGTGAAAGACATGACTGGTGGTGTCACTATACCGACCCATACATCCAACCTGATCTGTACTTCACACATGTAACTTAAGAGATGTAAATGAAGTGGAAAAAGTTCTACTTCCAGATATTACATGTAGATGACATATTTATTCATACCAGTATGTCAGATTTATTTACTCTCCACTTGGAGGTTGCTTCTGGATGTTATGTGCCAATTGAATTAGCCTGGAGTACTGTGTAGCCTTCCCTGACTGAATTGAATTATCGTGCCACTTACTTTACAGTCAGTGTTGTTGTGTGTATAAATGTGGCCTCTGATCTCCAAATGCACTGTTGTACCTGTTTTATATGAGAAGCTGTCATCTCTAGGATAGAGGAAGACTCCATGTCATTGTTCCTCCTCTGCTCCTCTAATGCTTTGATTGTAAATGAGATGCAACTGTCTGAGTGTGTCTTTGTCTGTATGTATGAGGGGAAGACCATTATGAGCACTGAGGGCTAATGTTTATGTTAATTTTCTTCAGCATAAAAACAAACCTAATGTTGAAGGTGTTTCCTTGCTGAACTTGACTCGTTATTCTAAAATATCACAGAAACTAAAATAAGAATCATAGAATTACACACACATAAATAGGGCTGTACCGAATTATTGTAGGCTCCAAAGCTTTATTCATTATACTAACGTTCAAAATTTAAACAGTTTTTGTTTTTATTTTATTTAACCCATATTTAATCAGATAATTCCAGTTATTTTAAGTTTGGTGCAGATTTTCTCTCGGGCCCACATTTTTCTTCATTTTAAACCTCAATAGAGGCTGTGAATGTGAAAAAAATCATAACCGATACAGCCCCACAAATAAACAAGTGTTTTTAGTAAAGATGTTTATGGTCTGACCCTCATATGTAAGTTTAGTACTTTGATTTTGAGTCTTGATCGTCCTGTCTGGCTGTTAACAGCTACAGCAGCTTGTTAAGTGTGTGTGTGTTTATAATATATGACTGCATGTTCATGTGTGTTCTGTGTATAATCACGTCTTGTCAGTATATGTGTATGTCTTCATAACCACAGTCTTCCCCCCCACACCTTGTAGACATTGTGAACACTGCTCGTCCAGATGAGAAAGCCATTATGACTTATGTGTCCAGTTTCTACCATGCCTTCTCTGGAGCACAGAAGGTACCCTCTGACCCCTGACCTCAACCTTTAACCCCCTCTCCGTTACTAACAAGGTGCTGCTTTCTGTCCAGCATGGCGTCACTTTCTCCACAGCGCTGCCAAACCATTTACGAGGACACTGGATTTATTGGGACACAAACACACACATGGACACACACAGACACAGACAGTGTGAATGTGCCTGTGCTGGTAGATAGTCTGTCCGCTCTGTTGTGATGTGTTCTTATTGAAATGAGTGTGTAGGTTGCAGAAAACTGCAGCTGAGCTTGTTCTCCAGACTTTTACAGAATTTCTATACAGTTCAGGTGAATGCAGTGTTGTCCCGTGAGCAGCAAATGTCTGTTGGCTTAAGATCAAATCAGACTTCAGATCCAGATCCTGTTTGCTTTTACAAGCAGCCACAGCAAATCAAAGACATCATGTATAGACCGAATCACAGTGTTTGTTCACAGTAACTTCTGGGTAGAAAACGCCCACGTCACGTACATAAAATCAAACGGTGTTATGCAAACACTGCCTCAGATGGTTAGGTTTAACCACCTAAAAAATCAATATCAGTCTAAGTGTATGCTGTAGTTACAATAATTTCGCTACTTTACCTTGCTGGCAGGCAGGCTTTTTAGACACCGCCTCCGGCAACTCTTCTGTCCACTCCTTTTATTTCTACCCTCCCATCTCATTTCTCTGCTCCACCTCTTGTTTCTCCTCTCCTCTCCTCTCCTCTCCTCTCCTCTCCTCTCCTCTCCTCTCCTCCCTGTAGGCTTCTGACAGGAAGCCAGTTGATGCGTCTCTTGTTTTGCTCTTCCTCTAATTAATTTTCTGGCTCATTCAGAACTTGTTTGTGTGCCTCTCTGCAGTCTCAGGAGAGGACTGTGTGTGTGTGTGTGTGTGTGTGTGTGTGTGTGTGTGTGTGTGTGTGTGCGTGTGTGTGTGGCTTATTCTCCCTGTAGTTCTTGAATTAATTACATGAAGTCAGTAACAACAGGGAAAGTTTGTATTTGTAGCAAACTGCAGATGATAACAAACAAACTCTTAAATCTTCAGACTCACTGCTTTTGCCAGCATTTTACTGTACTTACCTAAATGAACCAAACTGACAGAACAACCGTCTTCACACTTAAAATAATGCAATTTAATGAGCTTGACTCAGCAGTCGATGTGTGTGTTTGTGTCCCAACCTTGAACTTGTGGCTCCAGTGTCTCTCAACGCTCTTCAAGAGGACACTTGTCCTCCAACTGTCCTCGTCCCCCTGACAACCCTCTTCCTGTCATCAGTGTGGGAGGAACTTGAAGCTGTGGACCTAAAGAGGAAGCCACTGTCTCTTCCCAGTCCTTGCTCTCAAACCTTGCAGGGACCATGTAGCTTTGGCTTTACTCTTTCTCTCTCTCTTTGTTTACTTTTCTTCATCAACCTCTCTCTGTCCTGCTGGGTGCTGGCTGATGCGTAGACATCGTGGGTACGCTGAGGCCAGATGAGAAGGCCATAATGACCTATGTATCCTGCTTCTATCACGCCTTCTCTGGTGCACAGAAGGTGAGCCTCTCACGCTTCAGACTCACAGACTCACACCTTGGTGCAAAACAACATCAAAAACCCAGCAGGGTTTCCATCACTGATGAGATGAGTTTATTTATTCAAGACAGTGAAAATACAGGGATCAGTTTCCTGGGTAATTTATCAGCTCGTGACAGACAATGAATCAAATAACAGGAATATACTGGCAGGTTTCCACAACATGTATTTGATAGAGCTGCTTTATATTTTTTCTTTACATATATGTATGTAGAGGAGGTCAGAGTGTTTACACAGTCAGACTTGTGGTCATGGATGCTCTCTTACAGAGTTATGA
Organism: Epinephelus cyanopodus; assembly: GCA_026686955.1. Classification (NCBI taxonomy): domain Eukaryota; kingdom Metazoa; phylum Chordata; class Actinopteri; order Perciformes; family Serranidae; genus Epinephelus; species Epinephelus cyanopodus. Next base: position 11,596,502 of record CM048918.1, on the reverse strand, counting down.
ACACTCATTAAAGCAAAGTCAGGAAATAACAGGACTAGGACCATGATGGGAACTCTGACGACAACAACAACAAATGCTTTCTGATGCTCCTGTTTCAGTTTCTTTGGACATCAACTGTGTTTCCCCAAAATGGATTACTTAATGGTCTGGATTTACATTCCCAAACTCATGTCAGTACTATGATTGTCTGCACTTGATTTGTTGTGTGTGTATTATTTACAATTATGAACATATCAGCTGAATAACTGAAAACACCCTAAATAAAGATGTATATAAATTGCTACGTGTACTTACAGCAGTTTGTGTTTCCACTGTGGAAAACAATAAAATATGAAAGATCACCGTACTGATGTGGTTTTGGGAAAGTCAGACCTGTTTTGGTTTGTTACTGTGGGTAACACTGGTTGATGTCACTCCAGTTTCTCTTCAACTACTATTAACACTTTTCAGCTCTAAATGTTTGTTGTATTGTGTCATAGTATGTATATGCAGTATATGTGAAATACATTAGTTTAGACATTAAAGGTTCAGTGTGTAGGATTTTGGGGGATATACTGGCAGCATCCATACAAGTAAAATAACCTTTTCTTTAGTGTATAATCACCTGAAAATAAGAATCATTACTCAAGAATGAGCTGTTTACATCTACATTGGAGGCAGTTCCTTGTCCACAACATGGCTGACTATGTTGCACCGCCATGTGTCTACAGTAGCCCAGAATGGACAAACCAAACACTGGCTCAAGAAAAGGTCATTCGTGTTTTTATGCCAGTAGGGTTGGGTACCATTCAAATTTGAACTGGTGGTGGTAAGTCAATTTTGGTACTAGTATCCACAATGCCTTTTTTCACCGGAAAGCCAACCAAGTTCTGTGGCCACTGTCCTGGCTTCGGGACACTTTGTGAGACTTCCACCTCCTCTCTGAACCTGGTAGCTCCACAGAGCTCCATTGTCTCCACCGCAAAGTGCCCTGAGGTAAGAAAGCTATCCACGGAGTTACGTGGCCAGCTTCGGGCACTTCACAGTGCTTACACCTCGTGTGTGAACCTGGAGTTGTCACTCAGATGCAAGGCAGTACCCAACCCTACACGTCGACCACTGTAGTTAACGGCTCCTCAATGATGAGCCAAACAGCTTCAGAAAAACACATTTTTGTAACAGACACTGTACATCAGTGTTTTAACAAGTTTAAATTGCCAGGTTTGTTTGTTTTGGAGAGGAAGAGACCTCTGCGCTCTGCTCCCAGTTAAAACTTTCTGACCAATGAACACTGATGGAATCCTAACTCAAAGTTCACCCCAGTTTTCACTGGTTGCAATCTACCATCCTCACCACTAGATGCCAATAAATCCTACACACTGGTCCTTTAAAAGTGAATATTTAAACTCAAAAGCATCTTATCCATATATGATAGAACACATAAAATGTTTGTTGTACAGAATACATCAGCTTTAATCAATATGTCAAAGTCTGTGTACTGTTTTTTGTTTATTATTCCAGTGGTACAGTAGTGTAATATCCTAGGCAGACCTACTGATGTGGACTCCAGCGCTACATGAACCTGTAACTAGATGTATGGACTGACTCCTGAGTTGTGACAGGAGAAGCATGGGGCTTTAAAACACAGATTGATTTTTGGCACATTCAACTAACCATCAACAGCTGGAGCATGTTTTTATTAGTCAAATGTAACCTTCATTTGACTTTTATTGATTGATTTGTCTTTGTGCCTGACCTTGTTTAGATTAATTAGTATTCACTGCCTGTGTGTGAAGTTTGCTCGCACAAATTTGGAATGGAAAAACTCTTATAACAGTGATAATATAAGCTCAGGTTGAGGTAGTTATAAAGAGCAATAGGCACTTATTTTCTTTTTGCTGTAGTGAGGTAAGGGAATACTTCACCCCCCAAATCGTCATTCATATATCGAACACCCACCCTGTGTTGAATTCATGAAAAAAAAAACATTTTTCTGTAATGCCTTCACAGTGAAAGAAAAATCCAAAAATGGAAAAAATTCTTGTTGAATTGGAGTCATAGGGAGTCCATGTTTAACATCAACAAAACTTTATCAAAACATCAGTTTACAAACTCTCAATTCACGCAGATTTGTCCAGGTCTTATTTATCCTGTTGTATGCTCAGTAGACAGACAGCTACTTCTGACGGGGACCTGAAATGAAAGTGAAACGTATCCATGCTGTCTTCAAAGCCAGACTCCATTAACAAAAACAGTAATTTTACCTCGCTGAACACAGGAGTTGCTGGTCTACCACTACCTCTATCAGTTACTAAGTGTGTGTTATAGTGTGACTTTGGTAAATCTGAACTGACTCTTAAAAAAACAGTCACACTATAAGATACAGAGTAAAATTACTGTTTTGTCAATGGAGTCTGGTGTTTTAAGAGGGAATAGATATTGGAGTTTCACTTCTAGTTTTATGTACTAAGGTTTTAGCAAAGATGTTTGTGCTTGGGAAGTAATGAGCATACAACTGGAAGAATGAGACTTGCATTATACTGCACAAGTTGTGTGAGAGTTTGTAAACAGATGTTTTGACATAGTTATGCTATTTTCTGTTTATGGATCAATGATTCACTGTGGTATTTGGGGGGGTTGAAGTATTCCTTTAAATGCGCATCATCCTTTTAGAAATATGTAACTACAGTGAATGTTCTCACCAAGCTTTGGGCACAGTGAGTGGATTCAATGTCACAGTATTTTATCCAATCACTGTGAGCACTGCTCATCACTTTGCTTCCTGATAGGCTGAGACAGCTGCAAATCGTATCTGCAAAGTTCTGGCTGTCAACCAGGAGAACGAGCAGATGATGGAGGACTACGAAAAACTGGCCAGCGAGGTGAGTACAAAACTCTTAGTATGTTTGCACCTGGGCTGATTAAACCTCTTCACTTCAGGAGAACCTTTACCATTGAGCAAGTGTGTTGTTTCCAGTGGATGAAGCCTGATTGTTTTTCCTTCCCATCTTCCTCTCTGCTTCCAGCTGCTGGAGTGGATCCGTCGAACCATCCCCTGGCTGGAGAACCGAACCCAGGAAAAGACCGTGAATGACATGCAGGCGAAACAGGAAGACTTCAGAGACTACCGCTGTGTCCACAAACCACCCAAGGTATAGAATAACGTCTGCAGTGCTAAAATTTAGCTTCACTGGCGTTAACTACCCTGCCCTGAGCCAGCTGAGTATGGATGTCCTGACGGTGCATTCAGTGTTTTTATATCCACTCCGTTCTGTCATTTTAAGAGTTTTTTGTTTCCTCTGCTGAATGTGTTCACTAACGCTGTGGGCTGACTTCACTTCCTGTTTCAGGTCCAGGAGAAATGCCAGCTGGAGATCAGCTTCAACACTCTGCAGACTAAACTGAGACTCAGCAACAGACCCGCCTTCATGCCATCAGAAGGACGCATGGTGTCTGTATGTATACAATCATCATTTATGCAGCTCATTTCTGTTTAAAAATCCAATTTGAAATTCATTAAAAAAGGTCTTAAATCTAAATCGCATAACGCCTTAGGAACCATTCTGTGGTACATTTCAACAACATGACATTGATTCAGAAAGTTGCTTTTTACCATCATATAGTGAACAAAAATCAACTCAAAGTTCAGTTCCTCAAAATAATACAGCAGAATTCTCTGTCGAGTTCCACACCATTTCATTCATACTTTGCTGTAGAGTTTGGAATGGTTGATGGTTATTCTGCTATATGTGAACTACAGGGGCACAGAAACAGATGCTGTGCTGTACTTTGCAGTGAGGGATTTATATCAGTAACTCCTGCTGTTTGGTCTCAGGATATCAATGGAGCGTGGCACGCTCTGGAAGGAGCAGAAAAAGGCTACGAGGAGTGGATTCTCAGTGAGATCAGACGTCTGGAGAGACTGGAACATTTGGCCGAGAAGTTCCACCAGAAGGCTGCCATCCATGAATCCTGGACAGATGGTGAGTAAAGGGTTTATCGCACACATTCACACTGGATGTACAAACTATGCTGTGTTGAGTCGCCTCTCTGGGATCACTTTGGATCACCGGGCCAAGAATAATTAAATATGATGTGAAATATGATACACTGATTGATAGATTTACTCAGATGTCGCATATTCTCTGAAAGAAAAAAAATGCAGAGAAGTCTGCAAATTAGGGTATGGAAAAGTATGAAATTTTGAAATTCCAAATGTCTAGGAACCCTGTCTTTATCTAACCTGTCGGTCTTCCTCGTACGGAGAGGAAATGATGCACAAATTTGACAGTGTTTCTGAGTGTATTGCAGCATTTTCAGAGAATTGTACTGTAGGATAAACTCATAAATGAAATGTATGTGCATGCAGGTAAGGAGGCCATGCTGACCCAGAAAGACTATGAGACCTCCACCCTGTCCGAAGTGAAGGCGTTGCTACGGAAACACGAGGCCTTTGAGAGCGACCTGGCAGCCCATCAGGACAGAGTGGAGCAGATCGCCGCCATCGCACAGGAACTCAAGTAAGGACAGAAGAAGAAGTGTGGAGTGATAAACTGCTGTGTAAAGAAAAAAACAGAGGAAAAACCAACTGAATAATGTATCTGTGTGTAAATGAAATATCTGCTAATGCCATAAACTCTGTGTGTTACCAGCGAGCTGGACTACTACGACTCAGCCAGTGTCAACGCTCGCTGTCAGAAGATCTGTGATCAGTGGGACGTCCTGGGAGCCCTGACCCACAGCCGCAAAGAGTCACTGGAGGTACGAATCAGTGTGTGAATTCACAAAAGCCTGGTGTAACAGAGCTTCATCTGTTAGATCAGACAGGTCGCGATTTATATCACTGTATGAAGCCATTTTTATAAAAATTTGAAATATAATATAAATTTGTCCAGTCATTTGGTTTTGTCAAATATGAAGAAGGAGTCGGTGAAAAACATTGTCATATTTCTCAGAGTAGTGTTTCAAAACTCTGTCATTATATCAAGTACAGATACTCAGTCCTTAGGGCTAATAAAGTATTTACAGCTGTGTTGACAATTGATATCCACACATCTAAATTCTTCCTCTTCTGTTGTCTCACCAACAGAGGACAGAGAAGCAGCTGGAGTCAATAGACGAGCTTTATCTGGAGTACGCCAAGAGAGCGGCGCCCTTCAACAACTGGATGGAGGGAGCGATGGAGGACCTGCAGGACATGTTCATTGTCCACAATATCGAGGAGATCCAGGTACCTGAAAACTGCACAGTGTGGGAGTGTGGACCAGAGAGATGCAACACAAGAGACAGGCTAAAATTTGAGGATTTACATAGTTATTTGAATGAAACAGTACTGGGAGCAAGTGTTAACATTTAGTTAGTAAAGAGGTTTAAATCACATCTGGCATTTGATTGATTTTTGTTCTAGTCGCTGTCTGTTGTCTGTTGCTGTAACCAGACATGTTTGTTTCCTCCCTCAGGGTCTCATCACAGCCCATGAGCAGTTCAAGTCCACCCTGGCAGAGGCCAACAAAGAGCGTGAGGCCATCCAGGCAATCCAGACCGAGGTGCAGAAGATCGCCCAAAGCAACGGCATCAAGCTGAGTGGAGCAAACCCCTACACCACCATCACACCTGAGAGCATCGACAGCAAATGGGAGAAGGTAGGCTGCAGCCTCTACTTCCTGTTAATTCTCATGTCTTTTAATTCTTTTTTGTCTGGCTGTTACTAATGGTTTTTGATAGAATTGTTCTGATACTGATACTGTCAAAAATACTGGATTGGGTATCGGCGACTCGTTATTTATGGATGATCTTTAAAGTAGTTTCACACCTGAATAAAACAGCTGTTCCACAGATATCAGTTCTTCTTTGTTGCTATAAAACAGCAGCATAAAACAGTTGCACTGTCCACAATCTGAGTCAGTCTCTGGACGCCCGAAGATTGACAGATGTTCTGCTGTTCTCTCTGTGAAGATGCACCTACAGGTGCTTTCTGTTAAAGCTCTGAGAGTTTCTAATGTGTGTGCATGTATGTGTGTTTGCAGGCGATGGCCATGGTGCCGCAGCGTGATAAGGCCCTGCAGGATGAGCTCAACAAGCAGAATTCCAACGACTCTCTGAGAGCCAAGTTCGCTACTCAGGCCAACGCGGTCGGCGCCTATATACAGGCCAAAATGGAGGTAATGGATTAGCCCATGCACTCGGTCCGAGTGCTCACCATTGTGTTGAAGCAGTTCATCCTCACACAGCTGTGTGTAGTTTGTCACAGTTTTCAGGCCAACATTGTACAACAGTGAGCTCATAGAGCAGAGTCAACAGGGTTCAGTGGATGCTCATAACCGACAACAGTTTGGAAGTCAGTTTCACAGTTTTTCGACAGGTTAACTTGTTTGGGCGGGGTTTCTAATTTATTTACTCACTATGTTTATTCATAATCATTAGTTTTTGGATTTGGCACGATGCACACACACTGCTTCAATTACAACTACTGATGACAACACAAGTAGACCAAGAGCACTGAGCAGTACAGTACAGGAGCTGCGAATTGAAAATTTTCACTAAAGATTCAGATCACAGTCAAGCAGCCTTGGAGCACTTTCTTTTTATTATTAGCAGTGTTTTACCATTTGAGTTGTAGTACCATGTCCCAGCCACAAACACACCTGTGAGCACTTTTTTTAAATCAGAAAATGCATCCATCTTCTCTAAAGTCCCAGAGTGATGTCTTACCACGCCACAATGTCCTGTGGTGCTGGATGGACTCTGCTGTGTCAACGTTTACTTCTGAGTGTTCTCTAAAGATTTCACACTGTGCCACATCCGATAGCGATGGTCGATATTGGTTCAGAAATCTACTAACTGTACCTTTATAGGATTGACAGGTTAGTGCACATTGTGTGTTTTCAGGAAATTGGCAGGATATCCATTGAAATGAACGGCACTCTGGAGGACCAGCTCACCAACCTGAAGGAGTACCAGGAGACCATCATGTCTTACATGCCTGAGATTAACACACTGGAGGGATACCATCAGCTCATCCAGGAGGCCCTCATCTTTGACAACCAATACACTCCCTACACAATGGAGGTAACACACACACACAGACACACACACACACACACACACACACACACACACACACACACACACACACACACACACACCTAAAACCTTCATGAATGAAACTGTTTAATCATTCCAGTCTTGCTCTTTATACTCTTGGTAAAAGCAGTGTGTATTTATAAAACAACCTCTGTTCCACTGCCCCATATCAAGTGAAAAGAGCACAAACTGAAAGATGGTGTATATCATGTTTTCTCTCACACCTCTCATCTTATGTCTTTTTCCTTCCCCTCACTCTGCAGCACCTCCGTGTGGGTTGGGAGCAGCTGCTCACCACCATCGCCAGAACCATCAACGAGGTTGAGAACCAGATCCTGACGCGTGACGCCAAGGGCATCAGCCAAGAGCAGCTTTATGAGTACCGCGCCTCCTTCAACCACTTTGACAAGGTCAGGGGCCCGAGCCCAGGGGCCACAGCTTATTTCTTACACTTGTTTGGTGCTTTTTGTACTCATTCTGTCACAGTGTTAAAGTGGCTGACTTGACTGACTGACTGACTTTAACATGACTGAATGAATGTTTAGACCTTACAAGGGGGTGAGAGAGGATCCAGGCGTGTGAGTATTCATCCAGATGTTTTACACAGGGGAGCACATGTTGGGAAGAAGTTGTGTTCAGGTGTTAGCAGAGAAGATAGTATATCACTGCGTACAGGTGCTGTTGGTGACTGGCTTATATGTAAGCTGAAGCGCCTCCTGTCTCAGATCCAGAAAATAAAGACGACAGGAAAATAGGGCTCAGGTTGAGAAATACTGAAGATACTCTTTATTTGGGTGTAAAAAGCACAATGTGTCTCTAAACTTCTGTGTGCTGTGGTCATTGTTGAAACTCATAAGGATGAGAATAACACCAACATCATTCACCATCTCACACCTCTATGTGTGTGTAGTTGACTCATGTTACTGTCTGACACTGCAGGACTCCGCCACCCATTCCTTTGCTCACTCACCATCATATCCGTCAGTGTTTCCTGGCACACAACACATCTTGTGTTCTTTTACAGCACGACAGTAGAACCTTTGAATATCTCAGAATCACTGCGCATGAGGAAGGGCTTTGTTATAATATTAACCTCTTAAAACAGTGGACATGCTGACTTCTTTTTGCGTGTGCTGAGATAGTTGGTGACAGAAATTTTCTATTTTCAGAAATGTGCATGTGGAGCTAAATAACATTTATATTATCCTGCTGTATTTTTAATCAGAAAGTCTTTTAGTGTTTGCATAGTGAATATTTAATGTTACTCTTTATGTTTACTTTTACTTTAATGTTTCTGTGAATACAAATGAATTTTCATAAATAACACAAGATGTGCTGGAAAAGTGACAGATTGTGAGTCGTCATGGGTCCGTCATGGCTGCCTGTGTGTGTTGACATTGTCTAAACATCCATGAATGTCTGTCTGTCTGTCTGTCTCTGTCTGTCCCTCCATCCTCCATGTCCTCATCTCCTTTTTGCATGCTGTGGATCGCATGGTCACCATCCACCACCATCCCTGTGTTGCGATTGGTTCATCCTCATGACGTTTGGCGCTCTGTTATTGGGTGTTTGGCCGATCTCAGGACCACAGCGGGGCCCTGCAGGCCGAGGAGTTCAAGGCCTGTTTGATCAGTCTGGGCTACGATGTGGAGAACGACAAGCAGGTAGGAGCTCCAGGACGGGACGGAGGGAAAGAGTTGGTGTTTGTCAGGCCTGTGAGCAGGAGAGCCAAGCAGAGATCACTGCCAGTCACATTCGTATCCGAGTTAGTGCTAAAGCTATTGATTATTTTCAGGTTTATTAATTAATCTCTTAAATTAATTGTGGATAAAATGTCTTTAAGCACTGCAACAATGTCTGTTTCGTCACTGTGGGGTGCTAAATGTCAAGACCTTTTTTTAACACAGTTACTTTCAATGATGGATCAGTTACTAACATTGTTGATTTATTTTCTATCAGTTTAATATTTTACAAATTATTTAGCACTAATCTGGATGACAAAGGTTCTATGACCCCTGTTTTAACAAACATTTCTTGTGATTTTAGTGTTAATATCTAGATCTAGTTTTTGCCGTTTAAGAAAAACATGTTCGAGGACGTGTAATCAGTATTTGTTGAATTAAGTCACTTATATGCACATTAATTACATTACATAAAAATATCCCTTTTATTGTAGATAAAATTGGGTTACAAATTTTCAGATTAAATAAAATTATTAAAAAGAAATCTCCATTTTACCAAAATAAAAACACAAGAACATTGATTATATCTCAATATGTTTACATGTACAGCTGCCATTAATCTCCAAAATAATCACCATTTTCTGCTGCATTTAAATTAGGGATTGTTTCTATAGTAATATGATGAATGTTACTCTGAGGCCATTTGTTGTAAGAACTGGTCAGTGATCAGCTGGCGCTCCTGCTCCGAGGCTCTTGATAAGCTCTGGGTTCAGACAGGTGTCAGTCCGTCAGCATGGAGGGCAGAGAGCTGCTGCGTTCCTGTTTGTCCACCGGGGGTCTCTGTTGCTTTGTGCTGCTTCAGCTCGACCAGACTCCCTCTCACACTCTCTGAGCAGACCCCGCCGCTCGTCTGTCTGTCTGTCTGTCTGTCTGTCAGGTTTTACTTTCGTTGGTAACTGTTTGTGCTTTTTATCTTTTTTTGTTCCCTCCAAACATTACTCACTGTCTCTACATTTTGATATCTCTGTTTCTGTTCTTCACTCCTTCCCTCTGCTTTCCTTTTCATCCTCTCATTCCTCCTACTTCTCCCTGCCACTTGTCTCTCCCTGGTTCCCCGCCCTGTCAACTCGCCCTCCGTCCTCCTCTCTCTCCTCCTCCCCGGCCTTTGCTGTGCTGTGGCGGCCCACAGAAGCGGTCAGGACAGATGGTCTCAGATGATTTCCGGGCTCTACTCATTTCAACAGGAAACAGCCTGGTACTGCTGCTGGCATGACTCTCTCAGGGTGTCTGCAGGTCCAACAATATCCTGATTCCATTTAGTTTGTTAAATTCAAAGCCCCAGAAGACCTTGCATGAAGCAGAGTTTTGACAACATGTTCTGAATGCAGTTAAAGATGTTTCTGTCCCTTCATGCTTATTGTCCAGTGAGAAATTGACCAATTCATGATTAGGGCTGGGGTCACATGTGATGCATTTGAGAAGTTTTTTGGTTGAAGAGCAGCATAGTTTTTTATGTTCTTTAAGTTAAATATCAAAAATGTTGACACCATACCCAGTCCTATTCATGTTTTTTAGATGCACTGTTAGTTTAAGTTTAAGTATCTTTAGGTGTAAGTAAGTGTCATGTCTTAAATCTGAGTTGACACCTGCAGACACTCTGCTCTCTCTCTCTCTCTCCCTGATCCTCTAGCTGCTTGTCTTATTTTGTCACATCTGTGTCGCTTTGGTACTTGTTGCACTTCTGCCCTAGTTTGTGATAGACTGCTGACTGAATCAAAACGTCTTCTTTCATATTGACCATTCAAATTATACATAATTGTCCTCTGTGCCCTCATCTGTGTGTGTTTCTCATTGATATTAACCAGTGATCGTGTTATGTATGTATATGCATGTGTCAGAGTGTGATATATAAAATATTGGGACCACAATCACAACTTTAACATCTGCTAACCATCTCAGTCTAATTCATGGTGGTCCTGATGTTTTACACACTTATACTGGTGTACGTCACATTCAGTCTGTGTGTCAGCGTCTGAGAACAAAGTGCTTTCTCCCCCGGGTTAACCCTTTTGCTTCTTGGTTGCCAGGGCGACACTGAGTTCAATCGCATCATGGGCATAGTGGACCCCAACGGCAGCGGCGCCGTCACCTTCCAGGCCTTCATTGACTTCATGTCCAGGGAAACAACCGACACGGATACCGCAGACCAGGTCATCGCCTCCTTCAAGATCCTGGCCGCTGATAAGGTGAGTGTGTGTGTGTGTGTGTGTGTGTGTGTGTGTGTGTGTGTGTGTGTGTGTGTGTGTTGTTGGTGTGCATACAAACAGTGATGTGTGTGTGTTTTATAATTATGTATTATGTCTTAGTTTTCTCATTTTTTACTGTAAAGATGAAATAATTCTGTTTGTTTGTAATTGGATTCATATTTAAAGGGGCAGTTCACCCCAAAATAAAAAATGCATATGTTTACTCTTACCTGCAGTGCTGTGTATTAATCTAGATTATTTTGGTGTGAGTTGCCAACTTGAGTGACCAACATGATCTATAGTGTAAGAATTATGTTACATTACAAATTTGATTCAGCAGTTAATATGTTAAATGCATATCAGCTGTTCTTGGCAGGTGTACCTTTGTGCACCAGCTTTTTGCAGGTGAGCCACAGTGTACATTTCACTCACTGTACATCCCTCCCTGTGTCCATCAGAATTACATCACGGCCGACGAGCTAAGGAGGGAGCTCCCCCCTGACCAGGCGGAGTACTGCATCGCCCGCATGGCACCCTACACGGGGCCAGACGCCGTCCCCGGAGCTCTCGACTACATGTCTTTCTCCACCGCTCTGTACGGAGAGAGCGACCTGTAGAGGAGGCAAGAGGAAGAGGAGGGCTGGACAAACAAGGGAGGGAAGGAGGGAGGGAGAGGAGGAAGAGGGGAGGGAGGTAGAGAGTTACTCTGTGCGTAGGGAAGATGCCAGGAATCGAGTGTTTGGAAGAATTTGAGTGGTGGTTGTGAGGTGCCCCTGCGTGTGCCGGTTTCAAAATCATCAGACAGTTTTAAGACTCTGAGCATGTTGATTGAACCATAGTTAGGTTTGGCCTCTGTCGAATGTTTTACAGCTGCGTTCATGTTGTAACTGGATCAATTTGTCATAAAGGTTTATATAAGCAGGCATATCCAGGGGCAGCTGGGGGACAGTTGCTCTTTAGTGCGGGTCCTTAGCTTCACCCTCTCTGCCTTTGTGGGGTCAAACTGGGGAGGGATTGGGGGAGGGAGGGCACAAGCTAATCTGATACTTATGCTAATTTTTGTTTATTTTATTATAATTTCTTTCTTCTTGCCAGGGGGTTCAGGGCGTAAGGCAGGGGAGGGGAGGGGGGGGTTTGATGTGGCGACTGGCGAGGTTTGTGTATTAGATCCTAGAGAGATATATGCTGCGGGGGGGAGGGAGGGGTGTTGACCAACCAGAGATAAAATGACATATTTACCCATAATTCCCATGTTGCTGGATAAGGTGACCTGTCTAACCTCAGCTCTTTTCCTCCTCCTGTCTTTGTTTATTTCTTTTTGTTTATTTTCTGGAGCAGGTGGATGGTGGTAGGGGGTGCCGGGTGGGGATGGTGGCCGGTGCTGGGGGGGAAGGGCGGGGCTCAGCGCTGTACATACTTATTTTTTTCAGTGCAAAGAATGACACACAGTCCCACTTGTTGAGAATAATCGATCGCAGGCTTTCCAGTAGGGCAACATAGAGTGACATTTATTTAAAAAAATAAATAAATAAATAAAAAGATAAAACACGGAAAAGTAAAAGCCAATGATAGCAACACAGAGAGAGCAGTTTCACCAGTGGATAGGTTTGAGCTTCCAGAAGTCTTTTCTTCAGGGTTTTTTCTTTTCTCAAAGGAAAATATGGTTGGTAGCCATGAAGTTGAGGCTTGTGTACCTAAAGACCTTCTCCTGTATAAATCCCACGACAGGCAACACCATAATATCCACAAATATTTGCTTCTGTGAAACTATTCTCCTCCTGGGGTGGGCTACAGGTGCTTATTTAAATACAAATACTATACATTTATATGAAAGGCAGGATTGTAGTAGTCAAAGTTAGTCCAGTTTTATATACACACAGAAATATATACACGTCATGTCATAGATGCATCTGATTGGCTGAATGAAGGTCTCTCGCACTTTCTGGATTTTTAGAGCTCCCCCTGTGACTTTTGGAAAAGTGGTGGAAATAATAAAATAACATGCTTATTGGTGGCTACAGCCCTGTCCCTCTCTCTCTCTGTCTTACTCTCTCCCTACCTCACTCTCCCGCGTCCTCTCCCTTCGCTCACCCATCCCTTCATTCGTCTCTGAAGAAAAGGGAAAGAAAATTTACTGCAAGGAAAGAGGGATGGGAAAGATCGGGGAGGGGGTCTGTATGTAAACATTCCATTATGTGCAAATAAAAACTATTAAAAAAAAAGGAAATTGTTATGTAATAAAAAACTATGCAATCATAATGTGTTGAATATCTGGGGAAAGTCGTGGGCATCAATCAGGCCCTTTCTGAGATAGTCCCCTGTCGAAATTAAACAGAGGATTATAGATTTCTCCAGTGTTTGTTGGCTGTTACGGGGGAGAGGAGGGGGAGACGGAGGGAGGGACAGACAGGGAAGAAACTGAGAAGAAAAGACTTGGACCAAAAGCTTGTTTCTTTTTTTTTCCTTTCTCTTTTTTTCCCTGCGAGGTTGGAGAGAAATGAACTCTGGAATTGTGATTTTCCTCTTTTTGTACTCTTTAATATCAAACCTTATCTGCTGTACTGGAAACTGCAACGCCTTCTGTCTCTAATGATAAGTGAGTTTCACAAAGCACACATAAAAGTTTCCTTACAAAATACTGATGCTTGTCCTCATGTCTTTTTTCTTGTCTGTCACTTTATTCTACATCTCATTTCAAATTTCTGTATAAATTCTTAAAAAAAAAATCTTTATAAATACACTGTTTGCTATAGATCTTGTAAAAACATTAAATTTTGTGCTTCATAATGCACAATAATAGTGAAAAACCAATGTTTTTTTTCCCAACTCCAGGATTTCAATTTAAGCTTTTAACTGAAATATCAAAGGATATGTTTTTTAAAATCTAATAATGTCTTCTGTGCTTACTGATATTATTCTGGCGGGCGGTGCTGCCACTGCCTGGTACATTTTATGTGTGAAAATTGTTGTTACGCACATGTTGCTAATGATGGCTGTGTTAGCGCTGTGAATTGTGTGCATGAGTGTGTGTGATGTGTAGGTTTGTTAAATGTTGGATTTGTGTATGGTTGTCATGCACCCATATTCTGTGAAGTGTACCCCTGCCACCCCCAGCTTCTGATACTTTAAGAACAGTCCCTAAAGGCTGCTGAACAAAACACAATAATCCTGTCAGAAGTTTGGATTCATTTTGCATATCCTTTCCAAATGTAAAAACAGGAGACAATATCCAATATCTTAAATGGGCTTATAATAATGCAGTCTTGACGGTCTGATGTTATTTTATATATTTTCAAATGCCCAACACTTTGTACGCAATCATACAATAACAAATGCCGGTTTCATATATTTCCTTACATGTCCTCAGTCATTACAGTAACATAATTCAGTTTACATGTAGGCCTCAGCCTTCAGCCTTTGGTTCAGTTTGGACTTTCCAGAAGTGTTTTTACTTTTACTGTACCCAAAAGGTGCACGCGCTGTCAGGAAGCCTGAGCCTGTGTTTCAGAGCGTGCAGACAGCACAAGGTTCATCTGAGCAAATATAAATAAAACTGAGAAACAATGAGTGGAGGGGACCACTGTGAGCAGTAAACCTGCTGCTGTCACGGCAGGGATTGTATGTACTGGCTTTAGGCACGAGGAACGGAAATGGGCAGTACCTTTTGGAGAGGAGAAGGTCTGATCTGCGCACGCATCACCGACCTGCTTTTACGCGCGCTGGTGTGCAACCTTGGAGCAGCTCGAGACCACTAACAACAACATGAGCAGCTCGCTGATACCCGAAAAGGTGACGCCGAAGTCGTGACGTGACCTGGTTTTTGTTAAAACCCTTTCTTCTCCTCTTCATCCTCATCATCACCCTCTACATACTGGCTGTGGCCGTTCCGCGCGCACTGCGGCGCTTTGAAACTTGGGAACAACGACAGGGAGCTCAGGGCGCGCGGCCGCTCCTCCTCTGGACCTCTGTGGCAGGAATGATGCTCGCGCTCACCTTCACCTGCCGCGCGCTGCTCGTCTTCCTGCTCTCGGAGTCGGTTCAGACCGACCGAACAGCGGTAAGACCTGACATGTGTTTACTAACCCTGTCCGACTTTAGCTGAGTTCATGTCTGCAAACTGCTCTGAGATCTGCTCTGCTTCAGGACTAGACTCAATCAGTCTATGCTGGTGTATCCACACTAACACCCACTACACAGACTGGGTTCATCTACATTCTGAGGTTCTGAGTTTTAAAAAATGATGGGAACATCCAATTTTTTGATATATTGTTTTTTTGTTTTTTTTAACTATTAGCTTTTAGCTCTGACATTATTCATTTCTTTAATTGTTAATTAGATTTATTTTCCACTGATGTAGGCCACTGTAAGACTGTTCTTTACTTATCAGCGCACTCCCAGAGTGACAGGGGAAAGTGCATGACCCTGCCTCCACCATAAATAGGCCTAAACATATATATTTTTATACTCACACCAAATATGGAGCCAACACAACGAGCAAGCAGCACAGTAGTAAGAGTTATCACCAAAACAAATAGCTAATTTTTTTAAGCAAAATGCAAATCCTTACAAATCCTATCATCACACAGTCCCTTAGCTTTTTGCTCTGACATTATTTATATAGCTTTTATTTAGACTTATTTGCCACTGACAGGCTGCTGTAAGATTCGGCTTACTTTGACGTATTCAGCTTTTACAGAGAATATCTGTTGTAATTTTAGATTTTCAGTGAACTAGTGCTGTCACAATACCAAAATCTTTGTTTCGGTACCCATACCAATATGAATTTCGATGCTTTTCGAAATTCATATTGGCTACAAACGTTTAGAACAATAAATAGTAGGGGTGTAATGGTTCCAAAAATCATGGTTCGAAAGTACCTCGGTACGGACGTCACGGTTTGGTTGCTCAAATGTTTCACCAAGTTGGTGTTGTCTCGTGTTGTCTCCCTTTGCGATGCAGACTTTCTCTTGTCTTTTTTCATGTGTGTCAGCGGTGAATGTTGATACAGGTGTTGTCATACACACCACTTGTGCAATCTGTGCTCCAATAGGAACAAGAAAGGCGTTTATGTGCATAAATGAGTAAAATAAATTAACGAAATTAATGAATTTAATCAATTTCAAAGTACCAGTATTTTCCAAATGTAGTATAGTACCGTTTGGAATACTCTAGTACCGCGATAATATTTTAGTACCGGTACACCGTGCAACACTACAATGAACAATGTTGTTTCTTCTAATAAGTTAGGGACTGTTAAAGGTGTGAGTCTTTTATCTAAAGCTTGAAACTATATAAAGTTAAAAAACAAGCCGAGTATCTGAAAAAGATCAAGTTTTCAACAGGAATGCAGTTCAAACCAAAGTCGGCCGCTTTACACCAAGCTCCATCCCTGAAGGAGGAAAATGGCACCAGCCCACACCTCTCAGTTTTACACAGACTGGATAGCAAAAACAATCCATCATCTTGTAACCTGAAAAAAGTGAGTGTATTGTTGATTTTTTAATCTAGGTTATTGCTTTTCTACTCAGGGACCACTGGCTGCTACACCACAGTGAATCCAAATTGCCAGGTTTTATCAACTCTGACTTGGAGTTAGTTTTATTAAACCGAACAGATCTGACAACACTTTACAACACAAACAGAGCTGCTCGATATTATTTTGGCTATTCTCATGGTTTCAAAGACAATATTGATTTTCAGCCTGAAGAGATTAATCCTCATGCTCGATTTACAAAGTGTGTGTGTGTGTGTGTGTGTGTGTGTGTGTGTGTGTGTGTGTGTGTGTGTGTGTGTGTGTGTGTGTGTGTGTGAGGATGCCAGGGTATCATCTGCCAGCAAGACCAAACCATAAACACACACACATTACTGCCAAGCAAATATTTAACCTGCTACTCAGGGGAAACACACAGGTGTGTGTGAGAGGGAGAAAGTGAGAACACTTATGAAAAAAGAGCCCCAGTAATCCTATAATATATTTTAACAGCATGCTAAACAAATATCACAGCTACACTGTGAGTACATGTAGAAATATGCTGAAATATATACGGTCTCTAAAGTTAGAAACTATCAGAGAAGCATCATGAACTCTAAATAGAATATGGCAGTGGTAACACAGGCTAGTAAAACATGTAGATCCATTACAAAAACTATCCATTCATCCATTTCCATCCGCTTATCTGGTGCCGGGTCACGGGGGCAAGGTACTCTAGACGTCCCTCTCTCCAGCAAAGCTTTCCAGCTTCTCCTTTGGGATCCTGAGGCATTTCCAGGCCAGATGAGATATATAATCCCTCCAGCTTGTTCTGGGTCTGCTTCTTACCAGTTGGACATGTCTGGCAAAACCTCTAACAAGAGGCGCCCGGGAGGCATCCTGATCGCATGCCCGAACTACCTCACCTGGCCCCTTTTGATGCGAAGGAGCAGCGGCTCTATTCCAATCTCCCTCCGGATATCTCAGCTCCTCACGCTATCTGTGAGGCTGAGTCCAGCCCCCCTACGTATGAAACTCATTTCGGCTGCTTATAACGGCGGTCTCATTCTTTCAGTTACTACCCAAAGGTCATGACCATAGCTGAGGGTTGGGACGTTGATGGACTGGTAAACAAGAACTTCGCTGTCTTGCTCTCTCCTCATCACAACAGTCTGGTGCAACAAACCCATCACTGCTGATGCTCGTGAGCAAGACCCAAGACCCCAAGACCGCTATAAACCCCCTTAAACCTCCTGTAAAGGCACTGTACAGTGCTCCACCACTTTCCCCAAAACCACGGAAGGGGGGCCTCTTCCGCATACTGCAGGAAAGCTGGATACCATTAGTTAGGACAGGGCCTTGATGGTCTTCTTTGCCTGGGGTCCCCAAAGGTTAAGGACTGCTACTGTACCCAGTTCAGATTACATGTAGTAACGTGACAGTGTGAGACCCAGGTGAGACAGCTGCCAAACAACAAAGCAACAGACCACTGGCTGCTTTTGTTGTTCAATAAACAATAAAAGTGTTTTTTGTTTTTTTTTAACGCACTGTCAGGACATTCCAGCTATGTTTGTGGGACAAAATCGCCAAACATGATGTTTTTCTAAGCATAAACAAGTGGTTTCTGTGCCTAAACCTAACCATACCTTAACCACAGTGTTGTCACAACATGAAGTTGAAAATTGAGATGTAAAGTTTCAAGATATCTGCTACGTATGAAACATACAAATGTGCCAACATTTATTCTGGCAAATGGGCTGCTAATAAAGGCATGGAAAATTTCTTGAACGTTCAGTGTGTGAGATTTTGTGGGAGTTAGTGGCATCTAGCAGTGAGGACTGCAGGCAGATTGCAACCATCTAAAAATTCTCCCGGTTAGAATTCCTTAAGTGTTCGGGAGGTTTTTACTGGGAGTCAAACTGTCCGCAGAGGTCTCCGCTTCTTCAAGACAAACGGACCAGGTGATTTAAACTGATAAAGCAGTTTCATGTTACAAATCAATGTTTCTCCATTGCCATTCATCTTGTCGCAGACGACCCACTTGCCCAGCACCTGCTAATGTGGGCTCACTTTTTTCTCTGATAACTTAATTTCCAGGGGCCGTATTCACAAAGCTTCCTAGCGCTAAGAGTTGCTCCTAGTGATGAAGTTATAAGCAAATTCTTAGAATTGTGATGTTTTCTTAGAATTTCCCCCTAGAGTTAAGACTAGGTCCTTGTAAAGACAAAAGTTATTCGCAAATCATCTTAGACCTTTAAAGAACTCCTAAGGTGAAAATCTGTTAGGAGCAGGGAGGAGGACTTCTAATAGGCTTAAGAGTTTCTTAAGCAGAGGATAAAATGGTGGAAACACTAAGAGGTCGGAGAAACGGTCTCTAAACACAAAATGACAGTGAGTCAATGAAATGCTACAGATTAGATTGTGCAGGGATAATGTTTGTGGTCGATCACACATTTCTACCCTAACAATATAACGCTATAACGTCAGAAATAAAATGATCATAATACTAAGATATTTGAAAAACTGGAAAAATGCAACAGGGCAGCAGTGATGACTTTTGTCTGTCTCAACCTTCCATCAGCAGAGTGATCACACTAACAATGACAACACTGTCAAGCTCATTTTATGATGCAGTTCATTTCATTTCCACTGGGTGTCCACACCTTGTAGGTCCACAGTTTCTGTCCCTTCCTTGTTCAGAGTTGCTCAAAACCTTTATGTACCTTTCAGCATTAATGGAGCCTTCATAAGCTTTGCACTGGTCACAATCTTGATGGTCCTTTTCCTCTTGATTCCAGAGGACACGGTGTCCATGATTTTCAAAAACAATTTGAAATGTAGACTCGTCAGACCACAGCACTCTATTCCACTTTCTGTCAGTCCATCTCAGATGAGCTTGGGTTCAGAGAAGTCGGCAGCTTTTGTGCATGTTGTTGATGTTTGGCTTTTACTTTGCATGGTTGGGTCTTGCATTTAGAGACGCAGCGACAAACTGACAATGGTTTTCCAAACTGTTCTTGAGCCCTTGTTGTAATATCCCTCGTACAATCATATTGGTTTTTAATGCAGTTAATGCAGTTTTTAACCTTGTCCCTTACGTTCAGACTCTGAGTAAGGTATGGACTGTTTGCTCACCATCCCTGCTTGTGAATACCTGAACCATCAGAGGATGCCCCTTTACACCCAATAATGATACTTTAACCTGTTAGTAATTAACTTGTTAACCTGTGGAATGGTCAAAATAGTTGTGTTTTTGAACATCCCACAACTTCCCCAGTCTTTTGTTGCCTCTGTCCCAACTTCTTTTGGAACATGTTGCAGGCATCAAATTCAGAATCAGTGTGTATATTACAAAAAACGATTAAGTTGATCAATTTGAACATTAAATAGCAACACCCACATTTCCCAGCATGCCGGACTGAGTGGTTTGTAGTTGGCTGTTAAGTTTGTTGTTTTCAGTTCCATAACACTTTTTTTGTTTTGTGTTTATGCTGTTCAGGCTTATGTTGTCATTTGTGTGTTACTGTATTTTCCCACTGAGTTTTTGTGTTTGTTGTCTATGTGCTATGACAGTGTTCGGAACTCCTAGTTTTCCTCTGTGAAGCACAAGTTTTCACAACATTTTACTTATGTACTGTATTCAACTCAATACAGATCCAGATTCTGTTTTCATTTACATTTTTGTAATTGACATTTGGGCTTGAACATACAGAACTCCTGCTCAGCTCCTTTTAAGGAGCATTTACAGTGAGCAGCACAGACACTCTGTATATTCTTCATCAGGAAAGCAAATGTGAGTGTGTATGTCTTTCTCCATCCTGTCATCAATGATGAAAGGTGTGTGAAGGTGATATTTGTACATACACACCTCCGAGATGTTAAACATGTCATCGTCATCCCTCCATGTGTGCTAATGATCGGTTTAACATGCGCTGTAGAGATTGATGGCAGAGAGAGAGCTGCGTTCACAAGTGAGCGATTCACTCCTTCATAGGCAGTTTGTTCAGACGCTAAATCCCGCCACCGGGTGTCAACAGGCCTTTCAGCAGCATCAGCGAGCCTTTTCCAGGACAAACACCATGTTTCGCAAAGCTCTCGAGATGAGTTTTAATGTTTTTCTACAGCAGGAATGTATTCGGCGAGGGGAGACAGGGGTGGCTTGTTCTCACTTTCTCTGCTGCTCACTCACTTCCCATCTCTCTCTCTCCGTTTCTCTGTTGGCCTTTCTCTAGCCCCTTTTACATTGCGTGTTTAAGGTGGAATGTCACACTGTTATTCTACCTCGCTGTTCTGTATAAAAGCTACAATTGTGGAATGGGGGCACAGAGTTGTCTCGCCTTTAGTATCGGCACCAAATCGACATCAGTGTGAAAAGATCAGGTTCGACTTGTACTTTGCTTTGTGGTCAACAGGGGGTGCTGCAGCTCCCACTTTTGGTGCCCATGCACTTAGGCTGCATTTACCTTTTATTGATTCATTGACTTTTCCACCTCCCCTAAGCATTTAAACTTTGTTTGCAGTATTTCCAGGTGTTTTTTTTTTTTTATTATTGCTCAAATTGAAAAGGTGCCTAAAACAGTTGAAAATGCAACCCAGTGTTATTGTATGTTTCTGCAAACCACAGATCTGTAACATTTGTGTCTTATTATGTAGTTGATATGTTCAAACTTGACATCTCTTTACACATCGACAGTGCTGTGGTAAATGCGTGGTTATGTTTAAGCACAAAAACAACTTTGTTATGTGAGGAAAAAAATCATGTTTTGGCATAAAGTGATCTTTTTTGTGCTGAGATGTCTTGCTAAAAACAACCCATTTTGTTGTTTGCAGCCGTCATGCTGCCCACCATCCCCTCCTCCCCCCGATGATGACGTCAGCTCTTATACATGTAATCAGAACTACGTACATTTAGAAATGTTCACGTTACATATGAAACATAAAAAAGTAACATATCCATGGTTTGCAGAAACTTACAATGCCAACATTTTCTCCTGACAACTGGGCTGTGGAAACACTCCTTCCATCTCTCTTTCACTCTCACTTTCACTCACTCACTCACACACAGACACACACACACACACACACACACACACACACATAGACATCCACACAGACACACACACACTCCTGGCTGAAGTTTTATGGGCCCAAAAACACTGGTGGTAATTGTTTTAACACTGACTATATTGTTGCTGCTGTAGTTCTACCTGAGAGACAGGAAATCCAGTCAGCCCAACACTTTGCACCAAGGCTCCTGCCCCCCTTCACTCCTCCTCCCTTCATCCCCCCATTCCTCTTTTTCCTCTGACCTCCCTCTACTCCTCCTTTTCACTCATTCCATCCAGACTTTCATTCCTTTCCCCATTCTCTCTTTAGGTCCTTTATTTTTTTCCTTCCTCCGTTCCTTTATTTCACCACTACACTTCTTCATTCTTCTCTCCTGTCTTTATTCTCAGCTCCTTTTCTCCCTGAATTTTCCCTCCCTCATACCTTCTTTCCTCTTCTTCTTTTTCACTTTCTCCGTTACTGTTTTACATTAATGCTCAAACCCAGCGGGAAAAAAACTGTTGATTTCACTTTATTTGTGATTTAACTTTTCTGCAGCCTGGGGTCATGGGAGAGGTCTTGTCATGTTTACATTGTTGCCTTGATGAGGAAGCTCACATTTTCAACCAGCAGCTAAAGTCTTGACTGTGTCAGCTGTTTGTTGAGTCGGGGCTGCAACTGTGGTTCAGGGAGGAGTAATTTGGTGCTTTTCTTGGACTGACTGCTTTTTTTTTTTTAGACTTGAGCAAAACTATACTGTTCATGCACTGTTTCAATTTCCCTCCTCCCCCTCCTCCTCCTCACCTCTCTTCATCACCTCTTTTATTTCACATCTCTCCTAAAAGACATACTTTGACATTTTCACTGTCAGATTTTCAAAGTTTGTGACAGGTTTGTTTTACACTTTTAGTCATTCCACAATGAGGTTAAAAAGTGTAAATGCTATTTCCTGCTTTTACAACATGTAAGATATGGCCAGAATTTTAGTTTATAACGTTCAAAAAAATTAATAACATTTAGAGTTGAGCTGGTGTCCCACAACAGAAAATAGGTGTCTGACTATCATGTTGCATTGCCTGACATCAGAGCTCTCTGTCCTCATTAAAGACTAAATATGCACTTCTGTAACATCATGTTAACAAACCATGTAAATATCAGCTGTGCACTTGAGATCAGACTGGGGACATAACCACTTTAAAGATAGTGAGTAAGCTAATTGCTATCTTCCTGTGTTTGTAGGACACCACTTTCATTGGCTTCACGTCCAAAATGTTGCCATATTGACACAGTTTTGTTTTTCCTGAGAGACAAACTGCCTCATAACCCCTAAAAACCCATATGCTTTCCAAGAAACAAACACAACATGCTCCATAAAATGCTGGTTCATGCAACTTGTATGAAATCAAACTGTTTCAGCTCATGGACCAGCAAAATTGGAAATTGATCGGACTCTACTAACATTATCAATAGACTGTGAAGAAGTAACAGTTTTGACTATATTGCAAACATGTCTCTGTATTGCGCTGCAGAGATATCTACTGACATTAGCATGCTGGTTAGCAGTTCTGTCTTGTAATACCAACTGTGCCTCAGGGGGCAATGGTGAGTCAATGTAGCGTCCAGTCTGCCCTTAGTCTCATTAGTTTTTGTTGCTTTGAGATGTGCGATCTCTCCTGACAGACAGTTCAGTAATATTTGTAGGTTCTCGAATTCTTTCAGAGTTGTGAAAGCCTTCTTTGGTCCCATCTCGCTTGCTTGGTGTAATGTGTACTAGGTCGACAACAGTGTCTGCAGGAAGTACAGAGTTCACAGTTGTTACCCGTATCAACACGACCGGGTGCAGCCAAGCCACCCCGCAAAGATAGCCAGCAGACTCTCTAGCCCTGTTTGGTCAAGGTCTGCTCTCACAATCCAGACAAGATTAAGAACATGTCCTTGTTCGTACAATCCGGGGTCCAAAATCCAAGATGCTGATGTGACTCTGTCAGCAAGATCAAATAATTGATCAATTTCCTGAGACTAGTTTCATTAAACTGGGCTATATTTAGTATTTGATCTGCAGTCGATCCAGGAGTGAATGTCTGCACATTAAGGCACAGAGGTCTCATTCACCTCTAAATTATGTCAACACTGTTAGACACGCCGTGGCAAATGTGTTCATGTGTCTCAGAGCATGGAGAGTGTGTGTGAGTGTGAGAAACTGACGGACAAAGAGGTACTGATGAAGAGTGAGAAGGTGTGTGTGTGTGTGTGTGTGTGTGTGTGTAATCTCACGTATATTTTGGAGACGTATGTAGTTTTGAGTGATCCTGAGCTGAGAGTGTTGTCAGAGGAGCATGTGGGAGTAATTTAAATCATCGCACTCTCCTCTCCTCTCCTGTTCTGCCCTGTCCAGGGGTGGCCGAGACACAGCATGAATGAGCCCCATCTTCCCATATGAGCCACAGAGACAGATCGCTTAACATGACAAAAGCTGAGTTTATTTACAGGTCTAGAGGAACGTACATGAAGCTTGGTCTACCTTCAGGGTGGGCAAAGGCCAGCAAACTAAAACAAAAACCAAATCAGATTTGGAAGCCAGCCAATACAAGCTCAAGAAATAAATAAAAAAAAAGTAAAGTACAATAACTACCCTCACTAACCAAAACAAGGTTAACAAAATAAAAGCCCACCCTTATTACCTCCAGCAGGACAGAAGCCATTAGTATGGTAAAGGCTACATGCGGTCAGGGTGAGGTTACAGGTGTGGCCGGGTAGAGGATGAGCACGCTACCTTGGCTTTATATGCAGTGGGCTGTCATCCAAGACAAGCCAATCATCTACAAGAACCTTAAGTGGTAAACCAGTGGCACACACCCATTTAAATACACACACAGTGACACTTCACAGAAGGAAACACATATTTTAAGGTTTTCCTCACTTATGCCAGTGTCAGAACATTATTTTAGAAGCAATACTGAATCGTATTA
Organism: Epinephelus cyanopodus; assembly: GCA_026686955.1. Classification (NCBI taxonomy): domain Eukaryota; kingdom Metazoa; phylum Chordata; class Actinopteri; order Perciformes; family Serranidae; genus Epinephelus; species Epinephelus cyanopodus. The sequence continues at coordinate 11,572,027 of CM048918.1, read as the reverse complement.
AATTTGTCAGCCCATAAAAGAGGAAATAGTTGCATACAGTATAAAATCTGCAATCAGGCTACATAAACCTTTGGGGAGGAAACCTGTTTCCATTCACTGTTAGAGGTTTTAATCTGAAATATTTTGTTGTCAGTGACTCATTTTACATTTTGTGCAAAAGCTTCTATTTTTACTTGATGAAACGTCCCTCCTGCTTTGTAGAAGTCTTCCTGTCAGGCACAAAGCCAATCGCCCTCCTCCCCCTTCCTCCTCTCACAGCTCCTGACAGCAGAGATGCAGACAGAGCGTCTCTCTGCCGGGAAGATGCTCTCGTCAATTCGTGAAGTTTATTCACCCACCAGCTATCTAAATTGGAGCCCTCGCAGGTGAAATGGAAGGTGAAGGAAAGGCACATAAATGTATTCACACACTCTGTGCCTGCGCTCAGCCAGCCTGAAATGTTTGCACGTTTCAGATGTGTTGTGACTAACCCTCTCTCCCCTGTCACTCGCTGTCTCACCCTCTTTAATGCTGCTTCCATCGCTGTTCTCTTCCAGGTTTTTCCAGGCGTGACATTGAAAGCCTGACACACTGGTGGACAATTTATCCCTCACAGACAGACAGCCATGCAGGGGCTATAAACTGCCTTTCACTGTATCTCCTCTTTGCACCTGCAGTGTTTTGGACAGTTTCATTAGTGCACACAGCTGTCAGGAGACACCAAAAGTTTGCTGTGGTGGGTGGAGGAAACAAAAAGAGTGAAAAAAGTGTGGCAGCACAAAGTAAAAGCAGAAAACTGTGTGAGATAGTGACAAACATTAACTGTATATGTTGTATTTATACTATATGTTGCTAGGTTTTTATAGTTATTCCAAAACATGTGTTTGTGTTCACAGCCTTTCCTGATCACAGAGAACATGTGGCCTCGCGGTTGCGTCCTGGACTGCCAGAGGGGGCGCCACAGAGCCGTGTGTGGTAGCAACGGCAGGTTGTATAAATCTCTGTGTGCCTTCCAGAGGGCCCAGTGCATCAACACACAACTCCGCCTCACTCCACGATCACACTGCTCAGGTACACACCCTCACAGCTACATCATCAGCACCTGTTGATAATAAAATATAACATATGCAAAAGTAGACACAATATACAAGGATACTGTAACTATTGATGCATTCATGGGTTTGTCCCTTCATTGTTGCAGCTGGTAAATTTAGAGCTCATTTTAAGTGCTTCCCTAGGTAGCTTGTGAAGTCACTCAGTAAAGTTTTTAGTGATGGGTTGAACGATTCTTTTCGCAAAATCGGTTCCTTCAAGTTGAAATATGTAAATATATATCAAACCTTTCAGGTTTAAATACGTTTGGCAAAATACGGTGTCAGTTTCTCCATGACAGTCTGTTGTAGCACAATTAATGCTGCCTGCCCCACAAAACTTCTCTTCAATGCATTATGAGTCATCATGCATAAGTTTCACACTAATAAACATCAAATATTAATTTCAGTGCATTGATACAGCATCCCACTTGTCTGTAGTTAGACTACTGAAGCTCAGTGCAGTGTTCCATAAATGTCCAACGATCTGTTGTTCTTCTAGGGGAAGGTTGCAGACATCCAAGTCACCTCTGTAGTCTTGTGCTGCATTCGTGTGGTGTTTGAGTAATCTGAAAATTGAGTTCCTCATTATAGTTTTTGCCTCACCTGATCCCTTACCTCTGCTCCTCTTCATCAACGTGTTGCAGTAAAACACAACACATATTCCTTGAAGCTTCCATGTTGTTCCCACATTACAACTTAAGACTCATGAACACACTGAAGGCAGAAGAACAACTCTCCGAGGAGCAGATGAATGCACCAATATCCTTGGCTGGCGGGGGTCTGGAGTCCGATTCAGCCACTTCTTGTTCACTCGCTGTAGCAGACAGTGTGAGCATTAACACAACAACGAGAGGGCAGTTGGGAAAAGTCGGGGATTCATGAGCACTGTGCTCGAAGCTGACTCACTATATACCGGACACTAAAAAGAGTCATTCAAAAGGATTTGTTCGTTCATTTTTTCCCATCACTCAATGTTTCATTCTAATCTATAATATCCCATCACAATTTATTGATCTGATTATATTTTGTATCATTAATCTGATTCTGGGCAGCACGGTGGTGTGGTGGTTAGCACCGTCGCCTCAGCTCCCAGGTGTGGGAGCCCTTCTGTGTGGAGATTGCATGTTCTCCCTGTGTCAGCGTGGGTTCTCTCCGGGCACTCCGGCTTCTTCCCACAGTCCAAAGACATGCAATTTGGGGACTAGGTTAATTGATTACTCTAAATTGTCCATAGGTGTGAATGTGAGTGTGAATGGTTGTCTGTCTCTATGTGTCAGCCCTGCGATAGTCTGGCGACCTGTGAGGGTGTACCTTGCCTCTCGCCCGATGGCAGCTGGGATAGGCTCCAGCCCCCCCGCGACCCTCACGAGGATGAAGCGGTTAGAAGATGAATGAATGAATGAATCTGATTCTGCAATGTGTTTTACGTTACTAAATAAATCTAGCAGAGTAAAAAGTACAACATTTGCCTCTGGATTGTAGTGAAGCACAAGTTTATTAAAGCAGAAAATGGAAATGCAAGTAAAAGTAAAGTGCAGTACTGGAATAAATGCACTTAATTTCTCTCCACCACTGAGCTAATGTTGCCACTAATGTCTTGATTTCTGTTCTGGTTTAGACCCGAGTCAGTCCAAATGCCAGCGGGCTCGAGCTCAAGCCCTGGAAGCCAGCATCCATATTAGTGCCGCAGCTGCCATCTTTATGCCAGAGTGTAGTCCAGACGGTCACTTCCTGCCCGTGCAGTGCCACAACCAGACCGGATACTGCTGGTGCTCCATGCCTGATGGCAAACCTGTCAGCGGTACCTCAGTCCTCCACCTGATCCCCAACTGTACTGGTCAGATGTACTTTATTCTGTTTTAAAAGTTAAGGAGAAACTACCTTTGTCATAGAAACTCTAAGTGTCTGTGGGACTTTACTAGTGGGATAAACTCCATTCTTCCAAAACATGTCCCATTTGGTGTTGTGATGGTTGTTGTGTGCGTGTTTATGTTTTCTTTTTTATATTAAAATTAGCGACTTTGACCTATTATATATCTAAAGAGGATGTTTAGGAAGATCTTGGACAAATATTTCAGACCACAATTCTGTTATTTACATTAAACCTACATGAAATAGTGCATGTTTTTTTCACACTGAGGCGTTCTGCTTTAATTTATAATCCCAAACAGATCACATTACCAAGTTGGCTCAGACCACTGATGCAGATTCAGCTTCAATCAAAGGTGAGAAAGATGTTTTACATCAAATTCACAAAGGCAGCTTCGCTCTCTGCAGACAACTTATGTATTCTTCACAGTCTAGATATCGCCTTGAATGCATATTTGTGCTGTACATTCACTGAAAGTTAGCTTTGTATGTTTTTCACTTTTACTTTTTTCTGGTGTTTCCTGGCATGACAGCGGTTGGTTCTCTGCCAGACACACCTGCAGGAACTGGAACATTTACACACCGCTCCACATGCCAAGACTCTCTCCGTCTCTGATTCTTCACATGCTTTCCTCTCTCATATTTGTTCCCTTCACACTCTTTTCTTCTCTTCCAGATGGAGTTGGTGAACCTGGGCCGACACTCGACCCCAGAAAACCTGCAGGTGACACGCCCAAAATAGGCATAAACAGTTACATCATCATTATTTAGTGCAGAAAAATCACCATAACAGCGCTGAACATAAGATCATCTATTTACCAATGCACTGATTTCATCCAGGCTATTCCAGACACTTAACCCGTTGAGATCCCCCGTCCATTCCAAAGGACATAACTTTTCTAGGATGTCTAGGTCTAGGCGAATTGAGTAAACTCTCATTACACCTTTGCGCGGCGCATTTAAGGGCGAGTAGAAGGGCTCATTTGATTGGTGTGATGTGTGTAAAACCCACTCCATGCCTGCTCTCCTCCCTCTTTCCAACTTGTGCAGGTAGGAGGGACAGAGGTGGGAAAGAGGAGTAGCTGCGCCAGCGCGCACGGTGTGCCAAACTTGCAAAATCCGCCTGGCCACACCCAGCTGGTGAAGCGCAGGTGTGCTGCACCTCTGCCTCGCCCGGTCTGCGAAACTAAAGCCCTAAGAGTGTTTGTTTGCTAGGCAGGACTGAAGAAAAAAACATAATTAGGTATCCTATTTTTTTTTTTTTTTTTTCTAATTATTATGAGTGCATTTAGAGTAGAAATTCTAATTCATAATAGGGTTCTGAATGGGTTAAAAGTTCTGGATTTAGGGAGACATATTGGCAGAAATGGAATATGATATAATCAGTATGTTTTCTTGAGTTTATATTTACCTGAAAATAAGAATTGCTGTGTTTCCGTGATCTTATAATGAGCTTTAATATCTACATAGAGAGCAGGTCCTATAGTCCACGGAGTCTGCCATGTTGCACAGCTATGTTTCTACAGTAGCCCAGCATAGACAAACCAAACACTGGCTCTACATAGGGCCATTCATGTCTGCACATCAGCTACTGTAGTTATAGTCTCTATATACAGACTCTACATTCAGTGAATGTAGAGTCTGTCGGCAAACCCCGGAGATCTTGCCTCCGGAAGAAGAGCAGAAGAGCCCTGGTTTCTGGTACTACGCTGTTTGTAGTCCACATGATATTGACCAATAACGTTTGAGCCGGCTGCAGCTGTTGCCAGGCTAAACGGTCCGTGCGGTGAACTAACGAGGTGGAACATAATGGTTCAGCATATTTACTTATATATTAACGGAAGTCGGAAATAGAAATTTGCCTCCTCCGCCCAAATCAAACCGGAATGCCAAAAAATCGGGGGTCGGCCCCCAGAGGCTGAATTTGCCGTCTGCCGGAAGTCAGACGTCGAATACAGCCAATGGGTTCTGAGAATGCTGTAGTTAGAACTGATTTTTTCTGAAATGAAAATGCTTTATTCAGTGTTTTAAATGGGTTTAATCACTTGGTCTGTTTGTTTTGGAGAGGAAGAGACTTCAGCGAATAATTCAGCTCCCTCTAAATACCTCCTGGACAGTTAACACTGAAGGAATCCTACCTGTGAGTTTATGCTTGGCACATGGGAGAAGTTTCAGCTGGTTGCAATCTCCAATCCTCACCACTAGATGCCACTAAATCCTACACGCTTCACCTTTAAAGACTCATGTCCATTATGGTCACTTTGATAAATAACACTTGATAAAGATATCCAAATATATGGGTGGAAAAACTATAGGAAAATCTGTGATGTTGGACGGGTGCTGTCTTACGTCACCTTTCAAACCATTTGGGTATTGACGCTCACCTCTCCTTTGCTCTCCTCTGTACAACATCTTCACAAGCAGAAATGCCTTCAAACATTCTATGACAGTAAGATTCTCTTGTCCAGAACTGACGGCTCCTCCATTCTGGGTGACCATCCTGATGAACTCTGACCCCAAAGGAAACCGCTCAGTCAAACGACCCACTGGTAAGACTCAATGTGCCTGCTGCTTGGTAAGAAAGTGTGAGGGTCTGCAAGTATAATATGACTAGAAAAATATTTCTCAGGACACTTGTACATGGCGTCCCTTGAGAAGCAGTTCCACCAGGTTTTCTTCACTGTTACAGAAAATTTAACTTAATTTCCTTCTAATGATTACTTCAGGGACCAAAAACAGAATTAGATGTCGAGTTGACATTTTAAATTAAGTTAAGTGTCAGTGAAATTCTTCACAAGCACACTGGAGTAATATCTTGTGTATTTGTGTTTGTAAAGACAGTCCTCAGACATGTGAGCGTGAGCGAGCGTTGCTGCTCTCTCAGATGAGTTCAGCCTGGCAGGAAGAGCGCTTCATACCAGAATGCACTGCAGACGGCCGCTACAGCCCCGCCCAGTGTCACGCTGCTACAGGTTACTGTTGGTGTGTCAGGGTGGACAGCGGCAGGCCGCTACCAGGCACCTCTGCAAGGTAGTCAGTTAGTTTGTTACTGTTGTAGATCTCATCAATATTTCTTTCTTTCTTTTCTTTGTCCTTTCTTCTTCTATAGCTTCCCTCCCTTTCCTTCCTCTCCTCTCTCCTGATGGGACATGACTGGTTTATACAGGCACACAGATACAATTGAGCATTGATGCACAGAAGCATTTCATCTTAATCATCCAATTTTATACCAATTACTGCCGCTATTCCCCAGGTAGCGTTCCCTTAAAGGCAACACACGGAACAAATCAGAATAAATTGCGGTTGGATGGTTTTGTTCTCGAGGGCTTTTATCAGCGCTGTTGATGCTCAGTGTTGGAAGTTTTCATGTGATGGTTTGTCTTTGGTTCACTGGTGTGAGAAAAATTCCCTGAGGCCTAATAATGTTTTTTCCTACTGACAAGCAATGTGTATACATTATCTCTGGCTGTAAGTAATTAGAAAGTCATTTTACCTGGGAAAGAATTTTCTTCAAATTAAATAATCCATTTAGTTTTACCTCTTGGCAAATAAACACAACATTTTTGCCACCACATTTATGTAAACTAGTGCGGTGCCTGTTTAAAACATGCTTCTATGGAGCGGGCTGATTGCTTGGCCTGTGGTAGTGCTGCTTGCAGCTTTCTCGAGAACTGCTCGTACAAACAACCTCACACTTGACACTGTGTTTCTTTGATTCCCTGAGCAACACACCTGGACCCCAAACAGCTACAGACTTATTATGATGTTAAGATATGAAAAATATTAAATGATATTGCTAGTCTAACTCATTGAGCCCCGAAATAACATACACTGAACAAATATATAAACGCAACACTTTTGTTTTTGCTCCCATTTTTCATAAGCTGAACTCAAAGATCTAAAACATTTTCTATACGCACAAAAGACCATTTCCCTCAAATATTGTTCACAAATCTGTCTAAATCTGTGTTAGTGAGCACTTCTCCTTTGCCGAGATAATCCATCCCACCTCACAGGTGTGGCATATCAAGATGCTGATTAGACAGCATGATTATTGCACAGGTGTGCCTTAGGCTGGCCACAATAAAAGGCCACTCTGACTCTGGGGTCAGTCAGTATCTGGTGTGACCACCATTTGCCTCATGCAGTGCAACACATCTCCTTCGCATAGAGTTGATCAGGTTGTTTATTGTGGCCTGTGGAATGTTGGTCCACTCCTCTGCTATGGCTGTGCCAAGTTGCTGGATATTGGCAGGAACTAGAACACATTGTCATATACGCTGATCCAGAGCATCCCAAACATGCTCAGTGGGTGACATGTCCGGTGAGTATGCTGGCCATGCAAGAACTGGGATGTTTTCAGCTTCCAGGAATTGTCACGGTATCTCTGTGCATTCAAAATGCCATCATTAAAATGCACCTGTGTTCATTGTCCATAACATACGCCTGCCCATACCATAACCCCACTGCCACCATTCAATCCACAACGTTGACATCAGCAAACCGCTCACCCACACGACGCCACATACGCTGTCTGCCATTTGCCCTGAACAGTGAAAACTGGGAGTCATCCGTGAAGAGAACACCTCTCCAACGTGCTGGACGCCATCGAATGTGAGCATTTGCCCACTCAAGTCGGTTACGGCGCCGAACTGCAGTCAGGTTGTTTTAGATCTTTGAGTTCAGCTTATGAAAAATGGGAGCAAAAACAAAAGTGTTGCGTTTATATTTTTGTTCAGTGTACAAAAGGCCCATAAAGCACTCAACGAATATGCAACTTAATGTGTACTGTTATCTCAGCGTCAGAGGAAAACATTGTAGGCCTACATGTACATGACGTGTTATGGTTATGTTGCAGATTCAGAATTTACTCACAAAATAAAAATATGATGCATTATTATTCATTAATCTATTCAGCATTGAAAGTTCCATGTTAAACAGATGTTATGTAAATTTAAGTCCATTGTGCTGATATGTCTCTGTGTCACTCTTCACTACCAGTACCAACATTCCCAGTTAGAGAAAGGGTGGAAAGTAAAGCAAGACTTTGTTTGCCCAGTGCCTCACAATCACTGAATCCACCCCTGAAAAACACACTCAAGCCAGAGCTACTCACAGTCAGAATCAGGGTGAAAAACACTTAATGGAGGTATTTATTTCCAAAGTGGCTGATTTGTCGCTTTCTTTGGCATAACCACTAAACTCTTAAATAACTGGTGTACTTGTCAACTTTCTGGCCAGACTTATAGACTTTTCAGACCTTTTGTGGGTCTTGCCCTCCCTCTCCTCTCTAGCTGTGTGTACGCCACCCATCCAAACAACTTTAGACTCGACACAGTCTTCAGCTGTTGTTGAATGTAGATAAAAACTTGCTCAACTCCCCGTTCAAAGGCCCCGCCCCCGCTGCTGCACAGAGTGCTGTTTGCTAATTTATTTATTCAAAGTAAGCGAATGTGTCGAGTGTCCGAATCACACCAAATTCAATAATGCATGTCCTTTGGTCTTCAGCAACACACCCACTAAGTGTGAAGTAGATCAGATGAACCGTTTTCGAGATATTCAAAGGTCACACACACACACACACACACACACACACACACACAAGCCATGAAAGGAAAACATGTTTTAACTGTACTCCTAATGTTGTTATGTTTTTATGTCTCAAAAGTTTTCCGAAAATGAAGATATTTAACATTTGATATTTTCCTGCAGAGTCAGCAGTCAGCTGACAATTTTGTAATTCTTGGCCTTTCTACTTCATACACATACTTTAAGTGCAAAGTTGGTTATTTGACAGTCATGTTGCTGTTTGTTTCTATGCAGGAATCGCATCCCGGAGTGCAGTGGGGCAGAAGAGACGCCAACAGACAGGAGGTACAGGGAAAAACCTCTGCCTGGTAAATATGAGTTTCGGCTACATGTTTCAGAAATGTTCTCTTGTCAGCACAGAAAATCACCTGTAGCAGTTTACAAGAATGAACATGCCTTACTCTCTTTACTTCATTTATAATTCATAAAATATTTTGTTGTTTGTCCTGCCGCTGAGGGAGGTGATAGAAACAGAGCAGCACACGTGGAGGGAAGTCAGTATGTTCAGCAGAGTGAGCTGTTGTCATATGAACTGGCCAAAGTCAGACTCCAACATCTTACAGTCTTTTCTGCTCCTGCAGGGTGTCCCGGAGCTCGTAAGAAGCAGTTCCTGCAAAGTCTGGTTCGTGCTCTGCAGCTGGAAGCAGAGCATGCTGGAAGTCTGAGTCCCTACCAGTAAGACTATTTGTTATCTACGGCAGGTCTAGTGTATCAGTAAAGTGTATAAACTACACTGCAGATTGGAGTCTCTACTAACAGAGACACACAGTGACAGCTGACTCATATGAACAGGTTGAATGCACAGCGGCAGGTCTGGGTTACATCTCTTTTATGAAATGTTTTATATTGTCATGCTGCATTTTATAAACACACCCAGGCGCCAGCTCACTGTCCCATGATAAACTAGCCTACAACTACTAAGTAGAAAAGCGACGTGCTTTTAATTCATCTCACACACAGTCAGAGAGAGAAACGTGCTCCAGACTGGGCTGCCAGGTAACGATACAAATAATCACTAACTGTAGCATCACATGACTAGTAGTTATTAATATGTTTATCAACAGAGTCAAGCCTTTTTTGTCCCCCAGTACCGGTGGGGTAATGTGGTTTGGGGGGACACCAAATCTCAATCTCGCCTAGGGCACCAAAATGGCTTGGGCCACATGCACAAACAGGACCTATACATGCACGAAGAGATGTCAGAGTAAGGGGGCTGCCTTGGTCAGGCACCCTGAGTGGTTGGGGGGTTTGGTGCCTTGCTCAGCGACATCTCAGCAGTGCCCAGGAGGTGAACTGGCACCTCTCCAGCTACCAGTCCACACTCCATATTTGGTCTGGACGGGGACTTGAAGAGGCGACCCTCCGGTTCCCAACCCAAGTCCCTATGGGAGGTACAGCTACAGGCCTACTGCTGCTCCTTTAAAGCTTGGTGTTGGATGTCAGCTGCTGCTGCTAACTAGCTTGTGCTAAGACTCTGGAGACGGTCCTTCAGCATAGTGGAGGTCGAGATCAGACCCTCGGCGCAATCCTGTTTTCTTCCCCTGGAACTGAAAGATGTCCACACTGAGACATGTTTTGCTCTAGACATTGTGCTGCAGTTTTGTTGCTCTTTTTCTCTGTCTTTATTGGTGGCTCACAAACCAAGTTTAAAGGTACGTGTACCGCCACCCACTGTGTCAGAGTGTGTAGATGCTGTCCTTGTTAGCTCAATGAAAGCAGTCTGACTTCATATTATTGGCGCTATATGAGCTGTAATTTGAATCACTGGAATAATGCATAATTATAAAAATGTCCCATTATCAGCCAATAATGTATTGGCCCGATATATATCGTGCATCCCTACTTACTGGTGGCCCTCAGTGGATGCTTAGCTTGCCTCTTATCTGTTGCAGTGCTGAGATGCTGCTCAGACTGCCAAATGAAAACCAATTTCACACTTCAGTGAACAACACAGAGCTGATCAAGTACCTGATTAACTGATGGGAACTGTTGGAGTAACTGAACAGACCAACTCCATCTGTCTCCATCTTAAACACTTCAGTCTTTCAATACTTACCTCATCCCCTCCATCTGTTTCTCTTTCCATTTATTTACAGACAGTCCTGCTTTTCACTGTCATAACGCCATCTTTTTTCACCCTTCTTCTTTCACCCCACTCTGCATCCCATATTTCACCCGATCGTCTATCTCGCTCTCTCAGCCACCTCCCAACATTTCCATTTTATCGTACAACACAGAACTCGTTATGTCAGACAGCACGGCTGCAAACTCACACACACTTACACGATGCCCAGGCTTCATATCAATCAGTATTTTTCTTCCTGATAGCTTTGTGTTGGCTGGTAAATGAATTCCAGGGTTCATTTGGGTTTTGGTTTGATACAGAAAATTGAAGCTGTGGTTTTTGCTCAGTGTGATTCTGATAAGGAACCCAGGAGCCACCTGGAGACTGTGTTTCAGCAGGCTGCCACATCTCAGGGAAATTTGATATTTATCGAGTTCTGTGGGGATAGCATGAATACAAGTGATTGGTTTTCAGTAAATCTGACCATAGGCAGGGTTCAAAATGCAGGGAGATACTGGGGCTCAGCTCCCCTGAAGGAGACACAAGCTCCCCAGAAAGCGTCATTTGAGAAATTCAGGGGGAGCTCTAGAATATTGCAGCCTAGTTTTTGGTGTCACTTTTTTTCTCCTGTATGAATTTATATTTTTCTGTATATTCAGGTTCCTGATATGAATAATATGCTGATGGTAAAACACTTGTTAACACGCGTGTTTATTCACCCATTACAGCGTCCAATAATCCTCTCACCTTTTTGGCTTTGTCTCGTCTCTTTCTGCCAGGCTCCCAAATACACCTCCTCCCACCTCTCCCTCTCGGTCTTTCAACACTCCAACCTCCGCCACCCCTTCCTCCTCCACTCTGGACGTTTCGGCTCTGGAGGCTGTAGAGTCCACCAGATCAGAGGCGGTTCTGCGATGGCACTTCAGACAGCTGGACCTGGACTCCAGTGGGGTGCTTAGCGAACGTGAAGCGCGACCTCTTCGTCAGTTCCTGAGACAGAGGCTGAGGCCACGACGGTGCGCCAAGAAGTTTGCTCAGTACTGTGACAGGGACGAAGATCGAGGCCTGACGCTGGAGGAGCTGAGGATTTGCCTGGGCCTCTGAGGTGGGTCAGAGCTAGATGTGTGTCTCTGATAACTTAAAATGATCTCAACAGTATCCTAACCTTAACAGACAAGTCATAGTTGCACATCTTAACTTAAGCAATTGCGTCAACATGGCAGGCAAAAATCGTTCCTTAATCTAAGTTTAAACTGAAGCAGGGAAACAATACAACAAAAGGTGGCAGACTGGTCACCATCAGCCAGTTTGCAGATTCAGAAAGTGTGGAAGTGCCATGCACACTGTGCATATACCACCCGTTCTGAGCCAATCAACCCATTAACCTAATTCAGAGCAGGTGAACCAGCTGGCATAATGACAGGGACCCAAATCCCCACCAGCTGTTGCGCAGAGCCAACCTGCAGTTGACATCATTTTTATTTCAGGCCACACCATGTGAAAATACAATATTACTGTAAGAACATTCTATGACATTTTTTAAGTTTTATTCAGTTCGTCTGTAGAGACGTAGTCATAAATCACTTTAACAATCACATAACTAATAGCTCACTTACAGCCTTGTCCCTAGTTAGTTTTTGTTCAAGGGGAATATTTTTCCTTGTCCAATTTATTTCTGCTGTATCGCTGTTAACAGTGGTAGAAGCAGTATTCAGATAATGAAAGGGGACCTATTATTCCTTTCTATATTTTGTGTCTTACATATAGCGTTACAATGAAGGATGTAGTTTACACACACACACACACACACACACACACACACACACACACACACACAGCTATGCCTCTCTACGTCACAGTGCTGCCATGGCTCCTCATTGGTCCACTGGCTGAGATAAAAGCGTCTTTTTCTCCTCTCCTGGTTGTTGATCCCAGGAGAGCCAAGCGTTTCAGGCCAGCCGCCAGACAAATTACACCCACCACTGTTTGAGTGTTTATGTACCTTTATGAAATCAAAACAAACGTGGGCAGCGGTTAAATGGGCCGCTTGTCAGTGAGCCATCAGTCACAACTCGGCCATGACACCAGCTCACTAATCAGGCACCCGCAGACGGCCATGACAGCTGGAGGAGTGTGTGTGTCTGCGTGTAAGTGTGTGTGTGTGGCTCTATGAGTTGCAGCAATAGGGGAGTCAGGGTGTTATGAGGGTATATGGATCACTAGCTCACTATTCAACCTGCCTCAGACAAAGAGTCTATTTCTACATGAATATTTATAGCATTGCTATTGACATATACAAATCAAAATATCTGGCTTATACAGAGAATTTACAGTGCCTTACTATACAGATCCCACTGACATGCACCAAAAGTTTTTAGTCTCCACAAAAACCTGATTGAAACATAACACATTTTTTATGCTTTCAGATGTAAAGGTCCAGTGTGTAGGATTTAGGGGAAAATATAGGCAAAAATTGAATATAGTATAATAAGTATGTTTTCTTCAGTGTATAATCATCTGAAAATAAGAATTGTCATGTATTCATTATCTTGGGCTGAGCCGTTTACATTTACGTAGGGAGCAGGTCATCGTCTATGATGAAATCTACCGTGTTTTAACATTAGCCCAGAATGGACAAAACACTGGCTCTAGACAGGGCTATTGGCATCTTTGCGTTTTGCAGCCTCCACACAATGAGCAGCGTTGTAAAAACACAATTTTTTTTGTGTGTTTTAAACGGTTTAAATCCCTGGGTCCTGTTTCTGGAGTAGAAGAGACATTTGTGGATAATTCAGCTCACAGTAAAAAACCTCTTGAATGTCTGGATCTTAAGTTTTCTGAGAAGAAAGGTGAGCACACATTAGCAGGTGCTGGGTTAGTGGCCCATCTTTGACATGCTGAACTGATTTGTAATGTGAAACTGCTTTATTCATTGTTTTTACTGGTTCAGTTTGTTTTTTGAAAAGAGAGACCTCGGCAAATGATCCAGCCTCTGGTAAAAAAAAAACAAAAAAAACTCCTGATCAGTGAATGCTGAAGGAATTCTAACGATGAGATGTTTCAGCTGGCTGCAATCTGCAATCCTCACCACTAAATGCCACTAAATTCCCCTGTTCCTTTGAATTCATCAATGGACCCTTCAACAAACTGAACCATTCACATTTCATATTCTCAGACTTCAGCAGCGTCAGTGATAATTAAAATGCAACAATTTGTTCATCATTTTTACATCACATCCACACAGTTTGGTGAAGCAGCAGGGATTGGAGGCTGGCAGACAGACAGGAAAAGGGGGAGACAGATAAGAAGAGCAGTCAGGAGCAGATGATAATACTGAGATTGAGGAAAAGGACAAGTAGAGGGCGAGGGGAAGGTGTGGCATTAAACTAACATGTGTCTGGCAGAGATAGCAGTGACCTCCTTAGAGAAGCTCCCAACACCAAACACATCTCCTGAGCCACAGTAGACTGAATGTTATCTGGTTCATGTTTTTCCTCCTTGTCAGTTTTTTATGCATTTATTTTCTTACTATTGATTTTCTGTCTCTCTTCTTTGCCACATGCAGCAACAACAGGACAAAATCAACAGATGCCAAAGGCCAGCCTCCCCTACCACTCCACTGTCACCTTTCAAGGTTCTGTCTATATAGCCATAAAATCATGGAAATATTATTGCTCACATCATTTTTATCCAACACTGCTAAAAAGAGAAACCATGACTATTATCTGTTGTCCTCACTGAGGCCAGCCCCTCAGTTCTTCAGGATACATAATTACTCTCTTATCAGTTTAATTCTTACCATCCACTGGCTGCTGTAGTTCCACAAAACAGGCAGAAAACAACTGTAACATTTAGAAATAGCCATGGAATGACTTTAGCTTCCTCTGGTGGTGTTAGTTTCAACATACTGTGTCTGTGATAGCTTTGTGTATGTGTGCAAGTCATTTGGGAGTCCATTAATTCCTACGAGAATCTCTGTTGTGTTTGTGAAAGTCTCTCCTTTTTTCCCCCGTCTGGAACCAAGGGGGAGGCGTGGAAATAAATCCATTTCTTTAATCTTTTTCTCTCACTCTTTGTGACTTTGACCTTCCAAACATCCTAACCTCCTCCCCTTAATCCAGTGGTTCTCAAACTGCAGGGCGGGCCCCCCTGGAGGGGCACAGAGCTGCTGCAGGTGGGGCAGGGATGCCAAAATGCAGTGCAAAATATGGAGTGAGATAAAGTTGAATGAATATCATTTATGTCGGGAACATAAACAAAAACAGTTTGCCGATGCTATCATGTTGACCTTTACTGCACTAAAATTCAACGTGGATCCTTTTGAATTCGTTGCGTCCCCACCTTTTGTTAATGATAAATAATTGTGGGGTGGGAGGGTGCATGAATTATTTTGGCATGCCCTTTTCTTTGTTCCCTCCCCACCTCCTTCATCCTAACCCTTCCTTTTCTCTCCCATCCTCCCTTTCTGCTTTGTACATACTGTGCTTCCTTATATTTTATATACATATTGCCAGTATATTGATGTAACATATTTTGTTACACAAGGTTAATTCATGTTTTTTTACATTATATTTTAGGCAATATATCAGTGTGCAGCACTTTCTAAGACAATAAACTGTTTGCTGATTGATTGAACTTGACTTGAAACACAACTCTGATGAATGTCCAAGTCATTTTCAGTTTTTGATGCCCTGTTGATTGTAAATGTGATTTCAATAAAATTATGTTGTCATCTCTTTTTCAATCCCAGCAGTGATATTTTAAACATTATTTGTCAGTAATCATCAGTGAACATGAATGAAGTCGTGATTTGTTTGGTCTCACGGTAAGGGCGCTGGTTACCACAGTGACAGCTGCCCTCATTGTCACCTCACATTAAACAAATCAGCAGATAAACAGGAAGCATTAGAGGAACAGCAGGTCTCATAACAGCCAAGAATTTCCCAGGGTGCATTAGTTCCTGTCCAGGTAAATCACTGTCATTAAATGTTACTTGACAGGACATTAACAAGACATCGTGGCTTCCTAACTGTGGCACTCTATGATGTCCAGACCAAGCAACAGACTCCAGGGCTGCAAAACTAAGCCAACGCAGAAAGACTGCCTAAAACTGCAGTTTCTTTAATGGCCTCTTGAGGCTATTTCTAACAGTGAGTCAATCCCTACAGACCTCCAAGTGTCCACCTTTATAAGGAAACGTGTTCACAGCAGCAGTGAACATGTTTACGGAGTGGTACAAAAACAGTATTGGTCTCTATAACTGTTTTCCTCTTTCATGACAACTGTACAGTGGGATGAATTTTTTCCTCACCCATTCAAATTTGTCCAAATATGGTCATTTCTGGCCACTGCTTCTGGCTTTAAAAATCCAAGATGGCGACTGTCAAAATGCCAAACTTGAGACTTCAAAATTGGAGTATATGACCAAATGGTGATGTCACAGTGGCTAGGCCCAGTATTTTTACACAGTGTAATGTCAAGACTGAGTCTGAAGGGCTGATATGACAGTGTGACCTCCCAGGCTGCAGGGGATTTGTACTACAACATGGTCCTCTGTCACAAAGCTACAATGAAACCCTAAGGACAACCATAAAGATGTCACAGTAATGACCATCTGTTTATCTGTCCCTGAGGGCCAGCCTGCAGAAGTCAAAGGACAGCATCAAGAAAAACTAACAAAAGAACAAAATAACAGAATGTTTGAGAGTTCCTCAGCAAACAAACTTCTATGTGATGAGGACCAAGCTCCCTGAATTCTCTAAATCAGTGACATCACATGTGGTCATTAAACTATAAAGAACACTCAACCAGGCCAGTGTGTGATGTTTAAATGGGAACTAAAGAGATGAAAAGCTGGCTGGTCCTATTTTCTGTGGACAGAATGCTCATTTATTGACGTTTGTGTTTTCCTTTTAATGATTTCATTTGTCACTTGGTAGCAGAGTGTCAGCCTGGCAAATAGGGCCACTCTAGGCTTAGTAAGTGGGAATGTTTTGCCCTTTCTTCTCTGTTTTAGCACAACGTTGCACTTCTGGCTAATGAAAACAGATTTAGCACAATACAACTTAAACAATGTGATCATTTTTTAGATGCTGTCTGCTCTTTATTGTGCAGTTTAAGTTTTCAGTTAAAAGACTACTCAAACATCTTCAAAATGCTTGTTTCAACTGACCAACAGTCCATAACCAAAGATAATCAATGTACAGTCAGATAAACCAGGTAGACGTGACATTCTTGGTTGGGAAATTGTTTTTGGGTTATCAAATAATTAAAAGGACTAATATTTGCACTGAACTGCGGTCTTACAAAGAACAGGCTCAGAGGGTTCAAACATTGACTCTAAACTGTCAGGCTGGAGGGCTTCAAAAGGACATGAGACATGGTGTCAGTCCACAACTTTCTGATAACATTTTGTAACGTTCTGGTGTTGGGTGAAGAATGTATTTCACTGCCGGAAGGTTGGTCTTTTAATAAAACTAGTCTGTGTATGCAGTAGAAAGACAAAAACTACTTTTGCAACTGGTGCTATATGACCAGCGAAATCAGAGAAAAAGGGCTGTGACGTTTCCCTTTGCTCAAGAGGTAGAAAACCTCCAACTATTAAAATGCGAATATGTCACAAGGAGCTTCTCTGTTTCTGTTCTCTGGTTTTGATGCCTTGACAAAGGTCTGTGGCTGAAACGTTGGCAAAATAAATGTTTCAAGTGAGAAGAAAGCGTGTGGGAGTCTTTCTACAAGTCTGGTCACAAGGAGCTAAAAGCAAAGAGCAAGGCAGCTTGCTGAAAGAGCTATAGGCAATAATACAACCACGAATCACACAGGAGAGAGAGAGAGAGAGAAAGAGACAACCCCCCTCCCATTAAAAACCTGCTGAACATCTGAATTGTTTGCGATGAGCCAAACACTGTCAGAGAAACACTGATTTGTAACATGAAACCGCTTTAATTAGTTTTATTTTTTAGGTGGTTTTGATCACCTGGTCCATTTGCTTTGAGCTCTTTTAAGAGACCTTTTAGATAGATAATTTTGCTCCTGGTGAAAACCTCCTGTAGCTGGTTGTAATCTACAGTCCTCACCACTAGATGGCACTGAATCCCCTTAAATCTTACACACTGCACCTTTAAGGAAAATATATTTTTTGTTTGCCTTCTGACTTTATGATATAGGTTGTGCCACTCAGATTCAAACCAGACACAATGTGGTTATGAGGTGAGCCTTGGTGTAGTGGTCCCCAACCTCTCTACATTATGATCTCTTAAAATGTAATGAAGCAATGTCGATGTGTGACCTGCCACCATAACATATTATGACTGTGACTTGTGAGCAGTTACTTTGTGTTTCTCTGTTTTTTTAGTGTGATATACTTAAGTATAATGGGGACTGAAAAAACTGAATTATCCAGTATTTCACAAAAAAGCAAAGTGACAGACAGGATGATTTTGCATACCATATGCTTTTCCTTTTTTCTTGTTCTCACATTTGTCTTGTGACTCCTTGGAGGTGTCCTGACCTCCAGGTTGCCAAAGGACCCCATGACTCCCCATAAACTGACATCATCTTCATCTTTCAACTCTACATTTAAATCCATCATCAGCTGGCCCACACTGCCACAACACAAGGCTGTTAGAGAGCCGATATATCTGTGACCAGCAGATGGTGCTGTGGCTCCAAGGCAGCAGAGAGAGAAGGTGAGGGAACCCCTTGGTGTCTCGTGTCTAACACACTGTATCACTCCCCAGACACATGCTGGTAACACCAGCCTCAGCAGAACAGACGGGAAACACAACACACTGATAGATTTCACAAAAACACCGGTATAGATTTTATGATAATGCAAGCTACTCACTGGATGGAGGTGAACAGAGTTAGAGCCCTGGGACATAAGAGGCAGGAGGGTTGACTTGGACTGTGTAAATGATGTTATATTGATGTGAATTATAGATGAGCAGGAGCATTTGAATGTATAGGTTTGTAATGGTTACTGTGGATGGGTGTTGCTGAGAGGGAGGGAGTGTGTGTGTGTGTGTGTGTGTGTGTGTGTGTGTGTGTGTGTGTCTGTCCCAAGGTGACGGACCAAGAACAAAGTGCTCTACTGAGCCCATGACTACAAAAAAGAAATGGCCTCGGGGTCACACACAGGCATCAATCTGCAGAGGATTTCAGAACAGGAACACACACATACACACACACACACACACACACACACACACACACACACACACTTGCACATGGTAGTAGTTCCACAGGACATTTGCATGCTGGGATTAAACCATAATTCTTCCAGTGAAATCCATAACTGCCATTTTCCCCTCGCTGGATCTTTTGGCCACAGAGTCACAGTGATGGGATGGAGACAGTGTAACCTTTATAATAAAAAAACATGTTGACTGAAGCAGCAGCACGTACAATTGCTATTATGGAGAACACACACACACACACACACACACACACACACACACACACAGAGGCACAGACGAGTGTCAGCTTCAATACCACAACAAAATTAAGCAAATCACCTAGTTGGACTCAAGAAAAAAACCAAAAAAACAACAACTGTGACTCCCATGTCTCATAAATCCACACACAGCTGGAATCATAGGCACAGCTGGAACTTAAAGGTTCAGGGTTCACAAAAACATATCTAGAGGAAATGTAGTGTGTACAACAAAGGTTTCATTTACACAAAAATGAATAACCTGGGTACCAGCAGGTGCATTTTCATGTCCTGACTAATATGATCAGTGAGTGATGGAATATTGTCAAAATTACCACAGAAACCAAATTTGCACCATAAAATCTGACAGTAAACCAGACACAGATCTCACCTATAAATATCAGGGTTTGACATTAACACTTGCCCAGGGCAAGTAAACTCTGTGTTCAGGCAAGTGTGGAACGCCTAAGGTAGTGGTCTGACGTTAATAACATGTTATCTGAACAGTGTACCATATTGCTGAAGCGGAGATTTTCCAGCTGAGCTGTAGGTGCAAGTGTGTCTCCCCACAAAGCGCTAAACTGAACTGATGAAAAAAATCTAACATACTGGAGACTATGTTAATTTTAGGGTTGATGATGTCACATGGGCCATTTCATCACTATTCTATAGGACTCAGCCTTGGTTCCTGTTTACTTCCCAGAAGCTGTTATTAGTCGTGCCATTCCAGAGAAGGCTCTGGTGGGATTGGAACCCTTTCTGAAGCTTTATTGTGCAGCCTTGAACTATGGTTTAAAAATTGTTGTAAAAAGTCAAACAATGATAAATAATGTAATAATTATTCAAATATAATATAATGTTAAATACGACACTTAATGTCTTCTGTGATTATTTATCAGTTTTCCCGTGTTAAAAACTGTGTTGCCAGCCGTCTAGCCGTCTCTGATTTCTCTGGTGTGCAGGTCAGTAAAATAAACATCTGTGTTTAAGATAAAACTGTCCCAACAATGTAATTGTTACCTTTTCATCATTCATTTTGTATGTTTAAAAGGAAAATGACTGTCCACACCCCTTTATCCCTGCAAGGCATGACAATAAATTATTAGTTCTACATTTTAAAAATATATATATATTTAAACATGCACCTTTGGCTACTGCCACCAGGAGGTTCAGTGAGCCTCAAAAACTACACCTGTGGCTGGGAAGTGCCAATTCAGGGAGCAATGTGATCACATCTGCTCTACAGCAGGATGGGCTTATCTTGATTATGATGATTTGTAGTCTTCCACAAAAAGCACAAGTCATGGATGTTTTGTCCAAGCTAGTGTGTGCTGGCCATTAACATCTCATAATTATGAAAAAGTATCTCATAACAACAAGATACGGATGTCATATTTGCAGTAATTATGGCTTAAACCCACAACCACAAAAAGTGACGACTGCAATGCAGTGTATTAAATGTGTTCCTTTGTGAGCACAGTTTGTCTCTATGTAAATGTTTATTCACTATTTCTACCGTACCTTCAAACAGCATTATATTCCTTAGACCAGTGAAAATGTTGAAATTTACACAGTGTCATTGCAGCTCCACTGCAGTGTGCTTCTCTGCAACCCTGCTGTAAATAATAGTGCGTTTGTGGTCAAAGCCTTTGGCTTTGTTAGCAGCTGCAGTTATATATTGGCAGCCCCTCATTGCTGAGAAAATGCAGTGGTGATATCACAGTCTGCAGGAAAAGAAAATCAATGTGCAGAGGGCTTGGGAGGGCAGGAAGTGCAAGAAATCCATCCTGAGAAAAATGTGGTCATATTTGGATAGCTAGCTCCATTACTTTAACATACTACTGTGTTCTTTGACCCTTAAAATGGTTCCCTTGGGAAGTATCATGGCACTGATGTGGAGTAGAGCCTTGTTATAGGTCGACAGAGCTGTGTTGTTACACACATCAGTGATTGGTAATGGTCTAAAAAGAAGGAGGTTGCACTGGAGGGTCAGAGTTGGTTCCATAATTAAAATATATCTCTGCTTGTCTTGCTCTATGGCCTCTTTGTTCTCATAGTTAGAAACTTTTAATAATAATAATAATAACAATAACAATAACCCAGTTCAGTATTTCTACTCAAATATACAGATTTATATCATGTTACTGAGGTCAGGAGACACAACTTATACAATTCTGTCAATAAAGAAATACTTAGACCTTGAATTTAACTAAAAGCAGCAATACCACAGTGCAGAAATACAGTGTCTCAGGTTAAAGTTATGGTGGCCCTGAGAGTCACAGCACCACAACATTTCCAAAAACATGACAGCATTTCAGAAAAACACTATTTGAGGTGTTTTTTTTGTTTGTTTGGGTTTTTTTTTAATTTCAGAAAACACTACAGCACATGAACTGTAGACTGCATGTTGGAACAGAGGCTAAATGGAATGTCGTCTACACTGGATACAGTACACATCGGTAATGTATGTCAAAATAATCTGTTATATTGTATGTACCATGTAACAGAATTTGTAACGTACATGTATAACTAAATTAACTTCATTACTCCTATTATAATTTCCCTTTAGTTTATTTATGATTGTATTGTTTATATAAAACTTGAAATGTTCAATAAAAACAATGTTAGATAAAAAAAATAATTAAATAAATACATAAATAACATATAACAGAAAGTATGCTTATTTTTATAGAGCAGGATATAATAAGACTTTATTGTTCCTGGGTGGTTTGACCCATCCTGCCTCTTAATTTCATGTTTACTCCCATCAGTGCATTGATCACATGATCACAGCCTTCCCAGTTATGTGAGTTATACACCATTTACTGGCATATGATTATGTGGGATATATTCAAATTGTGGTGCATTACTTTTTGTAGGTATAAATTCAAACAGTGCATGAGAACAGTCTGAGTGGAGAGGAAATGTAATGGAAATACTCAGGAAAAATACAAATACCTTAAAATTCACCTTAAAGGGACATTGTGCAGTGTTTTCAGTTGTTTATTGGCAAAAATTGATGTCTGCATTCATAAATATGTCATCATTGGTGTATCATCACCTCCACCAATAATCTGACTTATTCTCAGAAAAGGAGAATTTCCGATTTGTTTGTACACTGGGCAGGTAAGTTGTTTGGGGGTGTTCCATAACATTCCACCATCTTGAAAAGCCAGGCCAGCGCTGCATGACTGAGAAACCGAAGGAAAGTAGCAAGAGGCGCTTCGCTACTACCCCAGCACTACTGCAGCATAACAAAGTCCCACTCTTTGAGCATAATGCAGGATC
Source organism: Epinephelus cyanopodus (assembly GCA_026686955.1). Taxonomy (NCBI): domain Eukaryota; kingdom Metazoa; phylum Chordata; class Actinopteri; order Perciformes; family Serranidae; genus Epinephelus; species Epinephelus cyanopodus. The sequence goes on along the minus strand of CM048918.1, from coordinate 11,549,709 downwards.
ATGCATATGCAGCATAACAGGAGATGGAATCCTCGTCACCAGGAAAGCACAAAAGGGAATCAGAAAGGCAGCGCGACCAGCGAATTCAAAAAACGATGGTCAACATCGAGGTAGCCTTTCCCAGGTGGAAAGAGCTGCTGAAGGACAAAAGGTTTTAAAAGGGATGCTGTGATTGGCCTGCTGGCCTGCCTGTCATTTTTTTACCAACAGGCAGGCCAGGCCAGTGCATTCACAGGCCAGTGATGGCCTAGACAGTGATGTGAGGAGAGGGATGAGGTGTGTGAGGCTGAGCCACTTGTCAGTTGTCAAAAGACAAGACGTGATTGGTTTGTTTCAATTTACACCCGTCCCAACAGTCCTGCGTTGTAAACACAGCCAGCATGGTGAGGAGGGGGTTTGTCAACTCCATTAAGTATCGGATAAAATGGTTTCATCAATGTTATCATAGCTTTTTGGTACACAGCGGCTACCGCTGTTGCAATACGCATTTGAAAAAGTCAGGCACTAAAGTGTGCTATTCATTTGAATGCAACATTAGATGAGAGAAATTCCTACACACTGTGGCTTTAAGTAAAGTACTTGAGTAAATGATCTTAGTTACCTTCCACCATTTTGGAAAGGTAATTTCCTTTCCCAAATGAGAGCAATATTATATTCTACATTTGTGTTTGACAGGCAGCAAATCACTCACACTGACATTCCCAGCTTCATTTCCACTTTGAACATGGAAGGATGACTCCATTTGATTTACTCCTCAGCTCCAATTAAGAAACGTGTTTAACACCTCCAGACGATCCAACGTAAAGTTCAGGCACATTATGCCCTCGCCCCAATTTCCTGTTTCCATCTGGTTCTGGCCTGATATCACTACCTGCATATTATTAACACTCAAGTCTGAGTGGCGCAGAGCTCTGCCTCACAGCGCTGTACAGGGAGAAGAGATGTAAACTCTACGGGACCTCAGCACAGATGGTTGGAGCCAGAGGCATAATTTGTACCTTCATCTGTCATTGAGGGGCTTCACTTAATTAATCCAGCGATGTACTGATGTAACTAAACACTGTTAGCCATTAAAGTTTCTACTAGACTAAATCCATTTCATATTTGGAGCCACTAATCAGTAGTGTGTTTGCTCATGTCTCAGTGAAGTTGCTTCTCAAACAGTTTAGTATTAATTTACAGTAATGTCAAAGAGAGCGATTAGGACCAGGACCGAAGGGGGTGAAGAACGGGTTAGATGAGCAAACTCTATAATGTGCAAGACTAAAAACAAAAAGGAAGTAGACACGTCCCACAGTAGAAATGGTACCTTTATTCAGGAGCTAATCAGCTTTCATCAACTGATAACCTTCATTTGTTGGCACTGTACATTACAAACCATGGATACATCACTTCTGTCTGTTTCATATGTATCACATCAACATTTCTAACATAACTTAATATATAAGCTGACTTTGTCTTTGGGAGGTAGAGGGGATGGTGGATGGCTTGATACCTCGGCAAGACGGCTGCTAAGCAACAGACCAGTTGTTTTGTTGCAAGACACTGATGGTTTTTCTGGCAGCAATTGGGTAATTAAAACTGGTATTTGTGCCATTTACATTGATTGTGCCTCCCAAAATGGGTATTTTAAGAGAAAACATGATCGTTTCCTAACCATAACCAATTCATTTTTATGCCAAAAGTCTTAACACAACTATATAATAACCTACAAATGTTACAAATCTGTGGTTTGCAGAAATGTACAATGCCAACATTTAGTCTGCCGATTGCTTGTTGTATTCAAGTGCTAGACAGCTATGAGTTCAAGCGTGTGTTGACTCCACACCTGCTGTAGAAACAGATCCAACCAGCTTCGGTCCCAAAAAGAAAAGAAAACAAAGCCCAATTTTAGAGGCAGTGTAATTTCAACAAAATCACTGAAAAGATGAGAGTGGGTGCAAACAAACAAAAATCAGGCAGCAGAAATGTGTCAGTGCTTTGAATGTATAAAGAAAAGTGGATACAGAGTTAGAGGCACAGTCCCATTCATACCTATGAAAGTTGTTCAGTGGCGCATGAGGCAGAAAATGTTGAATTGCCGAGTATTAAATTACCCGGATGATTGCCGCTGCTTCCACACTGTGTGGCCCATAAACCAAGTGCACAAGAGACTTCCACTGGCTGAGGCAGCTAGTTACTGTTTAGTGATCCTCCAACTTGAATGGAGATAAAATGATTCAATCGTGCGGCACCTCTAGACTTTTCAAATGTTATCTGACAGAATGGATCAAATCCGGAGTCATTTCACTGGGTTGTGTCGCTCTAAAATATCATTTCCCCTGATTTCTGGATGTAAGTCTGCAAGTTTTCCATAGACATATTTAGCTACTACATGTGCACAGCTCACATGTAGGCTATATTAAGTTATTGTCATGTCAATAAATGATGCAATGGTACAAAGCGTTTTCTGCTAGCTGATGTGACGCAGTAGTGGCCAGCAAGCTAACTGTAACCTAAGCTACTGTTAGCCAGCTAACTGTACTTAATTCTACATGGTTGCTCGTTATGTCGGCTGATAATTTGCAAACAGTAACCTACTAAGTATCATGGAGCCAGTGGTCAAAATGAAATAAAGGAACATTGCACATAGTAACCTTACTCTAAATATGACAGAGGTGCTTTTTTTTCCAGCCAGTGTTGCCAACTTGGTGACTTTCCTGCTAGACATAGAGACTTTTCAGACCCTCTAGGTGCCATTATTATTATGAAAAAAAAAAGTGACTAGCGATAAAATGTAGCTAATTACTTACTGAGACCATCAGGGGAAAAAAGAAACAGATTATGCATGCTGCTCAGAGTAAACAGATAGTACACAGCTCTTCCACCATCAGTGTGGGGTCTCTCTCCCTGTCTCCTCCATGCAGTAGGTGTGGGACAGACAGGAAGCGAAGCAGCACCGCCTGGTTTCTATGGTTGATTAGGAAGCCTTTGTAAGTGGTGTACTATAGTACAAGTGTCATAGCTCTAATGCTATTTAAATGTTTTAATTAGGATTTCTCTATTGAATCTAATTCAGCAAAATTTTAATGCTTCATTAATGCACAATAACATCATCAGCATGTGAATGAGCGGATCTGTCATCTCGTGACTGTTGGAGCCAGTGCTAGCTACTGTAATTGGCAACACTGTTTTTAGCTTTGAATCAACATGATGATGGTCAAACATGGCCAGTCCTTTGTTTGTCACTGTTTTGTCCAATGCCTCACGTCTACTGAGTGCAAGCCCCAGAGAGCGAGCATCCGCATGCTGAGTGCTGTTCATTATGGCCACAGAGAGAGGTGTCATTAATCACAAGGTTTTTCTGAAAGCTACATACAACACCTGTGTACTCATCGCTCATAAAGTTAGTCCTCTACATCCTGTTGTCCCAAACTGGCCCAGGGAATATGACGAGGATGAAGTCCATAGCTCATGTGTAATGCTTGTTGGTGCTTTCTTTGGTAGAATTTATGGTGACTGATCCTTGTCTGGACCTCACTGTATGAACCCTGTAACTGTCCCCTTCGTGTGTAACGATCTATCTCGAGGTGCTGGAGTTAGACGCGCGTGCAGTTTGTTTGCTGATAACATCCTTTTCCACATCCTTCATCTTACCCTGGAGCCTGGCAGCAGAAGCTGACGACAGCAACACTGTCTTCATAAGTCCTGCTCTTTATTCTTTTTTTTTTTCAATTTCCATTTTTAGCCATTTGTGCATCACACAAGCTTTACAAATTCATGTGACAGTATGAATTCATGCAGGCGCACGCACACATTGACAAGGCAGCTCTCCACTGTTGTCATTACTGTTGAAAAGTTGTATTCTCTGTTGTTCAGTGTCTGTGCTGGCTCTCTCAGCTCCTCATGTCTTTCAGTAGTAATGAGGTCGTCAGCTATAGGTGCCAGTACAGGTTTAAAGATAGACTCATGATTCCATTTTGTCGCACAGATACGGACACACTGCCTTTTTCCTAAGCTTTCTTATTTTATCCTCCCTCTGCCTCATCATCATGTCAAGCTAACCATTTTTCTGCTTCACCTTCTGCCCATCTCCTCAGCTTACACAATCTTTTCCTCTTGCCTGTCTTAACTTCTTATCACCTTTCACCTTCTCTCCTATGCACCCAGCATTTACTGTCTCTACCTGAACTGAGCCGAGCTTGAGTCATAGCGGCTTTTTTGGAAACCCATCCACGACTAAACATCAAAATCAATACACCATTTTCCTGTGATAAATTGCCAAAACCAACATTTTCACACATATTTTTTTACTCGAGCCTGACCTGAAGTTGAACAATTTGATGGAAGATGTGTCAGATTGTAACGCAGTAAAAGCTAGAAACCACATAGAAAATCTGGATGTACATTCATAGTATGTAGTGCAAAGCTCATGTAAAGGTAACATATGCAGGAGTTTGTACATAGATATGTCATTGTCAAGTTAAAGCTGAAAAAGTGACATTAGTTAATAGTGATTTTATGTCATCTACATTAATGCGTGGTTACCAGCCCTTTTCAGCTTATGACCCTTTAAAGTGGAGCAACATGGTGGGCTTTCATTTTCTAACCTCACAGAGACACATTTCGTATAAAAGTACTGTATTGTCACCCTACATTCTTTGATGCATGCTGGCTGTGTCTAGCATACACTCCTGTTAGCATCTTTAGCACAGCTGGGATATACAAGGCCAATTCATAAGCTGGCTAATTAGCTTGTTATTGAGCTAACTAGCTGAGAAAGGTGGAAGGTTCTGGAGGGTCTTTTAGCAGAATTAATCGCTGATATTTCTATGGAAAAACTCTCTAACACCACAAACACAGCCTGGCAGACAGGTCATGGCTAGTGATGGCACCCACCTGTCAGTCAAAGCTATAAGGCCCTTAACTGCACATAACTTAAAGCCTTAATAAAATCTACGGTGAAGTTGAGCATTTTTTACATGGGGGTTGATGATTTGGTTTTAGAGCCAGCGTCAAGTAATGTTTTGATTAATTGCAATTTTTGGCACTTCCCCACTGGCTTCATTTTTCAGCCTTGGAGGCTGCCGTTGGTTGTGAATCACTGACAATGCTGAATGTTTAATACTTGTTCATATATTGTGTGTGTTCTTGCTGTTTTGATTTTCAGTCTCATAGCTTCAATTAGAATAGAATAGAATAGAATAGAATAGAAAGCTTTATTGTCTGCCCCAAAAGGTGGCAGAAATTTTCCTTTGACAAGGCTCCAACAATAAAAATACACACATATCACACATACTTAGGTTACAGACTCAGATCATACCAACAACTAAGGAAATGAAACAGCAGCCAGAATTTATGTACTGTCGTATTTCAATTTGTTCAGGGTGGTTATTGCAGTGGGAATAAAGGATTTTTTGTAGATATTTTTGCGGGCCAGTGGGACTTTGTAACGTCTGCCTGATGGAAGTAACTGAAAGGAGTGATGGAGGGGGTGAGATGGTTCCTCTGTGATCAGGATGGCCTTCCTGATCACAGAGCGATTATATAGTTCAGAGACATGAGTTTGTGATGAACCAATGATTTTGCTGGCCTGATTAACAATACGGGGAGAGTTTTGTTTTGTGTTTAGTGGAGAGGAAGCTATACCAGGATGAAATGTTGAATGTGAGGATGGATGGATTAGCTTCAAATTCGTAGTGCTGCAAGAGGTGGATTAACTTTTCAACTCTTGCAAGATTTAAATAAGATTTGTTTGTACTGTTGCAGTAAAGAGGGCCTGCAGAGGTTTGAATCTGCTGGCTGGATTGTCAATGTTCTGCTCCTGTCTGTGTGGTTCTCTGGATTATTGAGGTGAGATGAATTGGAGGCCTGTAGGTGTGTGAATCTAAGTGCGACTGTGACCTGTGATAGACTGGCAGGCTGTCCAGACTTGCACTCCACCACTTGCCTAATGTGTGCTTGAATAGGCTCCAGCCCCCACATGACCCGGCACAGAAGATGGTAAAAGAAAAAGAAAAGAAGAGGCAAAGAGGCATGTACTGTATTCAGTTAACGGAAAGAGAGCCAAAAGACAAGGCTGAATGTTGTTTCACTAAACAGAAGTAGCTGTGTGGCTTCATCAAAGCTTGTGTAATAATGGCTACCATCATTACATGAGTTGACAAAAAGACGTCACAAGCATGACTCATGGATGCTCTGCCATCTTTTGTTGTCATTGTAACATTTTGTTAAATTTCCTGCAGAGAGTGACAATGAAGCTTTTAATGTGCAGTAATGATTAGTTCAAGCAATGGAGCACATCTCATGCCAGCAATAGTTGGTGTTCCATCACATTTCTCATTTACCCTATTACTTTGTGTTCCCTGTCTCCAAACATATCAAATAAGCCATTTCTCCACCAGTCTTTCATTGCTCCACTATCTGCCATGTTGTGAAACTGAAACTCCATGTGTTTCTAGGGATGCTGCCGCCCTCTTGTTTTGTGCCATAAAGCAGTAAACCTGCTGGCATCCAAAGGAAAATGCTATGTACAGGCTTTTAGTAGCCCTCAGTCATCATACCAATAGTTGCAGCTTGTGCTAATGTCTCAAAATGTTAGTTAGAATATTTGGGTGATAGCAATGCTGCATGTAGCATCTTTATTCTTCATTTATCTTCTTGAAGTCTCAATGTCTGATTTCTATCTTTCTCTCTCTTGTGCGTCTTTTTTTGAGCTGTGAGCCTCCAGTCAAGCAGACAGGATTTAAAAGCCTTTGGTGCAGATCACTCTGAGATCACCCAGCATCCCTGTAGCTTGGCTGTGATGGGGGGTGGGGGTGGGGTGGGGTGGGGAGACAGATTTCGTGCTGATGTAGCAGTGAAGGACAAACCCTCCACAGCGAGCTTTATCTGTCAGCTCTCCTCCATGCAGCCAGTTAGTAATGATTTCTCCTTTTAAAACTTTATCTCTTCCTCCTCTGCTCTTTCTCTATATCTCAGCTATATGACTCTTTATCTGTCTGAATCCTCTGTCTTTTGACATATATAGATATATATTTTTTTTTAATATAATTTCTTTTTTTTTTTTTTACCAGCTGTGACAACGTCGTCGTGGCTGGTATTGTTTTCACCTTGTGAGTCTTGTGTGTCATTATGGCACAATGTGGTCCAGGTGACACCAGTTTTAGTGGGAACTACGACAGAAGCCTTGTAGCCTATTTTGTCATGTGTTTATATGTCTGTCTGTCTGTTGGTCTGTCTGTCTGTTGGTCTGTCTGTGTCCGGATTTTGCAACTGTTCAAGATGACTGTGGTTAAGATCACAATCGAGGGTCGAGTTTGAAGATGGGTGTGGTCTGAGTAAGGAAAGGTGATCCCATAACAAGATTAGAGTCTGTTTTGTTTTACATTCATCTTTCTTTATTACTGTCCAGTTGTTTGTGTTACCTCTATTCCCCATTCTGTGTCAATTTATCCAGCCTTCTCCATCCGTCTCTCAGTGGTCTGTTTATTGGACAGATCTCCAGCCGGCTGTGTCCCACCCACTCACAAGACACTCGCTGGCGAGGCCCCTTATTACACTTTCATTTGTTTTCCCAGAGTGCTGTGTATGTTTTCGTGTGTTCGTCAGAGACAGAGGCTGAGATGAGATAATAAATGGCCTCACGGCATCTCGAGGCTCATTTAATTTAGATGCAAAGCACCACATAGAGGTTTTCAGTGGTCGGAGTGAAGCTCGGGATGAGGATGTCTGGCTGCAGATTACACATCCTGTAGTTACACTGAGGCAAAAAAAATTCTAATACTCTGTAAGAGTGGAACCTCCTGCTGCTGTGGGAGAGCGACCACCATCTGTCGCTGGAGAAACTTTGTTCAACATGTTTCTGTAACTGAACATATTGAACAAATTGTTTTGTAACACTCAGCAGCAGCATCCAGCTGTCCATGTTCCAAAGAACTAAGTGAAGAAAATAGCTTTGCTAATTTTTGACAACATAATATATCGATCAATGACCTTTTTTCACCACGTTTTGCAATGATTACTAATACCCAGCTAAACTGCAGAAGAATGTTGGTATTATATGTTGTATCATAGATGTGTTACATTTGCATTATGCATGTTGTTATGTAGCAAATACTTTTAAACTGTACGTTTCAACAGCACTTTGGATAACATGGTTAGGTTTAGGCACAAACACCACTTGATTATGGTCAGGAGAACATCATGTTTTTGCTTAAAAGACCCAGTTTTGGGGGAACGATCCCCACTGGAAAAGTATCATGCAATTTTAAAAACAACAACTTTTCATAGCACTATCCTGGCAAGAAAAGCAGTTGTTTTTTAGCGACATCTCTGTAAAAAAACAACTGCATTTCATGGAATTATGCCTGCTGGAAAAACAGCAACAGGTCGCCACGTTCAATGGCTAAAAAGCTGCTGAAAAAAGCGATGACTCACTAAATCACAACCAGTTTTTGTTTTTTGTTGGTCCCACGATTTCTGCCCAGCGATCAGTAAAGTATTTCTGACCAGTGGTCTGCAGCTTTGCAGGCATCTCACCTACAGTAGGTGTCAAGCCATTCACCATCCCTTCAACTGGGCTGTAGCACCATAGATGAATAACTTAAATATTTGAAAAATATCTTTAAAAAAGGAATTAAAAAAATGAGTAAAAGGGACAGATTAAACTTTTTTTTGCCAACAATCCTGTTCATTCATTCATACCTCCTTGTCTTTGGAAAGTAGTTGTAATTTTCTCTTCCTGATTGCTACACAAACAGTGGTAAGACTGTTCACTGGACACTCTCATAGTGTAGTAAGGCTAGCTGGTAAAATGCACAATGGAAACAAGGAAGTCTAGAGAGAGATCATGGGTATACCAGCCAGAAACATCTCAGAGGAAATTGAACTGACTAAAAATCTCCAAAAATATATGTTAAGAATGAAGTTGTCAAACAAAATCAAGACAGAGAAATTGGGCAAATAGTGTTTGGCTTTAAAACCATTGTGGCCGGCGTACTAACAACATACTGGCAAACATACCCATAATTATACTTCTCTTTAACGTTTAACATTTTCCTATAATGAGACTACAATTTCCTAAATGGTCACCAAAGCATACATTAGAAGGATTGAAATTACTTATCAAGACTGACAGTACTGATGAAAATGTTTGGTGTAAACGTTGTAATTTTTACAGCACTACATTTTTCTGACAGCTTTAGTAGCTTTTCAGATTACAGGTTTTCATCAGTGAAAACCATGTATCTCCTGATGTAGTGATTTTGAATATTTGTGAATGTGGTTATCGAACACAACTCAGTAGTCAAGTAAACACTTGTGACAGAGATACAGAAGCAGAATATTTTACAGTTTAATAGTAATAATATAGTAATAATAATATTTGCATTTTAAGGCTGTATTTTATTATTGTCATGCATTTTGATGTATTTTCAGTATTAACTAAATATGAATTAAACTCAGAGATTCTTAACATCTGTTCATCTATTTCCTTTACAAAAGGGGGTGGCTGGGAAAGAGCTACGTTTGCTTCATACATAATACACAATACAGTAACATGCAAATGTATCCTTGAAATGAGATGTATAATGTCTTTTTACAGATAATCCAGACTTGTGGGCCTTTGTAGAGCCTCCTGCAACTGCTGTTCTATTCTTCTTCTGTGGTGGAACAAATGTGCAGAGTTTCATGACTTTTCTCCTGTTTTGTGTGAACAACAAAACAATTACACTTATGGCACTCAAATGTCCAGCGGCTCTGGATAGACAGACAGATGGAACATGTCACTTAGATCAGTTTGTGTACCCCTACTCTCATTGTAGCAATCCACAGACAGAGGGGAAACACCAGGCAACGAGAGAGAGAGAGAGAGAGAGAGAGAGAGAGAGAGAGAGAGAGAGAGAGAGAGAGAGAGAGAGAGAGAGAGAGAGAGAGAGAGAGACACACACACAGCTCTTGTTTTGGCAATAGCACAGTAGATTATAGAATTTCAATCCTAGACCCCTTATGTCTGAGAGCATTCACAGTCAGCCCGCAAACATCCTTATCCAATTATAGTAAAATTACACTCTACATCAGGAAGACAGTAACACACCCTCACGCAGCAGAACCCAGTATGAACTAACAAACAACCTTATATATGGACGAACGATAGCAAAGATGACTACCAGAAAGTAATCAGACATCAGGCAATGCAGCCTCTGTTAGACCATTTTCTTCCCACATCGAATCACCTCAGTGACAACAGCCTGAATCAGCTATACAGGATATTAACTACATGTTTGACAATGTGGCAGATTTATCCGAACTAAAAAAAGGCTCAGTGTCACAATTAAAAAAAGGTGAATTGGTATGATTCAGACTGCCAACATTTGAGGAAAACTCTGAGAAACTTATCAAATCAAAAACACAGACAACGTGAGGATTTTGAGCTTCGCCTCCTATATTGGGAAACACTGAAATTAAGCAGAAGAACGCTCAGAACTAAAAGGGAGCAAAATGTGCAGTACCAGCTTGACTCAAACTCAAATGTGATAGACTCATAGATTCACAACGGTGAAATATGGAAAAAACACTTTAAAAATCTATATAGTACCATGACACTAAATTTGGCCCAGTTTCCTCAACAAATTACAAATTCTTAAATTAGCTGATAAAGACAGTCAGAACTCTTTAAACTATCAAATTACTGAGGAGGAGGAGCTACTGGCTAAAATCCAGACCTTGCAACCAGGGAAGGCCACACTTTGGTAGTGAAGTGTGGGGGTCCTCTTGTGAATCAAGACTTTGAAAAATTGGACAAACATGTAACTGAAGTTCTATACTCAGAGTCCACAGGAACACTCCTGAAGCCCATTTCAGACCAAAGATTTGTGACGAGACGAAACTGTTTTAGAACGTTGCTGAGCAATGTTGCAGTGGTGTGAACTGGCCTTCTGACCTTTCCTCAAACCGGCTGATGGTGTCAACTGCAACTCAGCTCGTCATATCGTCGGTGGCTAGTTTTAGAACGTAAAGCACATGACCCGTAGTGAAGTCCGTTGGTCAAGTCAAAATGACTGTGGACGGCGTGTTCGCCTGCTGCAGCATGTGCTCTCTTTCCGTCTTCAGGGTGTGCTGGTGTCAGACGGTGGGTCATTGCTGCTGCTTGCTGTATGTGCTTATGTCCCCTCACACACACACACACACACACACACACACACACACACACACACACACACACACACACACACACACACATATATATATATACTGTACAGAGTTGTTTAAAAGCCAGCACCAATCCACAAAGGAACAGATCTGAAGAGACGAGGTCAGCAGCAGGGGTCAAAGATGTCTGTTGAAGGCACATCTGATCATTCTGTTTTACTCCACAACTTTATTCTTAACAATCAGCTTTACACTTTCGGCTTCAATCCTTTTCATCCAGTTTGATCTGACATGCTGCTGCGTGAGTCTATAACTCCTCACATTTTTTTTGTCCATGTTGAAAGTGCTCTGTGGAGTTTTCTTTGAAAAACAAAACAAAAGAAATTGCTTTAAAGCACTACCAGAGGTCAAAACCTCCACATGGTACCTTCTAAAGAATTAACTGTAGATGTGGTCATCTTTTCAACATTTTACTCATCAATACATTGTGTCATTACAGTAGTGCTCAACAGGGCAACAACACAAGCTCTCCTGGCAATGATGTATATTTCTGCAGTTTTTCATGTCCATGAGCATCCAATAGATATCCAAGTGGCACTCAAAATTTATTGACGTACTCACCGTAGGCTACAAGCATGCTGTCCGCACATTTGAGGAAGACGTCATAGACACACAGTAGGAACATGAACACTGGTCTGACTGACCACTCCAAGGATATGCCTGCCCAGACCATCACTGACCCACCACCAAACTGGTCGTGCTGGATGATGTTACAGGTAGCATAGCGTCCACCATGATGTCTCCAGACTCTTTCACGTCTGTCACGTGTGCTCAGTGTGAACCTGCTCTCATCTGTGAAGAGGACGAGGCATCAGTGGTGGACCAACCAGTTCTGGTGCTCTCTGGCGAATGCCAATCGAGCTGCATTATGCCAGGCTGTGAGCTCAGGTCCCACTAAATAATGCATAAATGAAAGCCTTTATCTAAATTTGTTAATCAGATTTAAAAAACAACAACAAAAAAACAAGAACAACATCAACAAAATTAAAGAATTTACTGAGATTTATTACAGCTGATGCCTGATTTTTTTATACGAATGAAATAATTGGATGGGCTTATTACAGGCCTGCTACAGGCACAGATACCAGATTTCTGTGTCTTTGCTGCTGCTACTGTCTCCCTCTTCAATTCATTGCTGATTCAATGAAGAGGAAATGTGTTTTTAAATAACATGAAATAAAGAGTGTAAGAACTTTAGGTGATGCACAGCAGCCAGCAGTCCAGGCTCCAGATGAACTGACACAGGCTCATTGTTGAGGAAGTCAGTGATGGATTGGACCTGATGTTGTGGTTTCTCCCAGGTCACTTCTTATCTTTTCTGTTTCGTTTCCAGCTGAATGGAAGCAGGTGACCAAGTCAAGACATTTATTCTACTCCACCTCAGGTACAATCACATCTAACCTGCTTTACTCTGCTCCCTTAAACCACCAAGAGTCTGTGTGTGTGTGTGTGTGTGTGTGTGTGTGTGTGTGTGTGTGTGTGTGTGTGTGTGTGTGTGTGTGTGTGTGTGTGTGTGTGTGTGTGTGTGGGTGTGTTTGTGTGCGCGAGCTTGCGATATGTGTAAATGTGTCTGCATGCCTGTCTCTGTATGAGGGTGTCAGGTCTTCTCATTGTGTGCTGAAGTGTGTTATTTTTGGATTTTTCGTAGGTGTGTGTTTGTGTGTGAGTGTTCTCTCTGTCTCTTTGTGTCCTTGTCACTGTACTGACAGTGTGTGTATGGTAGTGGTGGCTTGAGGGGATGGGTGTTGTGTGAGGATGTAAAAATATACAATTTTTTCATGCACTGGGGAAAAAAAAACACCATAACTTGATCATGATTAATTTATATTATTGTAATAACTGTGAATACTGTGTCCAGCAGCACCAGCAGAGCTGCATATGCACTGACCTCGAAAATTCAAAAGATCTTATTAAAGCATCTGTATATTTCATACTGAAAGATATGACGGTGTTTGCTATTTTAAAGGTTGGACAGTTATTTTTCAGTTAAAAAAAAGGTGTTCACTAAAATAAGTGGGTCATATGGTCTGTTGTGGTCTGGAAACTTTGAGAAAATATAACATATATTTAGATAATTGTATTGATAGAATTTTTTAAGTAATATATCACTGGCATTGCCATTTCCATTACCATTATCCACCACAATAAGCAAAGTGATAGAAATGAAATGGAAACATTTGTCTTTTTTTTTTTTTTTTTTTTTTAAATCTCATGATATGCTAGTTTGCTACATCATCTACAACATCTTTTTCAGTGTTAGCACAAAATACAGAATATCTTTTTTTTTTTTGTTATAATCTGTAGGCTACATTCGAAAACAATATGAGGTTTTTGGAAATGACAGCCAGTAAAAATATCTTTGATTTAACAAAAATCTGTCACCGATTGAACAAACTCTGAAAAAAATCCTCCCTGAATTTACATTCTGTACAGTGTGGTGGAAATGACCGTAACCCAAATGGACAGGTATTCTTTTTATGAATAAAAAAATAATAATAAATTAAAAAATACTGACTCTTCTCACAGCACATGATACAGTTCATTAAAACATAGATACTAACCTGAGTTTGATGGATTTACTGTTTATTAGACACAAATGAAACAATAAGTAGCTAGTTAGCACAGCCCGCGGACCCTCCATCTTATTCCACGTCATGAGGACTTTACATCCCAGGAGAGGAGCCACTGTAGCAACTGAGCTTCAGCCAGTGGAAACCTCAGCCATGGGGTTCCCAGGAGGCTAGTGGCCAGTGGCAATGAGGGGTCTAATGTGTGTAATGGCAGCAACAAAATGTTCTGATCCAGCGGGACTCAGGGTGGTCGAGGGGGCGGTCGAGGGGTCAAACCCCCGGTGCTCAGTCTGGCTATGGCTGAATTTAAGTTGCTTGAACTGAATTTCTTTGGCATTAACAGTTGTTAAGTCGTGGAAAAAGACTCTGCAGGATACTGTAGTGCACTGTGAATCCATAGCAAAATGCAAACTACAGAAACACAGAATAAGTGACAACAGAAATATGAGCTGCTGCAAAAGAAAGCAGCAAGGCAACCAGCAAAATTCCTTCACACGCATGGCCACCCACACAGGTGTTCTAACTTATTCTGCACAAATAGACTTCATCTGCGGACTGTGTGGACTACAGACTGTGCTTCACTGACATTTGTCTGACCTCCTTTTTAGTTTTGTTGAAATGTAGGAAATGCTACATCTTTATCATTCTTGTTGGTTCACAATGTTTGGTGACTTTAAACTTCGACCTGAGCAGGTGTCTAATTAGCAGGAATAAGACATCTATGTTTTCTGTACAAAAAGAAGAAGTAAATGTAGATGTACACATAGCTGGTTTCCTCATGTGCATCTGAAAATCAAGGATATACAGTATGACAGAATAAGAGATATTCAACACCATGTGAGTCAGTGCTTGTTTGTAAATGTTTGTTAGTCTTTGAAGTTGAGGATACCAGAGGGTCTCTGTTTGAGAAATGCAAATTTAATCCCAAATTCTGTCTGTTTCAAAGATCACAGTGGTCATGTTTTTTTATGCCCCTGCGCTGCTGATAGCCATTGTGGAGTTGTCCTTCTGTCTGTCCCATTCTCATGAACACGATATCTCAAGAACGCCTTGAGGGAATTTTTCACATTGGGCACAAATGTCCACTTGAACTCAAGGATGAACTGATTAGATTTATTGGCCACAGGTCAAAGTTCAAGGTCACTATGAACTCATCTGTGTCATTCTTGTGAAAGTGAACACACCAAGGGGGAATGTTGCATCAGTCTTATTCTCATGAGCATGACATTTCAGGAACGCCTTGAGGGTATTTCCTAAAGTTTGGCACAAATATCCACTTGGAGTCAAGAATGAACTGATCAGAATTTGGTGGTAGAAGGTCAAGGTCACTGTGACCTCAGAAAACATGTTTTTGGCCTTAACTCAAGAATTCATACACTAATTATGACACATTTTTGCACAAATATCTCATAGAATATAATGATAACATGAGAACAACTCAACTCAGCTCATCCTCTTTTATGCCCACCCCTCCCACCCTATTTTTTGTGTTTGTGAAAAATGCTAAATTAGGCTTAACCCACGCAGACCCCCATCCATTTGAAAGGACATAACTTTTCAAGGATGTCTAGGTCTATGATTACGGTCATCTGACACCAACCAAGTGCACATGGGATGTCTATAAACCAATAACCACATCATCTAAAGTGGAGCTGCGCCCTCTTTTTTAAACAAGTGTGGTGGACTTGAGAGCAGGGTCCAGCTGCAGCCTTGCAGACCTAAAAAAAAAGGCAAATTTCAGTCTATAAATCATATTGTTAAAGTACATAATTTGTATTCAAAGTGTTTAAAGTAAACTTGAGGTGTTACATGTATTTGTGTCAAAAAATCATATGATGGATTTATAGATTTTACTCAAAAATATCCATTCATTGGAATGTACAATGGACCTGAGAGTCACTGGAAAATGAGGAGAGGAAATAGTGGCAAAATAGGGGAAAAACTGTTCTGCTTTGATTTACTATTGATACAGCCAGCGTATAATGCCTCTTAATTGCGTCCACAGAATATTCATCTCAGGAGGTTTTCAACATACTGTTATTTGGAGATTCAGAAATTAAGGATATTTTCAATTATGTTTTTTTTTTAATTGAAAAAAGGTCTGTTAAGACCATTCATCGTTATTTTACCTATTTTACCTATTTCTGATTTATGCATTAAGATTTGTCCATTGGAATTGACAGACAGAAATTAGATTTAACTACTAACATACAATAAGCCATTATAAAGCTCAGAAACATCAGTAACCTGTCACCATGTTGCATCTGATGCTGAAATAAGAGAAGATTGTTCTTACATGATGTCTCTCTGTGTCTGTGCCTCTCTCCTCCTCTGGTTTTATATGATTTCATGATAAACATATTATTTATAGATAGATCTAGATAAAGTCTGTGTTCATTTACATAATTGCTACAATAGCGTCATTGTCCAGTGCTCACATGCTGAGACGCACGTGATACATCATATCGTTTATCTGCATAGAAGCAGGAGTCACTGCTGCAGGCAAACCCCGCTCTGACTGTATGCGTATGCATAATTTAACTATTTGCCATGTGTGTATGTGTGTGTCTGAGTGCATTTCGTGCACCTACTGTGAGTAAAGTGGGTCCTATTTGAAGATCCACACTAATTACCTGACCCAAAAGCCAAAGGCCAGTGACTCGTGGTTGTAAAGACCCCAGAGCTTCTATGTGTGTGTGTGTGTGTGTGTGTGTGTGTGTGTGTGCAGGTACCTTGACGGTGAGATTTATAGTGCACTACAGAGGTCATTCTGGGGTCATCTAGCCAATCTGTTCTCTCTTTCTGTATTTGATGGTATTAACTACAGGCTACAAGACAAGTTTTACTACCAGACTTTTCTCCTCTCTCTGATAATTAATGTTGTGTAGAGGACAAAGTGGTGTCTTTATACCTCTTACCTAAATGACAGAACAGGTCATTTGCAAAACGAACTTTGGTGAGTACCAGTGATCCAAAGGTTGCTATTTTAAACATGTGGTTAAAGGAGCTATATGTAAGAAATCTAAAGCAAATAGTCGTAAAATAATCCTAATATGTCACAGAGACGAAGGAATAATGTTCATATAACATACTGATCTCACCAACAACAATAGTACAGCCAGAATATTTGCATTTAAAAAAAAAAATTTCACGGTCTGCAAATCATGTTTATATTTTGAATTTGTGTTTTGGCCTGTTGCGCCACCCACCACCGTCTACCAGTCACGCAGTCAGTAGAGTCTCAGCATCAGTTACAGTTACAACTGAGCTACAGCAGCACGGCAAGCAGCATTAGCAGTGTCCCGGTACATAGCATTAGCAGCTGGCTCCTCCTCTATCCCGGCAGCAGCGTTAGCAGTAGAGAAGCCAGTCTTGCTTGAACAGTCCGCTGGAAAACTGAAGATCAAGGACGCAGCGATGCGGCCTGTGGGCAAACAAATCAGTCTCCAGCATGCTGCTGTCCAGCAACCTCGTATCTGTAGGGGAGGGGGGCGGACACGAGTCGCGGCAGTATTTTGAATTTGAGTGCAGTAACTGTTTTGGCCACATTCTTACATATGGCACCTTTAAAGTTGTGAAATCGTTGGAGTTAGGCACCAAAACTACTTTGTTAGGTTTAGAAGACAGATGGTGGTTTTGGTTAAAGTAAGTAATTTTTTTATGTAACTTAAAGGAATACTTCACACTCAAAATGACCGTTTGTAAATTAATTAGTAGTGCTGTGTGCCTTGAATTTGTGAAGAAAACTGTTTTTCTCGCGTGCCCCTCGCAACAAAAGGTAACTAAGTCAAAATATTTGTTTACAAACTCTCACACAACTTGTGCAGTATAATCCAAGTCTCATTTATTCAGTCATATGCTCAGTACTTCACAAACACACACATTGTCACTGAAAAAACTTAATGCTAGAGTCTGGCTTCGAGGAGAGCAAAGTTAAGTTACACTTTCGGTACAGTTTTAAATAGTAAGGTTTTAGCATGACATCAGTCAGGTATGTTAGGTTTCTCAGGTACATTAGGTAATGCCATCTCGGCATGACGCCGGCCAAGCTGCAGACCACTGTTCAAGACCAACAAGCAACAAAACCAGTTGTTCTTTGCGCTCTATGGTCATTTTGCACCAGGAATAGAGTCACCGAAAACAAAATAACACACGGAAAACAACAAGATATTGCTGCTTTTTCAGTGAGAGTTCTGCCACCAGCACTGGGCATTTTAAGCCAAAACATGATCTGTGCCTGACCAACTCAATGGTTTTTGCACCTAAACCCAACCAAATATTAACCACAGTGTTGCTGAAATGAAAAATTTCAATGTATCCACTACACAATAATGTGTCAAATGTAACATTTCTGTGGTTTGCAAAAATGTACAGTGACAACATTTTTTCTGGCTATTGGGTTGAGTTAGAACAACCAAAGAAATTAACGATGACCGAGTGTCAATGAGAAGAAAACACTGAATTTGTCCCAGAAAAGAGGACTTAATATGACATATCCATAAAATATATAACTTAGTCAGGAGTCATCAGTTTGCTCAATGGGAGAAAAAGGATCCCTTAAAGCAGCTGTGTGGAACTTTTTACCATTAATAAAACTGTCCCTAGTTCGTATCACCCTTGAAGATCCGCATATTGATTTGAACCCAACAGTGACAAAAAAGCCTTTCTCTATATGGCTATTTAGCGTAGCCTAGCTCAGGTCGGACACACAGCGGAAGTCAGCAAACCAGAATAAGGCAACTGAGGCGGAAATGATTCTGCTTGTCCACAGCGATTAAACCACAGAAGAAGAAGGAGCCATGTTTACAGTGTTCTTCGAGTAAGCAGTACGCAACGGGCATTGCTGAACACATAACACCTAACAGTTTTACCAGAGATGTATCTATGAGGACTTGGTTGTACTTTTGATGTCATGGCGGATAACGAAGGAGCATCATGTAAAATTATCTGTGACTGTGACCATGAGCACAAATATACAGCAGGCAGTTGTCCTCAGTTTATAAGAAATTCAGAGCTACACCAGAACATTTATGAACAGGTCTTACTTTACTACTAACTTGTGTGTAACGTTAGCATGTTAGCATGTTTCCACTAATTACCTGGACTGACCTAACGTTAGTAGCGTTAGCTTTGCAAGCGAAGGCTGCAGGTAACAGCTTTGCTGTGTTAGGATTATGTTATGTCTTCACTGTGTATCTTCACATAAAAGAATACTCTGACAATTTGGGAGTTATGCCCTTTCTCTATCATTTTCATATTGAGACAACATGATCAATATCTTTTTTGTGTCTGTACGTCCAGTGGCTGGGTCTCAGCGTTTAGCATTGCATTGATAGAGGGTCAGTACGCCCTGCGCTGTGATCTGCGGAGGGATACACCGGTGAGCAGGCACAGACGCAGCTTGTAAACAAAACTCAGCTGTTTATTTAGCCTAGCGATATCTCCAGACTATAGCAGCTGCAATGGACGACTTTGAACGCGATTTTGAAGAGTTTCTTGTAGCGGACACAGATCCAGAGCCATACCTGTTTGAGCCGGAGCATACAGATGAGGAACTCCATGTGTTGGAAGCTGAGCAGAGACAAGAGAGGCTGAATCCTCTGCTACTATTTTCCTGCACATAGTGGGATTCGGTGCTGCCATCGTTGGGGAGATATATCATCAGGAGGAAAAGCGCCGCAGAGAGTGCATCACAAGGAATGAAAACTTTGCAGCAATCACTAATCCTGGCGGGATTGAACCTTTTTTTCATGTTCCTAAGATGAACTAGAAAAAACACTCGAGGCCTGCAGGAGCTGATGGACAGCTTTCAGTCGGGTGAGTAATATCGTCCGTGTCGTCTCTTTGTTTGTTTTTACCGGAGTGACCTAGCGACCTGTCCCAGAGCCAGCTGCAGCTGTTGCTCACCGGTGTATCCCTCCGTGCAAGATGTACTGACAGTGCCATGCTAACCGCTGTCTCAATATGAAAATGATAGAGAAAGGACATAACGGAACGTACACCGAACGTACACGGCTGCTTCTCATTGTTTCTCAGTAGCACAACAACGGTTACTACATTACCCAGAATAACTTGAGGCTCACACTACTACGGTAGCCTTAGTAGCTCAAAATACACAACAGCTTAGATTAGATCAGAACAGAAACACAACAGGAGAATTTACTGAGTAATTTTGCTGTTTCCACTATTTACTTGGACTGACCTCACGTTAGTTAATCCTCTTGCTCTCCAAAACAAATGCATGTGGTAATTGCCGGCTTTACGACACCAGGCTGTGGTGTCATACCGCTTCGACCAAAGGGGCGCTATAATCAACGAAAACGAAACATTCTGCACAGCTGCTTTAACAAAACAATTAATAAATAAAGCATGTATAGCAAATGGCAGTTTTTAATTTAATGAGAGTTCTTCTTTGAACACAGGCATATTTTCACCCAACCCATTGTACGAGGGGCCACTTTCTCACAGGCCACAGTGCAGCTGCACTACCTGAACTGTCTATATTTACGCCCCTGTGTCTCTTATAAACTTGCCACATAAAGAAATAGAAACAGAGCACATTGTGAACACACTTAGTGTAAGCCTGTGGAACTGTACATTAAGGTAGTAAAAATGATAAACAAGAGAATGCAACATACCCGACAAATAAAAGCAGATTCTGAACCTACTCTAAAAAAAGATTACAAAAAATGACCAAAAAAGCTGATATTAAATTTAAATGAGGAAGAAGTGAGCAAAACGAGCAGAGTGTGGTGGCTGAGGAAGATAGAGGAGGAGAAGAGGTGTACATTATACTGGATGAACTCTAAGAGGTAGATTTAGTACAGTGTGTCTATATAGAGACAGACTGATTGACTGAATGTATTTCCTGCTGCTTGGTCAGCAGGCCTCAGCAGTCAGAGCCTGAAATGTGGCACACTGGCTAAGTAATTGGCTCTGCTCGATACTTTGATAAATGCCTCTTTCTCTGCTCTCCCCTCCAGCCCTCCTCTCTCCTGCAAACACCCCTCTGCACCCACACTTCAGTTATTAGGTTAACTGAGAAAATGTCAAACTGTGGAGCCTGCTAATATCCAAATTTAGATATTAGCGTGTCAGGTATGATAATGTATAATGTGATGTCTAATATTAGAAAAGGAGGAGAAGGCTGTGAGTCATGCCGGCTGCAGAGCATCCTGTTGCAGTCATGGTTAATCAATTTTCAATTTGCTCTTTGTTTTTTCTCCTCTCCATTGCTTTATATTCTCCTTTATTTCCTTTAGTTTCTCTTTTTCACTCCACTCCACGTCCCGTATGTCTCCTTGACGTCATCCCTGTGCCTCATATCTCTCAATTCTCCTTGTTTCTATTACATTCCATTTTTAATCTGTTCTTTAAATTCACCACTCATCTCCTCTCCTATTGTTTTTACTCTTTTTCATTTTGCCTCCTCTTCTGCATCTCTCTCTTTCGTGTTTTCTCCCTCCTCCTTTTTTCTCTTTCCTCTCCTGTCCAACCCATGTATCTCTTCTTTAATGTCATCCCTAATTTTGTCCCTTCCCTCTCCTCCACTCTCCTTTTATCTTTCCTTTCCATTTCAGTTTTTGTCCACTCTTATGTCTTTCTTCTCTTCTCTCCTTTTTACTCTTCGAGTCATATTGCCTCCTTTTTCTGCATCATTGTCTTCTCTCTCCTTTTTTCTTTCCTCCCCTAATCCATACGTTTCCTTTCCTGTCTTTTCCTTTTTCCATTCCATTTCTACCCTTGACTTATGTCCTTCAACTCTCCTCCTCTCCTCTCCTCTCCTCTCCCGGGCGCATATTCCCTCTCACCATCCATCCGCGCCCCCGAGGACAAACCGCGCTCCTCTGCACCCCGCCCGGCTGCGCGCTGTGTGTGATGTGTGTGATGAGGGACCGCGGGGAGGGTGAGCTCGAGAGCTTGTGTGTGTGTGTGTAGTTTGTTGAGTGTGTCGAGGCGAGAGAGACAGAGAGAGAGAGAGAGAGAGAGAAAGAGAGAGAGAGAGAGAGAAAGAGAGAGAGAGAGTCGAGCAGCGGGCTCGGGGCGCAGTGCCGAGGACAGTTTTCTCTCCCACTCTTTCATACTAACATCAGATACTATGCTTATTGCTTCGAGTGGCTGGCACTAGAACACAAGGTAAGAACAATTTCCCTTTACACTTCTGCTCTGTTTTTTAAACACTGTGTGCGTGTTTGTTGTGCTCATGTGCGCTTGCATAGCCCCATGCGGGCATCACCGGCTGCTGACTGTGGCCGTGTACGACCATGTGGAGCTGCCTTGTGGTGCCAAAAACTCGACTACTGTCAGAGTATGTCTCCCTTGGAGTGTTGTTGGTGCTTTAAGCCTGTAAATGGATAGATAACTAGGCGTCAGAACCAGTGAATGTCTCTCCATAAAGATGTGCCATGCGAATATCTGCTTTGACAGGCAATTGCTCTGATCTTTGCAATATTTTTGATATATTTACAAGCCATGCTCGACATAATCAGGGTCGCGTTTCCTCGTCCATCCCCTGAAGCATCCCTGTGTCCTATATTCCCCTGAAGTTTTGTAGGAGCGTGAGTGAAATGCTAAGGATGTTGCGGGGATTTTTTTTTAGTGAGATGCACAGAGACTGCATGAAGCCTCCTGCCCGGCGCTTTCATCCAAAGTGCCTCCCAGTTTAATGAGCGCTATTGCCCGGCGTGGCCCCAGAGGGAGCCCGCTGGGAGTGTGTAGGTGTTGTGTTCAAGCGCAGAGATCAACAACACCAACTCTTGACATCTGTGCTGGAACTGCCCTTATTACTGCGGAGAAACACTTCATCACAGATATCTGAATTTTTATGATTCTGTTTTGTTTTGTTTTAAATAAATAAAACAATAACAAAAGTGGCCTTTTAAGAGTAAAATCTTTCTGAGCTGTTGTTGCTTGGTTGGTGAGACAACGCGAGGTTGTAGTAAATCTCTGATGACACTGCGCCTCTTGGCAGCGGAGCCCAGCGTCAAGTCAGCACAAAGAAACATACGACTTCTGGTTGAACTTTCAAAATAAAATCATGCCTTTAATAGACTGAGTTAAAACTACAAAATGCACAGCTTTATCTGCTTTCATAGGCTGGCTTTGGCCAAATGTTTGCGCTCTTATACTGGATCGTTGTTTCGCGTCATCTATCTTAAAGCCTGCCAAAAAGCAAAATGCATAACTGATTATATATTACAATCAGAAAACACATTAGGCTGCTGCTCGACTGCACACTACAATACAGTTAGAATGAAGAAAAGAGTTGCGCCCTGTTTTATTTTGAAAGATCCCAAGCTCTTTTTCCTTTTTCCTTGTGTCTGTTTCTGTTCATCTTTACGCAGCAGAGTGATCCTCGGGTGGGTTGTGTGATGTTTCTCCACCCTAACGTCGCCTTAACGTGCAATTTATTACGTCAGGATCACCTCCGCCTCCCTAGTTATCCACACACTCAATGTTATAATTCGGCATCTTAACTGGCTGAGCCACTTCTGCTTTGAAACGCTTGGAGGGGTGCAGGCATCGTTCATTAATGTTGCGTAACTGTGCGTCCCAGCCTGATAGGGTGATACAGAGGAATAACTGTGCACAATATATGAAGGAAATAATAAATATGGCACGGAATGGTCACCTCAGGGCATGCATGGAATATATTGCGCCTTATGGTGTTTGAATTTAGCCTACATCAGATTGTGTGTTTTTATTTCGACCATTTTTGTTTTTAATACATGATTTCAGCTCCGTAAGCTTCAGGCAGATCCGCAGGGCAAAGAGAGGGATGCACATGATGATGTATGCGAAACAGTTGATGCATTCAGTCGGAAGTCTGGCAGTAGTTTTGATGAGGGGCTCGGTTATATGAGCCGGGCTGCAGCATGCGGGCTGGAGAGGCAGAAGTGAAACGGGGATCCTCCTCCTGTGCACAGAGGCTGCAGCGGGGCTTCCCTGGGCTTTTCCTCTTTCACTGTCTCCTCTGCAGTTTTTCAGGGGTTTCCCTCGTTTTACCTGCACCAGCCTCACACCCAGCCCATCCTCCATCTATCTCTCTGCCAATGGGGCCATGCAACCCCCTCCACACACACACACACACACACACACACACACACACACACACACACACACACACACACACCACAAAATAGGAAGTGGGTGGGCAGCAGCAGCAGCAAAAATAGCAGAGATCCTTGAGCGATTGTTTTAGGAATACATGTTTAAATGAAACTCAGTTTACTCATCAGTGTGAACACAAGATGAAACTTTTGTCTTTCTGTGCTTTGATGTTGTGTATTTGCTCATACCATTGCACAAGTTAACCAACATATTAGCTTCTTTCTCCAGGCTTTCTATATGGCTGATGGATTATTCATTGACCTATCTGTCTCCTCTCTGCATCTCCTCTTCCTCTCCTCCATTATCTCTAACCTCTCTCTCTCTCTTTCACTCTTGCTTCCTCCCATCTTCTCTTCCCTCCCCCTCCCCTCTCTGCATCTCCTCTCCTCCCTGCTCCCTCGGCATCTCCTCCCATCCTTACATACTCTACATTTTTCCTCCTTTCTGTGTTGTATTCCATTTTGCTATAGGGCATTTAGCAGATTCTCTTATTATGAACCACTTACACACAGAGAGACATATGTCCCCCTGTTTTCTGCATCTTTTAACCTTTATTTACCCGCTGGGTGTTGTGTTGCTCTTTCATCACCGCCCCACCTCACACTCGTTCATTTACAAATCACACTTGGGAAAAGCTCCGACCCAACCACATCCCTTTACTGCTGGCTGCGTTGGGCTGTTACATAACATTATACTTTCTATCTCGGCTGCGAGAGTGATAATCTGCAACATTCTGATACAGTGAAATTTTTCTACGTTTATGATTTAGCAGAAAGCCACATAGTGAAAGCTTTCCCATCCGTCTCCCGATGTGATGATGTGATGCATTCAGTGTATTTGGAATAAGCAGAAAAAGAAAATGTAAAGTTAGCATGAAAAAGTGACACATGCGGCACCTCAAAATGCATCAATGGAAAAGGAAGTAAAACGAAAAAATTAACATCAGCACAATTTTGACTGACGAAACGATTTATGGGCTGCTCAATCCAGTCGCATTGGCCAAGAATGTGTTGCACCAAAGAAGGAGACCTAATGTGGCCATTTGAACAATGACTTTCATGTGTTAAAGAGTCTGAGGTG
The DNA here is from genome assembly GCA_026686955.1 of Epinephelus cyanopodus. Lineage (NCBI taxonomy): Eukaryota > Metazoa > Chordata > Actinopteri > Perciformes > Serranidae > Epinephelus > Epinephelus cyanopodus. Next base: position 11,524,759 of record CM048918.1, on the reverse strand, counting down.
TGATGTTGTTAGAGCATTTCAAATGTCTCAGCATCCCAGGATGGATAGTCATAAAGAGCTTCTTGCTAACAGTCAGTGTCTTAGAACTGCAGCAATTAGCCAGCTGGTTGATCAGTAAATGAACAGAAAATGAATCAGCAACTAAGTGAGAATTTGCTGCATTTCTTGGTTTTACATCATAGTAAATTGAATATCATTGTGTTTTGGACTGTTGCTCAGATATTTTATTGACATAGAGATGAATCAGTTCCTTAGCTGCAGCCTTATAATGTCTTATCTTAACCCAAACTCCTTACATTATTTCTAGATAAACTAAAAGTGGACTGAGTGCCTTTTTATTACTGTCACAGGGCTCGACATTAACACTTATTCAAATAAACTCTGTGTTCGGGCAGGTGCCATGCTCAATGGTTGTCCGATGGAGCAAGGACAAAATAAATGCGATGTCTAATGTAACGTCTGAGAATGAACTGCATACTGTATCACTGAGGTGGAGCTTTTCCTGCTGAGCTGTGTGCATGAATCTGTCTCACCACAAAGCATTGAACAGGACTGATGAGAAAGATCTGATATACTCGACACCACAGAAGTTAACTCTGGGCTTGACAGTGTTATAGACGGTATAATGTTACTAACATGACATATCTCTGGAACGCAGCATGCAAGAGGGTTACATTGTTTTGCCTAGAAGCTAAAGTTAATGATCCTGTGAACCTGAAGTTAGAGCGACTTTAGCTTCTGTACTGTGGCGTATCCTCCAGTGACATGGAATATTTGAGTAGTGTACAGTTACAAGATGGATTAAATCAAATCCTTTGCATTTGTTTGTACCGCCAAAGAGTGGGCAGGCTTAGAGTTTGGTGCAATATGGAGCTACAGCAGAGTCCACTGCTGATTGGACTATTAGCTGCATAAAACCCACCCTCACTGTTAGATCAGGGGGACGTTTTTTGTTTTTGAAATGAAAGCAGAGGTTTGCCCCCTGGTATCCAAAAAACCATCTCTACAGTGCCTCTCTCACCATATTGCTCTGTTATCTTCTGCAACCTACAAACAAAGAAAATGTGGTTCTATATGACTGACTAAAAATAGTCTGATACAGGTTTTTTTGCATATGTTTGGCATATAACCAGAGTTAAATGCTCAATTAACACACGGACTCAGCATTAAAAAACTTTTTTTTTTCATTTTCTGGGGACTATAACCATCGTGCTGACATTGGTCCAATGAGAGCATCGGTGCAACTGTATCCCTTTCAGAAGCTTTGTAATGCATTAAACTGCTGTGTCTTTTTGAAGACTTTGTCAAACAATCCAGATTGATAAATTCAAGACTGAATGTCTTCTGTGATTTTTTTGTTTTTTTAAAAATTTGGATTAAAAATGATCAACTTTGGTAAAAATGCTGCACTCATTACTGTCACTTTTCACCCAGCTGTCCAATCGCAGTGGAGGGGGGGTGAGACAAATACCACAAAGACCAAATGTCACATAAATGTTCAAGGACTAAATGACTTTTGGTGTTATTAGCTGAGAAGAAAAGCTTACCCACAACCTTATAAAAGTAACCTCAGCGAGTGTCTGACCAATGAGAATTTGGTTAGACAAGAGCATATCGGCCAAGCAATCAACCGGCTTCCCAGAAGATGTCAGCCCTAATCTTGACCAAGTAGTTATTGTACTTATAATATGTATTTTGGAAGGCCCTGAAAACTACCTTTTTCATTCTCTTTGCTTTTGAGAGAGAAATCCTTTAAAAATAGAACTTGCATCTGCACCAACACATTTTTAAAAATATCCTGGTAACTAGCAAGCACGCAGGATTAATCACACAACTTCCACAGAGGTATAAACAATTTAGAATTTCTATTTGCACAAAACACCAAACAACATAAAGAACTCACAAACTGCAATAAACCAGAGAAACAAGCATTTATCTTCTATATCAAAGTAAGCATCTCTCTTTCATCTCAGCATCTCATTATCCATCCTCCTCATGTCTCCTAACTCCTCCTTCGTCCTCTCCGTGATTGCTCACTTGGGAAACATTCAGGGTTGTTTCCGTATCCCAGCCTCTCATCCACAGCCTCTTTTCACACTTTAATTACACAAATGATGTGGCTGATTGGTGCAGGGTAAGATTGTGGTTGTCTGAGTGTGTCAGGTGGCTCATAGAAATGGAGACGGGGGATTGATTTTTTGGCAGGACAGACAGATAGATGGGCAGACAGGTCAAAGCTCCATCACTTTAGAGATTTGAATGTGAAATTGAAAAGGTGGTAGTGCTGTTTTGGCTGAAATTGGATCAGTGCTTTGTGAGATACTTGCAAGCAGCAAGCAAGCAAACAAGTAAATCACCTAACAGGTTGATCATTCCCATTCCCTACACCTCTAGTTTCATTGTGCAGAGTGAAATACCAGAGAGATTAACTTCAGGACAGACAGGTAAACAGACAGACAGACAGACAGACAGGCAGAGTCTCTGGAGCGTTGATGCTCAGTAAGATCCAGGAGAGATAGGCAGAAAACAAAGGCTAGAGATCAGATAAACAGAGCCTTTGAGAAGAGAGATATAAGAAGGATCACAACAACAAAAACACAGAAAAATGACGTCAAACAAGACAGACAGACGGATGGACAGATGGACAGACACGCAGATATGGAGTTCTTCATATATAGTTATTTCTTCAGACACCTGGTTTCAAGTCTGCTCTCAACCCCTTAAAGGAAAACTTTGGTACTTTCCAACCCGACTTTACACATTGCTCAATCTGGTCTGTATGTTCATGTCTTCCTGCAACAGCTCAACTTGTGAGACTTCAGAACGAGACTTTTCTTGAATGAGACTTGTTGAGACACAGTAAATTCCATCAAGAGAAAGGTTTTCTGCCTCGACTGGTGACATTCATGTTTGAGGTGACCCACATCTGACAGTAGAGTTAATTTTGCACATGCAACCAGTAACATAACAATCATGCATGTTGGAACAACAACAAAAAACATTACATTGGCAAAACAGGCATCTGGGAATGAAATGAATGGAATCGCGTTGCAAACCGTCTGATCTGCTCTGGTGGTTGCGATGATAATTTGGGCAGTTAGGCTCTACTGGCTGGTGACTGGGGCAGCCTACTGCAGCAGCAATATGATCCCAGCAGCCCACTGTAATGAAGTAAGTGATCTGCGCCTGCACAGTGAAGAATGATATGGGAAAACCATGGATGTATGGGAAAAACATAGATGAATTCAGATATGGCCGTTCTCAAAGTGGCCGTATGGCCAGTGATCAGATATATAACGGATTTAGGACCACAAATGAAGTGGGCCCAGATTTGATTGGAAGGAAACATATTTCTGTGTCCACACTGCTCTGAAAAAAAAATCAGATTGGTGCACATGAGTGCAAAAAAATTAGTTTCGGGCAAATGTTGCCTTAAGGTTCTGACACACCAAGCTGACGGTCAGCCCTCAGTCAATGTTGGGCCGTCAGTACGGGTCTATCGCCCTAGTCCTTGTGGTGTATCCTGCACCGTCAGCCCTCTTTGGCCCTTCTCACCTTTTTCAGCTAATTAAGCATGTTGAATCAATATTGAAGACGGCAGAGCCCATCAATCAATGAAATCACTCTGACTGGCAGTTTAATTCAGTGCACATGAAGAGAAACAGACGTGAGGAAGGTAAACAAACAGCTTAAGACAAGGGGGAGTGTGACCAAAACAAAGTCGTAATATTAGGTAAGATTTATTTTCTTTTTGGGGTGTCAGTGGCTTAGTGGTAGAGCAGGCGCCCCATATACAAGGCTGTTGCTGCAGTGGCCCGGGTTTGAATCCAGCCTGTGGCCCTTTGCAGCATGTCACCCCCTGTCTCTCTCCCCCTTTCACACTTGTCTGTCCTATCGATTAAAGGCTTAAAAAATAGCCAAAAAAAAATTCTTTAAAAAAAAAAAAAGATTTATTTTCTTTAGCCACTGAGCTCTTTAGTGGAAACATTTCGTGATGGTGTTTGTTGTTGTTCTGGCGCACAGTAATTATCCTTTGTTGTTTCAGCATGTTGTTAATGTGCTAACTGGCTAACTAGTGTCTTGAATCCATCCTGTGGGCCCTCTAATTAATACAGACTACTGCCACCTTCTGGCAGTTATTTCCTCAGCTCTAGTCTTTGTGGTGTGTTCATACAACTTTTTTGGCTAAAACACAGGTGATGATGGTTAGGGGTGTGGGGAAAAAAAAAGATTTTTAGATGCATTGAGATTCTGTTTTGAATGATGCGAGCATCGATTTGGAAAATTCATACTCGATTTTAATTTTATTTTTATATTTATTTTTCAAATTACCGCAACTCCTCGTCCATTCACATTATTGATGTAATTCCAACTGATTCTGAAAGCTGAGAAGCGGAGCTTTCCAGTGATAAACGGTAGTGACGTCATTACCTGTGGAAGACGGGAAGGAGGTGAGCACAGCAGGAGGACAGTGACAGCTGACGAGGAGAGAGTTGGAGTGATTTAGTGGTGTTTTAGCGGAGTTTGGGTGAGTTTTAGTGGAGTTTGGGTGGTGTTTTCTTTGTAAATAATATTTAGTGTTGTAAATAATAGTATTTGTGTTTTTTAAGAGTGTTTGAGTTTTTTCATGTCGTGTTTTTTAGTGTTTTTTGCCGTGTTTTCGTCGTGTTTTCACTATAGTTCGTCGTTTTGCCATCATTCGTCTTTTTTGCAATGGTTCGTGTTTTTATATTTCATAGATAGTTATAGTCAGTTATAGTTTTGTAAATACTGGAGGAGAAATGTCGAGGAGGTCAATGGGGGACAGGAGAGTCCCGTTGAGATTTGTCGAGGAAGAGGATGGACCAGAGGAAACAATATCTAGTGTAAATTTTCTTCTTGGCTCGTTTTATAATCGAAATCGTTGCACTCAGAATCGGAATCAAATCGTGCGGTGCCTAGAGATTCCCACCCCTAATGTTAATCTAGGCAAGAGTTGGCTTTCGCCACTGGTAGTTCTTTGATGTATGTTGATGTGTCTAGACCCTTAATGAACATTATTGACTGTGCGCTACTGCCACAAAGGATCACATTGCTGCCTGTTTCACCACTGTGGCTGTAGTGTTCTCGCTAAATACTGAACCAGATTCAAATAATGTTGTTCCCATTAGGCACATAGATGAAAAACAAAAAATATCCAGACTGTGTTTGCATGGTCTGTTAGTGTGTTATTCATCTTTTGAAACTTGAAAACAATGTGACGCTGTGAAAGGAGTCTCTTGCACTGATGAACCTACAAATTGATTCTTGAAATAATGCTTTGTGTAGTGTGTGGTCATATGGCCCATATTTTTTGTGTTCACATGGCCTCTGTCAAAGTGTGTTTGCACTGATACACTCTCCTTATTATCATAAGATACAAAAATCTTGCCGGGAGCATTAAGAGCCCAAAGAGGTGAGTACTACAGTATATGTCTTTAAATCACAAAGTCATAAGCAGTTAAACGATAAGTGATAATGCGAACACGTACTGTAGAGTGCAACAGACTGGGTGCTGAGTGCTTCATCTGTGTATCATTGATAAACTAACAATGGATGTGTGTGTGTGCTTTGTAGAGAATAACTGCTGCTGAGAGGCTGCAAAATCACACGGTCTACACACACACACATCAAGGAGGCTATACATTATTTTCTTGTCAGTTTTTACACCACCATAAATGCATTATTATGTGTTGAACTGAGCTGAGCTGCGCTGTGAGCTCATGTGTTGGTGTTTCTGTCTCTATTTAATTTCCAGTGCAACAAGGTTACATAACCAGCAGAGTAACTGTGGCACGTTTCCATTGATATTAGATCCTCTCACTCCTGGCGTTGAACCATGTCTCTCCACCTCTTTATAACTCCTTCCTTTCTTTCTCTCACCTTTAAACCTCAGCCGTCCTCTCTCCCTCTGACTGTCCCTCCTTCTTTTTCTTTAATTTCTTTAATTTGCATTGAATAAATGTATTCCCCTCTCACACACACCTTCCTCCACTTATGTGTAACCTCACTTATCCGCACTCTCTTATCAGTTCTCTCTCTCCTCTGTCACAGTTTATGAATATGAATGAGGATTTTAGTGTCATATGCGTGACTACAGCTTGTTTTATTATGTCCAGAGATACAGCTTCCACCAGTTTGACACTGAGTGTGTCCAAGTGATTTTTTTAAAGTTTCTTTTTCTGAGGGTGTCCTGGTAGTTGAGTGGTTTGGATGCATTCCATTTGTCTTAGATAGCCAATTATCTTGGTCTCAAATCTTTACCATCTCTTCAACAGCCCCAAAATCCCAAAAACAAACACCCATTGCTCCGAAGTTCTGTTTCTTCAAAAATAAATGCTCCCCGCAAGTACTTTGAGTTTCCCAGCAGCATTTGAGCCACTGATCCTGGGTGTTTTGACTGAACCTTCACAGTGTCTCTAAGCGGCTTGAAGTCACCAACCTTTGGTGTTTTGACTAACCCTTCACAGCATTTCTCAGCACATTCAAGCCATCAAACCCAGGTGTTTCTACTGACCCTACGTGGTGTATCGCAGCAGTGTTGGAGCCACTGATCCTAAGTGTTTGTACCAACCTTTTGTGGCATTTCCAAGCTGCATTTCAGCCACCAATCCCAGGTATTTTTACCATCCTTCTGTGGCATTTGCGTGGTGTTTCTGAGGGGTGTTGAAGCCACATATCGCGGGTGCATTTACTGACCCTTTGTAACATTTCTAAGCAGCATTTCAGTGACTGTACCCAGGTGCTTTGGGTGTTTTAAGCAAAAACTTGCCTTAACCTAACCACAAACTCGCCTTAGCATTGTTGACAAATGTAACGTATCTTTGGTTTACAGACACATACGATGCAAACATTTTTTTCTGGCAACTAGGTTGTCGAACTGCAGGGAGTGTGAATTTTCAGAGAATGGGACATTGGAGCAATGGCTGTTTGCTTTGGGGATACCAGGCTGTAAGAGAAATGGGCATTTGGTCAAATGGAACATTTTTCAGACTAACGGGGCTTCAGAATATTGGGCCGTTGGAACAATGGGCAGTCCCCCATGAGGAGAGGGTGGACGTCATAAAGTGTTATATTGTGGGTGTATTAAGAAAGGTTGCCACAGCGTAGCCAATCAGCTTTGCTGCTAGTTTGTCATAGTGGTCACCAAAGGTTCTGCAACAAAAAGACCCCCTGCTGCCTGAAAAGCACTTTCCCCATAGACCTGCACTATGCTTAAAAACTGCAAACAAGGCCAGTCGTTCCACTTTGTATTATGAATTTTTACATCATTAAGATTTTATGTTTGTAAAACCCTCTCAGTATCTAAAAAGTTCATGTCCTTCATTTTTCATATGCATGAACAATTAGTGATGCCTCAGATAGCAATGAAATCCTTGTCCTCAGGCTCCTTCCAACAATGCTACTACAAACTGTGTATGAAGAAAAATGCACAAGTAGAATGATAATCCAAGACATAAAGTAGTGCAGACATTAAAATAAAATAGAACATAAAACATAATACTGTGGTAGACTGGTGTACAGGAGTGATGAAAAGAATAAACAGGTTGTGCAGTGATGTAGTAATTGAATATGTGTAATGAGATCTGGCTATGAAAAGATAAGGAGATGATGCAGACATGTATTAAGATACATTTATTTAAACTGCGATGTTTGCAGCATTAAATTTCAGGGTTGAACTTCAAGATCTAACAGTTTTCTAAATGCTGTTCAAGCAACAATAACATGTAAACTGGACATCTAAACAGCTTGCTGTTGCCTGAGTGTTTGTGCATCAGTCCGCCTGTTTATATTTTATGTGAGTTTTAGGGATTGTGGACCTTTAGCATGTATTGTGTGTCCATGTACTAACCTGTGTGTTGGTGTGAATATGTTCTCTGTGCTTGCCTATTAAAGGCTTAGAGGCCTCTAGGACTCCAGAGGGACTGACGCTGCTGGAGAAGAGTTTACAGCTAACACCACAATCAGCTGCAGGGCATTTTATTACCGTTGCTCCCATCTCTTTTCTTTTATCATCCTTCCATCCTCACTATACACTTTTTTTTTAAATTCATTCACCCCGTGGCTCTCTCATCCTCCCATCTTGGTCTATCCTGTTTTTGTCTATCGTTCATCTCTCATCCACTTACTTCCCTTTCATCCTTTTGACTGTCTTCATTTCTTCCAAAAAAAAAAAACCCCAATGGCTTCCTTATCCTTTGAGTAATTTTAACTTCCTTCTCATCCTCTTCTCTTTCTGCTGCCCATTGTTCCTTTCTTATCCTCACACTATTGTTCTATCCACATAATGACTTTTTCTCTCCCTTCTCTTCTAACAAGTTACTTGTTGTCCTTTTTTCTTCAATCCATCCTCTAGTGCTTCTTCACTTTTATCTGTCCTCCCTTCTTCCTGTACCTCCTTCTCTCATGCTCTTTTCCACTCATTTGGCTTTTTCCATTCATCCATCATTCTTTTTCTCTTCCTCCAATCGTTACGGTGGTTTCAGCTCAGTCCTCCATGTTTCATTTATCTACTCTCCTCCTTCTCCTATCATAATTTTATTTTCTTCTATCATCATTCCTTTTCCCTTTTCGTTCAGATCTCCTCCCTTTCCTATTCTGTACTTCTTTTTGGATATTTCTTCCTCACTAATCCCACTCCTCTCATCCCACTCTGTTCTTCGGATGCTTTCCTTCCTTCCTTCATTTCTTGTTTCTCTAACTGCTCTTTTTTTCTTTCCCACCACTTAATTTATTTCCCCTCAAACTCTGTTCCCACACTCGACTCCTCCGCCCGTCAGTTGTCACCTGAGGGTGTAATCAGAAGTGTTGGTGCAGTGTGGAGGACACTGTAGTGCTCTTGTGTAGGCAGTTGTAGGTTGGATTAGCTCTGAGTGGACTGTAGGTTTGGAGAGTGGTGATTTTGGGACTCTGTGCCTCTTAGTGGTGATAAAAGGTACCCACTCAACAACCCTATCCTTTATAACTGCTCTTGTTCTTTTTGCTCTGAGCCAGAGGTGTAAAATCCAATCCCATAGCCGTAGAGATTAGACTCTTTGTCTTAATAATAAAATCTGAAATGAGAAGTGATAAGCAGCCTTAATGTTTTGTGTGTTCTCCATTTAAGCATTGTAGCACGCTAGCATTAGAAGATTAGCACAATGTATGGCTGAGGCTGCTGGGAATGTCATTAGCTCTGCAGGTATCAAAGTGTTGGACAAATTAAATTTTTGACTTGATGATGGTGCTAGATGAAAAGTCGGATGATCAACAAAGTAATTCCAGTTCATCCTGAGGGGAACATGAATGTGCCAGATGTTATGGTAATCCATCCATGTCAACCTAATGATGGCATGGGGGGGTCATCCAACCCCCTAGAAGAAATGTTGCCACTGCACATTTCTGTTAACCACAAATAGCCTATGTAACATTTGCACATTATTATGTTGTCAGTATGTTGAAACTTACCATTTCTTTTCATCTGAACAACACTGGTTAGTGTGTGGTTACGTTAAGTTTCAAAAACCACTTGGTTATGGTTAGGAAAAGATAATGTTTTGGCTTAAAATACCAGCTTTGGTGGAACAGACACCATAGGAAATGCTGCCAGTGTTTCCCTTAACAGTTTTGGGGCAAAATTGCTGGAAAAGTCGTAAATGTCTCACTAAAAACAACTAGTTTTGGTGGCAGTCACAGCTGGAAATGCTGCCGATGCATCGCTTAAAAAAAGACCAGTTTTGGTGGCACAGACACCACTCAAAGTAGATGTCTTTGTAAAAAAAAAATGGTTTTGGTGGCACTGCTGAAACTTTACATTTTCTTATGTGTCAACAACACTGGTTAATGTGTGGTTATGATATAGCCACAGAAAACACTTGGTTATGGTTAGCAAAAGATCAAATTTTGGTGTAAAATACCAGCTTTTGTGGCACAGCTGGAAATGCCACGGGTTCTGATGTCTCCATGGTAAATGCTGTTTTGGTGGCAAAGTCGCCACTGGAAATATGTCTCGCTAAAAATTACCTGTTTTGTGGTTTATTGGTCGCACACACTGGTCTGCAGCTTGGCAGCCATCTGCCTACAAATGTAACATATCTGTGGTTTGCAAAAACGTACCAATATGCCAACATTTTTCTTCTGGCGACTAATCACCACAGTAGGAATGATTCATTGTTTGGAGACTGTGAATGTCTGTAGGAAATTCTGTTGAAATCCATCTGATAGTTGTGGAGATATTTGAATCTGGACCAAAATGGTGGAATCACCCTTGAGCCAAACAGCATGACTAAAAAATGAGAAACATTTCGTTGTAGATAAAGTTTTAGAAAACTGTGTCTCCTATTTAGATGCAACTATTCTGTCCAATTTACTTAACAGAACTTTGCATCAAACCAAGTGCTCCTAATTTCTTGTCAGGTTCATCAACATAAAGAAAACTGTGTTACAACATGTGAGGACCCACCAGTGATTAAAACAGATGTAATGTGTGTGAGACACATAGAAGAGAAACACATTGAGAACAAAAAGGAAAAGAAAGGGAGAACATCTTGTGGGTAATGGTGAGGGTAAAATTTATTCAACCCTAGTGTTGAGTGAAAGCTGTGAGAAAGTCCTTTTTCACCTCACCACACAAATATCCGTAACAAGAACATTATACAGTGCATCAGCATACCTGATAAGCTCTCTCAGGCACAGTGATATTACAGTCATTTTTCTTTTAAATTGAAACAATCTTCCCTTAAAAATCATAATAAAAAATGGTTAATTCTGAGAAGAAAAATCTATTTTTTTAGTCCCAGATCTTCCCACTCATCTCCTTTCCTGTCTGATTGACAGATTTAATATCTGCTTAGTCATCCTTTACTCTACCTCCTCCTCTGTCCTTCGTTGTTTCCCCGTCTTCCTTCACACACCATCCACCCTGAAGCCACTCTGTTCCTAACCCTCCACCTCCACTTTACCTCCACTTGTGACTGACAGGCCGTAAATGTGTCCACTCATGCATCTCCTCTGTCTCCTCAGGGATCAAGTGAGGGAGAGAGAGAGAGAGTTATTAGTGGTTAGTGATGTCATATGGCACCATACAACCTCAGTCTCCTCTCTAACGTAAGGCTGGGCTGCTGTTCATTCTGCAACAGTTAACATGCAGAGATCTGCATGTCATTTTGGATCACTGCTGGGGATGTTGAGGTGGTCTATTTGCATGTTGGAAAGTCAGTTTGAGTGTTTCAGATTAAGTCTAGTCTTGTCCACATCTTATGTTCACGCATGAACGGTCTGAGTTAGAAAACAGTATGTAATATACAGTGCATCATCGCAGTATATCAAAGGAATACTACTTTAATTTCTCTACCATGTTGCTAAATACTCTACTTTTGAGAATTTGACCTTTTATTGGTGGAACGATATTGTTTGTTTGATAATCGTTGTTGTTGTAGATCACTGAACACATGGATCAACAATGCAGAAATGTTTTAATTGGTCGGAGTGAATTTGAAAAAGTTTCTGCGGATGTTTTGAGACATCTTGAGATGTTTTTGCTTGGTTGCTATAAATAGTTCAGAGCCAGTCATCAAGCAATGGTATGTTTGTGATCATGGTATTGTTGTTTTGTGCTCTACCAAAATGAGGATGAACATGTTTAAACCCTGCTGCCAGACAAAAACATTTATATTCTACAACATGATTAAGACAAAGGGCTATAGTTTCCTGGCATGGCGCAGGGTGGCAAACCCCGCGCAGAGCTAGTTTCAAGCAGCACAACCCAAGGCGAGCTCAGTTTGGTAGTTTGGCAGACCGAGGTGCGCTGAGATGGGTGTGGCGGCACAGCAGGGGGAGGTGTCGACAGATCCAGCTTGGCGCAGTGACAGTTTCGTGCCAAAAGGCTTCGCTGAAGGTGCGCTAAAAGCTCGCCAGCTGAAACCACGTCAACTATCAGCGCAGGCGGAGCGCAGCCGGTGTAAGTGGAAGTTTGACTGACTGGCGGACAGTGCGCACACATCACCAAAACCTCACAGGCACTTTAACGATGCAATAAATAGCCACAAACACCACTATTTAATGCAACTATCTGCAATCAGCACATAAATGTATCTCTATATCGACTGTCCCATCACATCTGATGTCAGATCAAAGGGGATTGGCACCGTTTGGCACGCGTAATGGAAACCTAACCTGATTGGATTAACACAGCTGCAAACTAATGAGTTCACATCCCTCTCAGCCAACTACAAATAGCCACAGCATCAGATAGGGTGTATATATTCAGCATCTGTCATCTTAGAAAAGTCAAAAGAAAAGAAACAGAGTGAGACTGCGAGAGAGAAAGAGAGAGCACGAGATTGATTTACAATTGTGGTGACCTCCTCCCAGGCTACCTTTGCATCATCCGCCCATGGAGGTCTGCTCGCAGTTCCGTATATACGGACACTGCGAGCTTGAACCTCCCGGACCAAAACATCAGTTTCCTCCTGGGAGAAGTTTGGCCATCTGACGCTGCTGCTCTCTTCTGCCATGGTGAATTGAGTAAACTGTCATTACGCCTTCGCGCGGCGCATTTAAGGGCGAGGAAAGGGGCTCATTTGATTGGTGTGATGTGTGTAAAACCCACTCCACGCCTTCTCTCCTCCCTCTTTCCGACTTGCGCAGGTAGGAGGGACGGAGGTGGGAAAGAGGAATAGCTGCGCCAGCGCACACGGTGTGCCAAACTTACAAAATCCGCCTGGCCACACCCAGTTGGCGAAGCGCAGGTGCGCTGCGCCTCTGCTGCGCCCGGTCTGCAAAACTAGAGTCCAAAGTTGTTTTTTACATCCAGTGCCAACATTTTTACCATTCTCACTTTCTGCATAATATGTACCTAGTTATGGCAATACCTGAGACTTATTGTATGGTCAGGGACAGGCAAATTATAAACTTTTTAAGGTGAGGTAAAGATTGTGGTAACGGTTAATAAAAGGCAGTCAGGTCTGTGACGGGACACACACTTCAGATATAGCCAGAAACACTGCAGTATCCACTAGCGTGACCTCTACGCTCTAGACTTTCTCAAGCTGCGGGGCAGGATGACTTGGTTGGCTTCTGCTTCCCCAGTAGTAGGAGAGGTGTGCACAGTGGTGCAGTGGATGGTGTACATGTGTACACAAGGTATGCCCACCTTTTTTTCTGGCTGTTTACAGTATACTCACCTGTCAGCCAAAAAGCCATTGGAATATATAGATTAAATCCACTTTCTCCTTGGTAACCTACACATTAGCTTACTAGTACACCCATCTCATTAACTAGCACTAGACCACTGGATGTGCACAACATGCAACAAAGAGCGGCGACCATTATCTGCACACCGCATCGTCATGGGCTACCATGTGCACCAGATGCACCACGGGTGCATCCCGCTCTGCCAGACCTGTCGTGTACAGGAGAACACTATTGAAATGATAGATGGGGCTGGTGCGAGGACACGTGTCAGCCCACTGCTTGTAATAAATGTTTGAATATTTAAAAAACATAATGTAAAAAGTATGATATATTTTTTGTAGTAGAAATTCAGGTTATTAATCAGGCTTAGGCCCAAATCTGCTGCTGTGGGTCGGGCTTGGGCAGAAACTGTCCAGGTTCATGTAGGGTCAGGCCTGATCAGAGCTCGAAAAGGAAGCGCTGCAGTTAAAATAATTTAAAGTTCTTTTTTTTTTTTTTTTTTTTTTTTTTTATACTACTGACTTATTTATGCTCAACAGTGCATTGACGCATTACCTTTTTGTAGGTATATGCACATATAATACACGAGAAGAGCCTGTTGTTAGTACTATCTTTATTACAGTAGAGAATCATAGTTGTTCCACCTCTGCATCAGTTTAAAATGATGTCTGGACACTCACTGCTTAAACTTGATTTCTCACCCTGAGAGAGAAATCTTCAGAGCTGTGGCTCACCAGGCAATATCTTTTTTGCACTTGAGGTGTCATACACATTTCCCCCAAATGATTTTGCCACTGAGACATTTCTGTGTCCTTTGTGGCACTCAGAAACCAGGAACTTAAAACTGCACACTGTCAAACCAAATATAGAAGTGTCTGTTGTAATACTGCTTTACAACACCAGTACCAGTACCTGGCTTCTGTCGGAGGTGGAATATTTTCCATTTGAGCTGCACCAGAGCTTAGAGCCAGAGCGACTGATAAAGACTAAGAATATGTAAAAACTGATCTCATTCTTTGTGTGTCAGATTTTATATCAAACTTTATTCTGTTTATGGAAAGTGCAGCATCAGGCTGGCCAACAAGTCAGCAGATGAAGGAGGATGCTCTAAAGTAAACAACCCAATGCATGGACTTGTTCACGAGCTTGACAGGTCACGTAAGGATAGAAACAGCAGTGCTTGGATCATACGCTGCTCATGTAGTTTTAGACATTTCTGTGGACCTTTTTGATGACGTTTTTTCTGCTGTGAAATATTGACATTGTTGGCTGACCACAGCCTTTTCTCTCAGAGGGAGCAAACTGTTCTCAGAGACTACAGGGAGTGAGCGTTCGATGGCTCTGACATAGATTTTGGAGATTTTTTTTTTTTCATAATGTTTTGAATTGGACAAAAACGTGAATGTCTTTTGACTATGCAACACCTTTTATTGTTTATTGCCGTGAATGATGCTCACCGCTATTGTATCATTTGATCAGAAACACACACACACACACACACACACACACACACACACACAAACACACACACACACGCACGCACACCACACATACACTTACTCACCTACAGCAGGACAACAGCCAATAGGGAGACAGCTGGTGGCACAGTTCCTGGACTCAAACCAGTGACTGTGTGTGGGTGGACCAGTGGGGTGTATCTTGTCTGTTTGGGCATGCATGTGTGTGTGTGTCTGTGTGTGTGTGTCTGTGTGTGTATGTTGGGTGTAGTGTAGTGTGTAGTGTGGGGGTATGATGGTCATCTCAGCGGGTGCTGTGTTTCCCATGTGTAAAAACTGAGCACAGCAATCTGTTGAACGAGATTGAAGTGTGTGTGTGTGTGTGTGTGCGCGCGCGTGTGTGGAGAGGGGGTGGTAGGGAGGTCTCTTTTACTTTTCACTCAATGTCTTTCTGTCAGTCCGCCCAGTCTTTCATCTACATCCTGGGACTAGAGCTCGGACTTTCATCTAGAGGATGAACACAACAGCAGATTAAACATCTTGCGTCATCAGTGTCACACAAAACACATTAAGACCTACAACAACAGGAAAAACAACAGACAATGGCACTGTGTAGGTACAAGGTAGAACATAATTAGAACTGTTTTGAGGAAAAATCAATCAGCCATTGTGAGATAAAAACCGTCGCCCTCCTCCTTTGTTACTTGCTCATTGTGATTGAATGTGTGTTTGTGTATAATCATTCATCAGACAGTCCCTCTCGGATCTTATGGAGTTTTTTGTGAGTAATGCAGCTTGAAAGACTAAGCTTGCAGCGGCTCATCTAAAAGATGTTGCTAAAAAAAAGCAGTACTTTTTGTGTTATTTTTGGACTCTCTTAGGTTCTTGGTAAACATCTGTTTGTGGACATTTCTCTTTCACTCATTCATAGAGAAGGCAAGGTAGGAAGTAAACCCCTGAACTGAGCCTTTATGGTTGTCTTGTACTTCCTGTGATCTAGAGGTCATCACAGGTCCAAAATGGTGACCCGTACTCTAATGGAAACAAGAATTTGTTCGAGGTCTGATTGGACCCGAACATTTTTAAAAATACCTGACCCATTTTTGCAATGATTTTGTTGTTAATGTTGTCATTGTGATGTGAGCTGCTGATCACTGCGATCAGTTTACAACTGCTCTAAGCAGCTTAGATAGTGCATACAAATATTAATGTTTTATCTGTCGCCAATATTGAGATACTAGGTACTGACAGTTACAGTGACATACAACAGTTGGAAAAACTAGAACTGTTATTGATCCATCATGGTTAATGAATTGTAACCTACATGAAAATTTGTTAGTTAGTAATTACTGACATACAGCATTTTACAGTTCACTAAGTCAGGTTACGTAACCTTAGATTTGCAGGATCAAATTAAAAACACAATGTTAAAATGTTTTCTCAGAAGTGGTTAATGTTACAGACAGTTTAACATTAACAGGGTAAACAATACCTTGACAATATCATGATGTGTGCAGTCAGCTAATGTAACTAAGATCATTCTAATACTTTTCTTCGAAGTTTACCTTGAATTATGAAGCTCAGTTTGTTAGCGATGACGTCCTACTGTGTAGCCAGCAGCCAGATGCATTGGCATGGAAGTTTCTGTGAAGTGACATTTACAGTGTTTGACATAAAAAAAATCTATTTTCTGTGCATCAAGAGAGTATAAATAGGCCTTGTCAGGTCCTTGAGTCTGGGCAGTGTACATGTACTCTATGAACTCGAATGTTCATGTACACAGTCAACAAACTACAATGATCAAATGGTTAGTTTTAAGTAGATTATGTGTTGTAAAGTTTCTATTTTAAAATGTTCCTCCCACTGTTGATGCAATGTTGTTTTGAGGATGATTTTTTTTTTTACTTTGGTTTGGTTTAATGGTTCTGAAATGGATCTTTTTAAGCAGAAAACAGTATAATTAGTAGAATCAGCAACAGTACTTCTTGCATATATTTTGACCGCATATATTTAACCAGCATTGGTTGAATTTGCAGGTATTAATTCTTCCATTTGCAGGATCTTAAATTCTGGGGGGGACTGACTAAACCTGACAATCAGCTCTTACACACTCAAATGTTCTCTGCCTTCCCTCGTCTTCCTCCTGCTCGGCAGCAGTCAGTGTAATTAGATTGCGGTCGTTCTCCGCCACAGTCTCATCAAATCTTCTCCCTGTCTGTCTGAATCAAAAGTAACTGGACACACACATGCTGTGATTGGTTATTGCTTTTTAACTCCCCCACACACCTCCACACTGTGACTCATCACAACCACACTCTGTGACCACATCAAGTCTTGTCACTGACCTCTTTAAACCACTTCTGATGTCTGAATGTGTGTATGATTGAGGGTATCATCTAACTAAAAGCAAGAAATCTCTGTACGTATGTATGTGTGGGTGTGTGTGTGTGTGTGTGTGTCCTTTGCTCTGTGACTCTGGGCTGAAACGGGGGCGGGGCCTCAGGGCTCTGCTGAGAGTGAAGTACATTTTCACAGCAGTTGACTAAAGAGAGACTGGAGGTGTTTTGTTGTTGCAAACTCAAAATTTTCAAACATCAATGAACACTTTTGTTTCTGGACGCAAGGAAGCTCTGTGTTAAGCGTGGAGTGGTTTGGATAAGCAGTCTCGAGAGAGCTGCAAGCTAACCATAGTAACTCTCTCCTGTCTGTGTGTACACGGCGAGACAGGAGAGAGAGGGAGAGAAGCTGTGCTGTAACCAGAGGAGCCGCTGACTGAGATCACTCTGAGCAGCACGTCACAAAACTGAAAAGTTGCTATGACTTGAGCAAGATAGTTGGCAAGTACCTGCTATTTAAATCCATGTGCTACTCTATAACCGCTGTGGTGAAAGCAGAGTCAAGCATGTCCTAACCTATGTCCATTGTGAAAGTTTGCCATACTAACCTATGACACCAATATTGTTACCTGTGGCACCATAACGCCACTATTTAAATCCATGCTCTACTTTATAATCGCAGTGGTTATGTCAAACACCTCTCTAACTGGAAACGTTGATATTGGCAATGGTAAAAAAAATATTACCTTCTCAAAACTTTTTTTTTATTAAGTTAAACTATTAATTATTAACAGTAAATCGTGTCACTGTCAGGTAAATGCAGGCGTCATGGTAGACCTATAATGTTTTCCTCTGAAGGAGAAGCACCAGAACACAGTAAGTTGTATACCTTTGAGTTGCATGATTTTTCTGATTTTTACATATTTCGGGGCACAATTCATTAGAATTGCAACATCATTTTATATTTATTAAATCTAAACATCATTATAAATCTATAGCTTTCTGGTTGTGTGAAGTTGTTTGGATGAGTGGTTCTCCAAAAAGCTGCACGCCACAATACAGCAGGCCAAGCAGTCAGTCTGTTCTGAACAGGCATGTTTTTAACAGACACTGCACTAGTGTGCCTATAAATGTGTGTGTGTGTGTGTGTGTGTGTGTGTGTGTGTGTGTGTGTGTGTGTGTGTGTGTGTGTGTGTGTAGTTTGTGTTACATTGTATTATATTCCACAGCAGCCTGATGCTTTCTTCATTCTGCCCTCAGCAGCAGCAGTTACTTTTAATTAATTGAAAAGTCACCGTATCTGCTCCTGCAGGATGCAGCAAATTGACGTTTCAGACTCTTTAACAAGAAGGTCTGATGCCGAGCACAAACTCTGCTCCTAAACAAACTAGAATCCAGAGAATATCTATGATTAACCAAACAGAACAAACTAAACCTTTTTTCCCCATCAGGCCGAGTGGTACATGATGCAGCCTCACCGTGTTTTTATGATATGTATACAGCCTCACAGCAGGGGAAACTGCACTGAGCCAGATAATGTCTCTGTGACAGTCTCCAGCCCTCAGCCGAGCTGTTTTATCACATTATTTTCTCTATGCAGACCATCTGGAGTCACAGGAATTACCCTGGTCCTGACATCAGAGACATTTCAATCAAGGAAATACTTCTCGTAAATGGTTTTACAGGTATATTGGATGGAAAAGGTTCTGCTCTCTGGGATAGCTGGCAGCCTAGCATGTTAAGAATGCTATTATCAGCTGTGAAACGGCCATTTTTGTTTCTATGCAGCAACATGTACATGAGCTGACTTTGTCATCTGGAGGCGGAAGCGATGGTGGATGGCGTGACATCAAGGTGAGATGGCTGCCAAGCTGCAGACCACTGCAGAGCACTGTTTGAGACCAACGAACAACAACACTGGTTGTTCAGTGGCAAAACACTGCAACATTTTAAGAGGCGTTTCTACCACCAATTGTTGATTTTTTTAGCACATCATCACTGTGTTTCCAGCAAGGCGTTGCAGTGTTTCAAGCCGTGTTTTTTTTTTTTTTATATCTCAAACATGTCAGTGAATGTGAATTCAGGGCATTGCAGTAAAAGAACTTAATGTTCAGTCAGTTTTCCCTGAATAAACAATGATTTGATGATGATGTCATCATTGTGTTTTAAGTGGCGTTTCTGTCCCCAAACATGGGTGTTTTTTAGAGTCGTGGTTGTTACTGCAGCAGCTTTTTGGGGCACCAAACATGGGTATTTTTTAGCAAAAACATTTTCCTTACCATATTTTGTACCTAAGCATAACACAGTACAGCTTAATTCAAACATAAAGAAATGTAAGGTTTTGCTGAACATAATAGTCGTTGCAGCAGGAGCCTTCTAACATACTACGAAGTACTAACAGCTATTTAATAGAGTGATAACAGTCAGAATTGATTGTTTTTGAAGTATCTGTGGAACATGAGTCTTTGTGTTTTATTTCTTTCTGACTGACCCCCCAAGAAAAACAAGTTAAATCCTCAAAACAACATATATTTACATTCCAACAACAGCGCGCTCTAGCAGCCATAAGAACTATGACTCCTGGTCGTAAGGAGCAGAGGAGGAAGTAGTGTTATATATATCTGCAGAGGGAGGAGGTCGGAATGATGAATGGGTCAGCACAACACCTGACTTTGACACAGGGGGCTTGGCTTCATTTCCTGTTACCTACCGACTGTCAATATTAGTTTCTTGTAACCATAGCTACTATCAAGTGGTTATTACTGTCACCATGTTGACGACTGTCCCCTAAACATGTGAAAGCAATTATTTTAACAAAACCAAACCATGTTATTTCCCCAAACCTATTTTTTGTGCTTAAACCCAACCAACCTGAGCCATTGCTGTGTAAGATCATTTAACAGATTTAGCTTTGAAATGTGAATGTCGTTCTGGAGGATCAGTGATGTATTAGGAGGAATTGTTGGTCTGACAGATAGCAGCATCTGTGTTTTCTGATCTTCTGTACTATTCAAGCAGTAAAGACGTGTTTTGCTTTAAGCTACTAGTGGTCAAGATAAATATGTTTATTTCCATGTCTTTGTCAATGCATCACTTTACAAGTTGCAGGAAGCATTAAAATAAATGCCTGGTTTCATGTCATTATCATGCTGGTTCAGAAGTCGTGCTGGCTTTTAGTGTCTGATTTGTTTGTGGGGCTGCCTGTCTAAGCTGTGTCGTGTATAAGAAGCTTACAGCACTCAGCTGAAAGTTTCCATCATACACTCTTAAAGCTTTTGTCTGTGCTGAATGTTTGTGTTTGTTGTTTGCCGCTTCACCGGATCATGTCAGTATCAATGTAAAACTCTGTGTGTGTGTGTGTGTGTGTGTGTGTGTGTGTGTGTGTGTGTGTGCGTGTGCGTGTGCGTGTGCATGTGCGTGCATTCAGTGTGTGGCCATATGGGCGTGCAGCTCTTTGTAATCAAGGCGCTAAGTAGGTTATATAAGATGTAAACACATATCCTGCCGTACACACTGACCTCAATTGACCTCTGCAATCTTATAGCAGAAGCACATCACATTCATGGGATTTTTAACTTGTTAGCTGTGATCTTTGATATTGTTGTGTTTACTGTCACTTTTATGTGATCAGGGGAGACTTCTCAACGTACATTGAAAGCTTCTCTATTGTTAGTAAAGATAGATGTGAGGAAATTATGTCGCCTCTGGTCTGAAAACGACTTGCCTGCAGGCCTGTGATGCTGTAGCATTTATTGGTCACTGTTCAAACTTTTCATATGAAAGATTTATACTACAAACAAAGTAGCGTCCCAAGAGTTCACTGCCGAGCTTCTACAGCAAATATTATGTTATGAAACACTGCATGTCAGACGTGGACGCATCTTGCAGAAGCCTCTGGCTCTCATTATGCAACTGTGAGCTCACTGTTGGTGGTGGTCAGATGTGGCTGCAGTTAGTTTAGCTTCTTTGGTAGTTGGATTTCACTCCTATAGACAGAATCACATGGTTTGATTACAAAAACTTTCAGGTAGAAAGGTTAATATCAGTTAAAGTTTATGCTGTATTCAGAATATTTTCATTGCTTTACCTTGCAATCAGACAGCCCTCTCTGACAGGAAACTGAAGTCATTATCTCAAAGCCACCAGACTGCAATGACAAAAACAATCATTTCACTTAGCATAACAGGCGAGTTGCTGTTCTGTCAGTGCCTCCATCAGTTAGTGTGTGAGGTAAAGCAGTGAAATGTTCCAAATATAGTGTGTCTCTTTTTAGGTGGCCAAAATATGTAAGGCTGCCCATGAATAAGAATTTTTCTAGTCGACCAATAGTCGTCATATAGGGCCATTAGTCAAGTAGCAGTGCTGATAAAATAAGAAACACGATTCTATGCCGCCTAGTTCTTTCCTCAAATGTTTTCACAAACCTGTTTCAGGTTACCGTTTAACTATAATTTGAGATTGTTTGTTACTAGCTGGCCGCCATATTATTTCCGGTGGAAAAACAGCTGAGTTGCATTACATCACCCACCGGCAGGGGTATTTCTTGGTCCAGTGCAGTGAAGTGAATTCTGGTAGTTGTAGGTTTTCTACCTCTTGAGCAAAAGTAAATGCCACAGCTTTTCCTCTGTTTTCTCTGGTCATGTAGTACCAATTTCAAAAGCATTTGCATCTTTCTCCTGCACAGACAACCCAGTTTTATGAAAAGACCGTCTTTCCAGCAGTAAAATTCTTTAAAGGAGCACAGGAGAAGTGGAGTACCCGTGATACACACATAAATGCACAGTTAAAAGCATCTCTAACAGCTGGTGGCAGTAATGGGCTGTAAAGGATGGAAATGCCTCACTAAAAAAAAGAATGAGACCTAAAATGATATTTAAAAAAATGCAGATTTAAAAACAGAGAGAGTTTGCTCAGATTTTATGAAGTCCAGAATGCAATGAAGATGTTCATAAGGCGCTGAAAAATTGCAGGGCTTGTTTTGGTGAGAAAAGTTGTAAACAAAAACTGTGTTTGTTTACCATGAAAATCTCCACAGGGCATGTTTAACTCACATGCAACCTCTGCTATCTCATGACAGTTTAACTCCAGTCTGCTCTGGAAAACTAATCCATAAATGTGACCTGAGGAAAGAAAAGACATTTCTAACACAATAATTCTTTATTTATATGGTGAGTGCAGTTTCTTGCTTTTTGTGCTGTAAATAATTAATGAGAAATGATCCCCAAGTCCTAAATGAGCCATGAGAAAATGACCCTGCTGACTGATCTCACTGATTCTCTTTTATGTGTCTCTTCATCTGTGTCTCCCTGCAGCGGGCGACTGTGTTGTTTTTTTCAGACGGTGGTGGGGTCACAGCTGGGGTCAGTCGTTGTGACCATCAGGGGCCATTGCTCATTGTTACCGCAGGATAACTGACACACAGCTTTGGCTACTGCTGCTATTATTTAGCATGGGGGCTCACCTTACACACATCCATGGTCACAGTCACACATACAGATCACACACAAAACTATTAATACTTAATAACCAAACAATCTTCCCCCAAACCAAGAAATGCGGTGAATAAATTAAAAAACAACACCCACACTGGCACATCAAATGCTATCCGACACTGACACATGCCGTGCTGCAGGGTGCTCCCTCTGTGTGTCAGCATGAGTGAGTGTTTTGTTCTGCTGGTAGTATTGTGTTAGGGGTTTGCTTCTCTTATCTGGCCGCCTGCCTGCACCATCGTCTGGCTGCTCTCTCTGATAACACTTTGTTGTTCAGCCACGGCGCGCTGCAGTGTCCTCTTTTAGCAACACATTCACATCCACAGCTGACTCAACTTTCAATGAACTATTGGCACACAGATCAGTTCTCTGGAGAGCAGGTGAAAAGTGGTGATGTCATTTATCACACATTTGTCAAGCGAAAAAACCCATATATATGCATAATGTATATACGCACACTCACCAGCCAGTCACTTTATCAGGTGCAGCTTGTTAGTACCAGGTTCCTTTTTGGCATCAGAACTTGCCTAATTCTTCGTGGTACAGATTCAACACAGTGCTGGAAAACACTCAGAAATTTTACTCTTTACTGACATGATACAGGCCGGGCGCTATGAGGGGTCTTAAGGGAGCCCCTGCCCGCAGCGATGGGTCCAATCCCTCGTGAGCAAATGCAGGGATATTCAAACAGGTGGGGAAACTGTCATGTTGACCTGAAGAAGCTCGACTAGCTAGTGTAACAATTTCTTCCTTAAACAGCAAACAAGCACAACCTAACTTACTAAACGTACGGGCAAAAAGCATTCTCTGTCAGAATATGGTGCATCACGCTAGCATTACAGTGTCCCCAGTATTTTTAATTTCACGCTATTCACATATACAAGACCTTAAATGTATCTAGAGAAAACACAGATTCCAGCATTGTGACGTGGACTTGCAGGGTAAAACGCTGAAGCAGCCGCGAACAAACTTCCTATTGTACATTTGTAACTACAAATTGTCTCACCTTTGCTGTTTTGGTAGTCAAAACTTCTGGATGAATAAAAACGCTGGTGTAATTCAAAGTCTCCAGGGTTGTGATTAGTCGAACGTCACTCCAATCAGTGATCATCGTCTCTGTTCACTTGCATTGCCCGGGGACAGGTCAGACCTTTCTCTGCAGATTAAATGCGACCTTTTACCGACAATCAACATCTCTATCTTTAGCGCAAATTCTGCTAGTTTGGCAGAAAAACATTGTTTGTTGGAGAATCACTTTGAGCTGTCCATGGTCCTGAAACAGAGTGGGAGGGGATCAAAAGACAGACATAACACATCACTTAGACTGGTTTGCGGTTGCAAATACAGCCTTAATTCATTCTGAGGCGCCTGCATGCTGAAACCCTTGCAACTGTTAACACCCCCCTCAGTCACATCGTCCTGGTGCCTTGCTGGCATGATAAATAAGGCAGTTTCTGCAGATGTGTCAGCTGCTAATCCATAACGCGAATCTCCCATTTCAACACGTCCCAAAGGTGCTCTATTGGATTGAGATCTTGTGACTGTGAAGGCCATGTGAGGACAGTAAGCTCATCGTCATGTTGAAGAAACCAGTTTGAGATTAATCTGAGCTTGTGGTATGGTGTGTTATCCTACTGGAAGCAGTCATTAGAAGATGGGCAAAGTGTGGTCATGAAGGGATTGACATGGTCAGCAACAATACTCCAAATTGTGCCTAAACCGTTGTTTCAAGCAGAATGATCTATGTTTTCATGTTTATGCCAAATTCTGACTCTCCCATCTGAATGTCTCAGCAAAAATCAAGAACAGTCAGATCAGACATGTTTTTCCAATCTTCTATTGTCCAGTTTTGGTAAACTCATGCCAATTCTAGCTTCACTTTCCTGTTGTTCACTGACAGGAGTGGAACTTGGTGTGGTCTTCTGCTGCTTTAGCCTATCTGGTTCGAGTTTCCACATGTTGTGTGTTCAGAGATGCTCCTCTGCATCCCTTGATAGTAATGGCTGGTTATTTGAGTTACTGGTGCGTCTCTCTTAGCTCAAACCAGTCTTGCCATTCTCCTCTGACCTCTGCCATCAGTGAGGCATTTTTACCTGGAGAACTGCTGCTCATTGGACATTTTCTCTTTTTTTGGTTTTTATACATATACTGTATGTGCTGCTTTTTGTTGTAAACTGAATATGTTTTTTTCTATTTGCTTAACAAGAAAAGACACCACCTCAGGTTTCGTAAAACGGTAGAAGACAGTGGAGATTTTATGGATGAGATGATTGAGTAAATAGCTAACCGATTATGACAATAATAGTTAGCTGCAGGACTCCTCTTACTGTGATGCCATCTTTGCTGCTTGGCACTCTCACTGTCTCAGAGGGACTACATTTCTGAGACACCTCTTGTTACTACTGTCTCTTGTGCTGTGACCTTTTGTGATATTTTCTGGTCAGTAACGGTAGTTAGCTAATAAAGCTGTCATAGCTGTGACAACACCAGAACCAACAGTCCTTCTGATTTATACCAGTGGTCAGCTCTGGCACAGGCACAAGAAAATCCTAAGATGCCAGAGAGCATTTTCAACATAAATTGGCATCATTAAGGCTTCTTCTTGGGTGCTGGAACAGGACAGTATATACTGTGAGTGCTAACATTTTAAGATGTTGTAGGTGTTTTAGGTCTTAAAGATATTTCAGCCAATCAATTCCTTGTTTATTATCCACACAAACTGTTTACCAGAACATGCTCTGTACATTCTCAGTCCCACCCCCACTAAACTGGGATTCATCAATACTGCTGGGCAATTAAACGTACGGTTGGAAGGAATAATGATATCTACAAATACTATATTTGAATAAATTATGAGATTAAAGCTGGAAAAAAAATAGAAAGTCACTTTCTGCACCTTGTATCAAGTAGATCGACTTTTTATGTGTGGATGAACACAAAACACAATGATCAAACAAACAAATAGATATATAAATAAAATGACAAATGTCATTTTTGCAGTGTGATCTACAGAGGTAATAATACAGCTACCACAGGTTAGACGTTCTCCCTGTAGGGGAAAACATTTCCAAAAAGTCAGCTTTTCATGGATTGGGAACAGAGTCCGTATTTCTTCTTTAGATGACCTATGGGCATGTTTTGATAAGTCTGAATGGGTCTCACAGTCGCTAAGATCAAGAGAGTGTAAATGGACCGTGTAAGAAAAAGAAATGAAAATACCAACATTTGACAGCAGTTCTACATCAGTGCCTGAAGTGTGGGTGCTAGGCTCTGTGGTGGTGGGAGGCAAACAGAGGAGATGAGGTTTACAGGGACATAGCTTTATGAGAAGAGAAGATGAGTCCGGTCACTGTAATTACATCAGGAGACTTTTAAGGAGTGATGTGTCCCTGCAGCCTTGAGGGCATGATGAGGAGCTGGAGAAGCTATATTTCACAGACAGACAGACAGAACAATTAGCGACAGAAGGGTTTGCAAAGGGAAGCATTGTGCTTTATCAAAGCACCATTATAGAGATTTTTCACGTCTGCAGCTAAAATATTTTTCGATCATAGCATGACTTTTTCATTTTGACTTCCATGGTTTCTGTTAATTTTATCACAATATGAAAATCTATTTGCAGAGACTTAAATCCTGCTTGAGCTTGGTAGTACTTCACGTTCCTCTCCTGGCATTGATTAAAGCACTAAAACTGCTCTGGTAATCAAAAGAAGTTTTCCATGAAAAACATCCCTTGGTGCCTTAAAAAGACTTAGATGTAACTCTACACCTTCGGCTCATTTAGTATGCACACATACATGAATATGCAAATTAGTCCCCGGCACTATCTCCACCATCAGCTCGCTTGCAGCTTGAGCATACCCGCTCACTTCGACGTTGTTTATCAAACTCACAAACCTCTGCCTGTAAACAGTAATAGATAACATGAGCTTTCAGCTAATAATGTGCTGCTAATGTTTGATAAACCTTGTTCCCAATCACCAGCTCTAGCTCTAGCTGCAGCTGGCCTTTCCTCAGTTGTGCTAGTTGACGCAATTGGTTCCTTAGATTTGTGATGTAACAAACGCTGGCTGTCTGAATCCGTGTTCTTGAGATTATTATTGATTCATGCATTTCCGAGGCAGACATGCTCGGCCATGGTGCTGTGTGCTAATTTTGCTCACAATATGTCTTGTAGCATATAAAAACACCATACAGACATGTTCACAAGGTTGAAAACTTGAGTTTCATTGGAGGGGGTCTTTAAAGGACGGATATATGACATTTAGAGTGTGGTCTGGGTCTACACATGGCTCTCACCTCTGACATCACAAGCAAACATGGAGGTGGCTGTGCCGAAATGGCAGCAGCTAGCAATTTTAGCAGTGCAAATGGCGCTAACAGTAGGAGAGAGTCACCATAATTGTAGCATTTACTATTTTCCTTACAGATTTTATTTACCGATATATGTAATATTTTCAGGAAAACACCCTACATGTGCCTTCTTGAAAAAAATCACTTAAAGTTTTAATAGAGAAAACAAGTTAAAAAGAATTAAAATGATAGTGGTTGCTGTCTGATGTTAAAATTGAAGCACATGTGAGTCTTATTTGTAACAGCCTGACGTACGGTTATTAAACGGCTAAAAAAAAAGACATAAAACAGATTTCATGGCAAATTAACAATATTTCAGTCCAGCTGCTGTTTTCATGTTGTTTTTATACCAATGATGTGATGAGATAATGTGTAAAACTTGATGATATTATGGAATATTTCCAGATGTCGCAGCTGGTGTATGTGTATAATTTCTTGTTGGGAAGTACATTGATTACACCTACATAGTTAAATGAATTTGATGAATGGGAGTTGTATGAAATGCTATACAACCCTAATATGGTTTAGAGCATAACTGATGGCATCTGGCTGAACATAGACTGCATGCAGTTTAAGAAAGCTAGTGTGTAATTGCACACTGACCCCTGGAGGGTCAAAAATGTAGCAACACCCCAAGTCACTAAGCTTAGATATCTACACAGTCCATTTATGTTTGCAAGTGTAATTGTCAAAAATATACATGAAAGTTATATGTGAACAATATTACATATGTATGTACAAGTTAAGTAAACAAGCTGTGCTCACAATTTAGTTAGAACGGTAACACAGTTACGATGGTACAAATGAGCCGCTGCTCGCACCCGTGCCGTGGCGTTCCTAACAGACCTCAACCACATGCATGATATGTGAAAACTAAGCTTACTAAGGGAGAACAGGTACATGAAGACGAACATGTGCATTTTAGCTCCACAACATACAAACACAGATTTACATTTCAAAAATACCCCTGGATCTTGATTTCTACTTAGTTTGTGTTAAACTGGTTTCCCAGCCGCCATTCCCCGTAGAGTGGACGAATCCTGTTGATATGCCTCAGGAATGTTTACCACTGCACAGACGTACGCTAACATGATGACATCATGATTACATTAATATAGCAAAAGAAAATGTGTGTGGCACAACCGTAAGACGTTATTTTTAAGGCACCTCTCTACTACTAGCAACTCACATGCACATGCAGCTGGCCTGGCTACCAAAACAAAAAACAGAGAAGCTCAGAGTACAACACACAAATACGTAGGTAGCGTGACTCATTCTCTGCTCAGTATGCCATCGCTCGGCTATTTCTTCACATAGAAAACACCTGTTTGCTGCTGTATTGATGTTCAAAATCTCATATATAGAAATGTTAAACGATAATATTGGATATACAGTTCCTACCGACTATTTTCAGCGGCCAATTAATCCATATTTGGTGCTGTAGTGATAATTTGTGGCAGCAGGATGGTGTATGTTAGATTAAATCAAAATAAACTACAGTATGTGTGTCATGGTGATGAAGGAACATTTCACAGTGCAGCAGTGTGGCTTTTTTTTTGTTGTCGCTGGTCTTTTAATGAGATTATGTGACAGTAAGAAGAGTAAAGAGCAGTGCAGCCTGTTTTATCATGTTCTCTCATTGTTGATGACAGAGCCAACAAGCGCCGCAGTGCGTTAGCTACGATGTCTCATACAGATTACAAACAATAATGTTAGCAGCGAGGTCGACAGGAGAGGACTGATGGAGCTCACAGGTGTAAATGAGTTTGAGTCAGAAGCCGTTCACAGCAGAGAAAGACAAACACAGTTTCTGGATGGATAAACATTTAAACTGTTTCCATCCTGCTGTGTTGGTGATCTTTTGAGTGTGTCTTCTAAAACTGCAGCGTCACACACAATTAAATCACCTGTGGTGTGTAACCTGAAATAAACATTATCGGGTAAAACCAATAATTGCTCCTGTGTAACTTGGCTCCTGCTGTCACTCTGTGCTGTGTTGAAGCTTTTTCACCCCTCAGTGTGACAGAGTCACTCCAGTCTGGCTATGTTGGAGGTAGAATTGTTTTAAATGATTGGCTGTTTGATTATTTTCATGTGGTTGAGTTCAAATTAATTTGTTCAGCTAATAGATAATACCAGAGACTGCAATAT
This sequence comes from Epinephelus cyanopodus, assembly GCA_026686955.1. NCBI lineage: Eukaryota > Metazoa > Chordata > Actinopteri > Perciformes > Serranidae > Epinephelus > Epinephelus cyanopodus. Next base: position 11,495,779 of record CM048918.1, on the reverse strand, counting down.
TACACCACTTTAAGGCTTCATCAGTGTGCTGTGAAAATGGATTCAACATTTTTGCTGTAAGATTCTATTTATTTGTACTTCATCCATCGCTGCTTCCTGCGATGACATACTGTTGTTTATAAAAGAAAATTAGGCAGGAGCATGAGGGGAACTAATGTGAATGTGAAAATGGTGTACAACATGAAGTAGTGCTCTGCACAGCTGAATGAGAACAATAATTTTTGAAGTCATCATTGGTGTATTATTACCTCCACCAATAATCTGATTTATTCTCAAAAAAGGAGAATTTCGGATTTGTTTGTACGTTGGGTGGGTAAGTCGTTTGGGGGTGTTCCATCTTGAAAATACATCCTCCAGGAAGAGACATATAGCACTACCAGGGAATAGCCCTGCCTTCGGCATTTTCGTTGAGAGCCAGGCCAGCGCTGTGTGACTGAGAAGCCGAATGAGAGGAGCAAGAGGCGCTTCACTACTACCCCAGCTGCAGTATAACAAAGTCCCACTCTTTGAGCATAATGCAGGATCATGCATATGCAGCATCACGGGAGACGGAATCCTCGTTGCCAAGAAAGCACAAAGGGAATCAAAAAAGCAACGTGACCGGCAAATTCAAAAAACGAGGGTCAACATCGGGGTAGCCTTTCCCAGGTGGAAAGAGCTGCTGGTAATGCAATCACAGGCTAGTGCCGCTGTCAGTGGCGCAGTGATGCGAGGAGAGGGATGAGGTGTGTGAGGTTGAGCCTCTTGTCAGTTGTCAAACGACGAGATGTGATTGGTTTGTTCAATTTACACCCGTCCCAACAGTCCTGCGTTGTAAACACAGCCAGCATGGTAAGGAGGGGGTTTGTCAACTCGCGTCACTTGTGTCTGTGTATGAGCCTGAATGAATACTCCATGAAGTATTGGATGACACGGTTTCATCAATGTTATCATAGCTTTTTGGTACACAGCGGCTACCACTTTTGCAATATGCGTTTGAAACAGTGAGATGCTAGAGTGCGCTATCTGTTTGAATGCAATATATGATTTCAATGTTAGATGGGAGAAATTCCTACACACTGTGGCTTTAAAGTGTGTAGCATTTAGATGAACCTCACAGAAAGGATTGCAACCATGTGTCCATTCTGGGCTCCTGTAGAAACGTGGTGGTGCAACATGGTGGACTCTGTGGACGAGGACCCGCTCTCTGTGTAGATATAAACAGCTCATTGTGAAGTATAGAAAAAACAGAATTCTTATTTTAGGTGATTATACAATACAGAAAATTGACATGTATACATTTTCACATATATATAACATACTTATTATATTACATTCCATTTCTGCCAATATATCCCCCTAAATCCTACACACTGAAAATCTAAGTATGAAAGAAGTCATATCAAATTGTTAAGAAAGATATGGAAAATGTTTTTCCATGACTCCAAGTTACATGTGTTGTAGATAGAATATCTCAGTCATAAAGAGCCTGAATTTGGTTGTAAAGTGTCTTTTAAATGAAATGTAAAAATGTAATGTAATGTCACCTACTGGTTTGTCACCTACTACCTACTGTCACCTACTGGTTTGTGGACTTCTGTTTTCAAACCTAGAGTTCAGCATTTAGAACGTTACCATATTGGTTTTTTTTAGGCTCAATAACATTTGAACAGATGAGTTATATAGAAATTCACCTCTCGTAAAGTTGTCATGAATGTTGAAATTAGCTTTTTTTGAGTACGAGCCAGCTTGAACTGGCCATCTGAGGAAATGTATTTTCTGGCACTTCTGTGTTGGTTCATTTTTCAGCCTCTTGTTTTTTAGATCAAGATTACAGGTAACCATTACAACATCTAAATGACTCTAATTCACCATAATGCATGTCTAAACTAAACTGTGAAATGTGGTCCTTTAAACAACTGAGACATTTAAACAAACTGACACTTTGTAAAAATACTTTGAGCCTAACTGTCTATGTGCTGTTTTTACTTGCACATTTCCATCAGTTTATGAACATTATCTCTCTGGTACTTATACAGCAGAGCAAAGAGGAAGGTCAGGGTAACATGGTGCATGCTTGCCTCCAACAATAGGCCAGTATTAGAAACACAGCAAGTACCTTTCCTGCTAACAACATCGTGTAAGATATGTCACATCCCCAACAAAGATTTACGCCACAAACCACTTAAACAAAGTTAAAAAGCAATGATGGAAAATTGGAAAACTTCTAGTAAGTCGTCTAGGTCATAAAGGCTACAACAGCTGTACAAAAATATTAGAGCAAATTTCCTCAGCACCTGAAGTGAAAACCACCAGCAGCAGGAGGCAGTAAATGAAACAGTCCATCACCTGCCATCTAAAGGTCACTACCAAAGAAATGAAAATCCTGACATTTCTTAGTTGCATTGAATCATGTAGCTACTCATATAAAAGCTGGACAAATACAAACTCACAGATTCCCAGTTGAACCAGTTTGTGAAACTGCTGCTTAATAAAATCTCTAAATTTGTGTTGTAGATGGTGTTAACAGCCGTAATTATTATGAGCGGAGCAGCTACCATTAGCTAGTCAGTGGGACATGAAGGGAGGGATTCACTTACACTAACATGCACATGAAGCCGGCCAAAACAAAGAACAGAGAAGCTGTGATTACAGCAAACACACAGGGAGTGTAACTTCATTCTCTGCTCAGGAAGCTCCACGATATCTGTCTATAGCAAATAGTGATTTACTGCTATTTTTGTGTAAGAAATATCATATGCAAGACCTTTAATGTAACTCTTCATTTCCGCATCTGCTGTCTTGACCAGACTGTTAAATGTTTGGGGATTAGAGACTTTATAAAGCCTACATGTTTAGTATGTGCAGTATCCAGATGGGTAGTGTTAATGCTGCCTTGAAATGGAACTCCTAAGCTCATGGTTACAACATGGTAAGTCATGTATATGATGTGCTTGGCGTTCAAGTGGTTAAATTATTACAACATCACTGCTAGGTAAAGGCACCTGTTGGCGTCTAAAATCCACCAAGGCCAAACAGTTTAGCAAGCAAAGGCATAATGATGGTGGAAAGGATGAGGTTGTTGGGAATATCAATCATTATAAGTTATCATAAGTTATGAAGAAAAATTCTATACAGCTAAAATGACAATAAATTAACCTACCACCAACTGAAAAATGAACTTTCTTGGCCCCTGCTATTTCTAAAAACATCAGCAAACACATCAAAACTTGTGAAGATGGAACTTCAAGAAAATTTCAATTTCCGAGGTCGTGTATATCACAAGAGGGGGGCATTCATTTGAAGGCAGCATTTTTGTTTCCATTTTGCGTTAAGCAGGAACCAAAGTGACAGACAGGTGGGGTGAGGCTGACAGACAGAACGTGGTCCAGTGCCCCTTGGCTGGACCCTGTCAGTCAGACTTACTGAGAGAGAATGCGAGCGAGGGATATATGAAGAGACAGAGAGGACTGAGAGAGAGTAAGAGGTGAGACAGAGTGGAAGACGAGGAGAGACAGAGAGAAAAGTGGATGAAAGGAGAGGAATTAAAGAAAATTCCCTTTTGTACAACCTGCGTCTGATGGTTAAGACTATCATTCAAATCAGTTATGTGACTTTTTAATCACTGACTTAATGCAAAAGAGATCAATTAAAAAGCTCATTATGGCCAGTATTTACATTTAGGTCGTAAGGCGGCGACCTCTAGTGGCTGTAGCTAGTCTAGGTGACGTAGTCTAAAAAGGGACAAAGTCCGCAAACAGAAGAGGTCGGGTTGGATGGATGAGTCAAACAAACACAGGACTTTGACCCAGGAGACTGCTGTTCGTGCCCCATGTGAAAACAAATGTCAGTGTAGACCTTTTGTAATGTAACAATTACATCTTTCAACAAGTCATGTCAGAACTTAAGAAACCTATTTATTTAAACCAAAACCCTGACTGTTTTCCTAAAGTTAACCTAATGGGTAAGAACAAAGAAAATTTGTGGTGGTATGTGTTAGAAGACTTGTTGCTTTTCTGATGCATATATTTTGTTTGTTCTACCTTTTTTTAGTGTTACTTTTAGGCTCTTAATGTTATTTTATCTTGAGCCTAGGAGGATGACCATTGTTGACTGTTCAGTGTTCTGACAACCCAAAGTTCTGGTGCTGCATTTTTCCAAAAAATGTCCCATTATCCCCAAAACAAACACCCATTGTGCTGAAGTCCCATTTCTTTGATAACAGTTGGACAGTCCAGTTGCCTGAAAAAATGTTTGCATTGTCCATTTCTGTAAACCATGTTTACATTACATTTGTCAACAATGCTGTGGTTTATGTGTGGTTAAGTCCTGATCCATCTAGCACCCCACTCTGCCTCCTTACACACTTATGGTCCTCTTGCTCTGTTACTCCCACCTGTGCATTGGTCACATGGTTGCAGCCCACCTGACTACTGGCTCATGATTACATACGAATTGTGGTTATTTTTGTAGGTATACAGTTCAAATAAACACAAGAAGTTTGTGCTCTAGAAAAGGATCAACACTCAGTGAATAATCTCCTAAACCCTATGATACACTATTATGGCAAGGCTTAACTATACAGACCAATGAGCAGTGATAACTAACATGTCTTTGGGGTCATCGGGTGGGAACCTCCTTTCACCAGTGTTTCGTCTAGTTGGTCCCACGACACCTCCAGGAGGCTAGACAGTGAACTCTGGCGTCCCAGAGACACTCCCCTAATGCCAGGTCTCACTGCTCCACACACTGACCACACAACCTCCTTTACCTTACCTATACTACCACACAGGAGGTAGACCCAGGGAAGGAAACCTTGTTAGGCTATCTCCCTCCCCCGCCGGGTTAGGCAGTACAGTCTACCTCCCCACCTGCTGCATGGCCTCAAACAAAATGAATTCAACTAGGCCACTCCCACACTTAAATAACCTTCACTCTAATTCACACACTACATAACATAACTACAGTGTAAGCTAAAGTTAAAGGAGATAAATGAACTCACAGGATCAGCAAACACACTCACCCTGCCGCATGGCCTCAAAATGGCCACCAAATGGATTCGACTAGGCCACACCCACACTTAAATAACCTTCCTCTTCCTCCTTACTTACACATGGCTTTCACAGCCCTAATTCACACTCTAATTCACACACTACATAACATAACTACACTATAAGTTAAAGCTAGAGGAGATAAATGAACTCACAGGATCAGCAAACACACTCACCTTGCAGCATGGCCTCAAGCAAAAGGGATTCAAATAGGCCACTCCCACACTTAAATAGCCTTCCTCTTCCTGAATTTCCTCCTGACAGGAAGTGGATCTCTCCACCAGATCTCAAGGAGTTATGTGCCCTGCTTAGTAGTTCCCCCTGCTGGCCCCCAACTAACATTATTCCTTCTGTAGTAAATGAACTTGCTGGTTCTCATGGCTTCATCTGACATTTCCTTCACTGTCTTCTTCAAACTCTGTCCCCGCACTCCGAGTTCCCCCAGGAGCGAGATAGCTGATCTTGCTATAAATCCCCTACACCCCACTTCCACTGGACAAATCCTAGTCTTCCATCCTCGCTGCTCAGCTTCTGCTCCTAAATCTGCATATCTAAGCTTTTTCCTTTCATAAGCTTCTTCCACTGAGTCTTCGAAGGGAACTGTCAGTTCAATGAAATAAACTATCCGTTGACTCAATGACCACAACACTATGTCAGGCCTCTGCTTAGTACAAACTATTTCCTGGGGAACAACAAGCTTTCCCCCTAAATCTACCTGCATTTCCCAATCACAAGCACCTACTAGGCGGCCACACCCCTGCCTCCTTACTAACTTATCCCTTCTGTATTTCTCTCCATCACGGACAAACTGAATTGCTAAATTCCTATCTTTATAACCTTCTGAATTGACCTCTCTTCGTTTCCCTTCGATTCCTGCAGCTAAACATTTCAACACCTGGTTATGTCGCCATGTATATCGGCCTTGTGACAAACTAACCTTACAGCCTGACAAAATATGCTTTAAGGTTGCCGTACCTGAACACAATGGGCATGATGGGTCCTCATTTACCCACAGTTTTAGGTTCTGGGGAGTTGGTAGCACATCATATGTAGCCCCTACCAGGAATTTAATACTATTCTCCTCCACACTCCACAGGTCCCTCCAACTAAGCCTCCTCTTCTCTACACTTTCCCAATTCAACCACTGTCCCTGTTTAGCCTGGGCCACTACCTTTGCACTCCTTAATATGTCCTCCTGTCTGCGTATCTGTTCCACAACCAGCTTTCTTTTATCTTTGGGACCTGCTGTATTCCAAACCGGTTTGCCTGAGCCAAGCCCCAGGCCTCCCCGGCCAAACTGAACATTACCTACGATCTCCGCATGCCTAAGAGCTGCCTCTGCCTGCTGAACTGCCGTTCTTGGGTTCCACTTCCTCCCCTTGGTTGGATTTGGAACCACACTCCTAACTACTACATCCTTACTCCCAGACAACAAAAGCTCTGTCCTGACCTTAGTACATTTAAATTCCTCTGTCAAACTAGATACTGGCAGTTGAAGTATCCCTTTTCCATACAATGCAACACTACTTAGGCACCTAGGAGTGCCCAACCACTTCCTAATATAGGAGCTAACCGACCTTTCAACTCTCTCCACAACAGATATTGGGATTTCATAAAGTGACAATGGCCACATTAACCTAGGATATAGTCCAAATTGTAAACACCACAACTTCAATTTTCCTGGAAGCTCTGATTTATCTATTCTAGCCAATCCTTCAGCCACATCTTTTCTAAATGTCACCACCTGTTCCTTATCATTCAACTCTACATTGTACCACCTACCTAAACTCTTCACTGACTTTTCCCTAATTGTTGGGATGTCCTCATCATCTATGACAAACTTCCTATCACTTAACTTCCCTCTACATATCGAGATGCTTCTAGATTTACTAGGCTTGATCTTCATGCTGGCCCACTTCAGGTTATTATTTACCTTCTCTAGTAGCCTCTTTGTACATGGCATTGTTGTGGTCACCAGTGTCATGTCATCCATGTAAGCCCTAACTGGTGGAAGATGCAACCCGTTCTGCCGTCTCTCCCCACCTACCACCCACTTAGAAGCCCTGATGATTACTTCCATCGCCATAGTAAATGCTAATGGAGAAATTGTACACCCTGCCATGATGCCTATTTCTAGCCTCTGCCAACCTGTTGTGAAATCTGCCGTACTTAGACACAACCTAATATCCTGAAAGTATGCTTTCACTAAGTTAACAACTACCTGTGGCACTCTGAAGTAATCAAACGCACTCCAAATTAGGCTATGCAGTACTGAACCAAACGCATTTGCCAGATCTAAGAATACTACATGTAGGTCCCTTTTGTTAATCTTCGCTGCCTGAATCTGGTGCCAGATCATGCTAGTGTGCTCTAAACACCCTGAAAAACCTGGTATTCCTGCCTTCTGCACCATGGTATCAATTAATCTATTCCTTTCTAAGTAGCTAGCTAATCTCTGCGCAACTACACTGAAGAAAATCTTCCCCTCCACATTCAAGAGGGAAATCATCCGGAACTGGCTAATGTCCACAGACTCCTTCTCCTTAGGAATGAGGACACCTCCTACTCTACGCCATGCTCTTGGTATAACTTGTTTTTCCCAAACTATTCTTAGCTGTTTCCACAAAAATTTAAGTGTATCAGGCGCACTTTTGTAAACCCGGTAGGGGACTCCATTAGGCCCTGGGGCCGAGGAAGCCTTTGCACGCCTGACCACCTCCTGAACTTCCTTCCACCTAGGTGGCCTAACGTCCATCTCATGCTCTATTGCTCCTAATGGAGGGATATCGGGTGGGAAACCGACTATCCTGTTCTTCTCTAAATCTGAATATGTGTTTCTCAAATAATCTTCAACCTCTAACCTTTCTGCTTTAAGCTGCCCTCCCTTTTCCTGACTGAACAATCCTTTAACAAATTTAAAAGGGTCCTTGAAAAAACCTGTCCTAGCATATTCCTTCTTCCTCCTCTTTTTCCTAAGATGCTCTGCCCTTCTAAGAACCGCTAGCCTGCTTCTCAGCTCCTCTTGCAACACCTTAATTCCCTCCCTTTCTTCTTCTGTAGCCTTTTTCCACTGCTTTCTTAACTGTCTCCTTTCCTTGACTAACTTCTCTATTTCTCTTTGCCGCCTAGATTTACCTGCCTGTACCCTCCCACTCCTCTTTCTCTCATGCACCCCAAACCTCTCTACACCATATGAATACATTATATCTCCCATTTTTTCTAACCTTTCTATTGCATTTCCTCTACGCCTACTCAAGATTACTGATAAATCTCTATTAACTATCTCCCATTCTTTCCTGTCATTTGCTCTAGGCCATCTAATTCTAACCTTTTGCTCCATGGTTCTCTCTCTGACTGGCGTACTGGCCTCAGTGTCACCTGCATCCTCTCTTAATACCCCCTCCTCCTCCTCCTCAGTGACAGCGTTACTGATATCCTGCGAACTGTGGTTTTCTACCTGCCGCTGGATTTCATCCGACTGACTCGACTGACTTCTTAGGAAGTACTGATCAATGCGGCTACTCTGCCCCTTCTTTGCCACACACTTCTTCTTTCCCTGATGAGTTCTGAGGCCTTTCACTGATGTTACTTTCTGCCAGCCACAAGGACAAACCTGAAGCATCTTGTTCTCAACTGTGCTACTTTTATCCTCTACAGATGCGCTCGCCTTGCCCTGAGTGCTGCTAATTCTAGCCCTGGAGGATAAGTCCGTGCCCCTATCCTTCACTGAGTTACAGATCCAAGTCATAGTCGTGTCCGTTCCAATGTCTGTTACCATGTAATCCACCTGTGAGTCATCTTCCACCCCTGCTCTCGCTGACTCTTGGGGTATTTTCCTTATGTTGGCTGTAGCTAATTTTGGTTGTAGTAGGGCTGCTAGGCCTCACCACTGCTACCATGGGTTGCTAACCCATGGTAGCAGTGGTGACATAAACATAAACAGTGCATACACATAAACAGTGCATGCACATAAACAGTGCATGAAAACAGCCTGGGAAGATCCACAGAGAATCTCTTGGTACACAACAGTAAGCCTGATCTGAAAATGTCACTCTCAGATTTGGGTGTGAAGCCCACTCATGATCTACTTTGGAATTTAATAAATAAATAAATAAACTACTGCTGCTGTGGAGCAGTTGAGCGTCAGCTGTCTATCTGTTCTGCATCCTGTGCTGTGCTCTTAAACAAACCCAGAGGGCAAACATGGATGCTGCGAGAAGGAATGTCTTCTGTTTTTAAAAAGGCTACAAATGATGGAGATCTTCACAGGACTTGAATGCACCACTGCACAGTAACAAAAGTCAACAAAATTGGTCCCTTATCATCGACATTGATATATTCTGGGGCAAAGAAAACACAACAGATACCTGATATTTTTGTCACCCCGTTTCTTCTTCGCACAAGTAGAATCCAGTTTCTCTCCCCAAAGGTAACAAAAACAGTGTACTAATTACAGCTTTTTCCAAATGTATTTCACCACATGACTGCTGGTGAGGGCTCTGATGTCTGATGCAACAGAGTATAGATTATTCAAAAGACAGTGAATATGTGTGCCAGTGGTACATAAAGAGTGCTCATAGTATTTTAAACATTCTATTTGGACTCTAGTCATACCCTTCATTATACTCATATATACCTTTTGAGTTTTCTTGTTGCTTATAGGCATCATCAGCCTCTCTACATGCTGGTCTAATTTTAGCCCCAGGCTGAGAAAGATGAAAGTCAGCAGCAGCATGTGATTTTGTGATATTCAGGGGCCTCCTGTCTGGACAAGGTTTGTTGGAGATGCAACACCTACCAGTACACCTCTAACAATACCTGATTATTAGTATCTGGAAGGGTTGGGCCGGTGTAAAAAAAAATTCAAACTGGTTGATGTTGAGCAAAAACACTAGACTGGACAGTCTAACCAAATTGAACACAAGATCATGCAGATGCTCTCCCATGAAACACAATGACACCATGTCCCAAAAGCAAACGAGGGTTGGACTTATGTGTCGCATCACATAATAGTGGAACTTTCTGTCCTCACTGAAATATGCACTTCTGTTACTTCATATATACAAATCATGCATCTATTAGCTGCTTGAGATCAGGCTTGAGATGTAACCACTTAATAGGGAAGTTCCGTTTTTTTACAACCTGGACCTTATTTCTGGCATTAAATACGGTTGTTCACTCACCCAGATAAGTTTGGTGTCATTTGGAGTCATTCAGAAGATATTTAGATCCAGGAGAGCCGCGTACATCCATATAGTGGGAATGACTGGGGCACCGACAATGAGGCTCTTCATAACACATTATCTAATCTAAAGAAATGTAAATGCTCATAGTTATTTACTTATCAAGCAAACAAATTCAAGGAAAATAAACAATTTATGCATGTATGTAGGCTACTTACTGAATCGAAAGTTGCCCGTTCGGTCCTGCAGGCATTCCTCCTCTGTTGGCATAGTGAAACACTGTCCACAAGAACACCACCAGTTAGCATCTTTTCTCAGATGTGCAGTGGTTTGTTGTTCTCTGGCCAGCATCCTCCTTTCAAAGAGCTCCTCATCTGTGTACTCTGGCTCGAAACGGTAAGGATGACCATTATATTCAAAGTCGTCGTCCACAATAGTGTTGTCACGATACCAAAATCTTTGTTTCGGTAACCATACCAATATGAATTTCGATACTTTTCGGTACTTTTCCTAAGGAAAAGTCCTTTTGGCTACAAACCTTTAGAACAATAAATAGTAGGGGTGTAACGGTACCAAAAAAATCGTGGTTCGAAAGTACCTCGGTATGGACGTCACGGTTTGGTTGCTCAAATGTTTCACCAAGTTGGTGTTGTCTCGTGTTGTCTCCCTTTGCGAGGCAGACTTTCTCTTGTCTTTTTTCACATGCGCCAGCTGCGAATGTTGATAAAGGTGTTGTCATACACACCACTTGTGCAATCTGTGCTCCAATAGGAACAAGAAAGGCGTTTGTGTGTATAAATGAGTAAAATAAATTAACTAAATTAATGAATTGGATCAATTTCAAAAATTTCCAAATGCACTATAGTACCGTTTGGAATACTCTAGTACCACGGTACTATTTTAGTACTGGTATACCGTGCAACACTAGTCCACAACCTCAAAATCTGACAAATATTAAGCCATGTTTCAAAAACTAACAGTGGGAAATTCCAGTTGTAAACAAAGCAGTGCTGCAAGTTTGTTGCAGCGCGTGCACCTGAATGACATCATCCAGGTCAGAGGTATCAGTCAGTATGAATTACCCGGATGATGATGACAAGCAACTCTAGCGATTCATAAAAACATACAGTATTGGTGAAATGTGTTTCGCGGCAGATAATGTGTTATTTAGAGCCTCATTGTTGGTGCCCCGATCATTCCCACTTTCCCTTTAAAAGACGGGTGAGGAGCTTTCTTGCCATTTTTCCATATTTGTAACGTTACTTTTTAAACACAAAACACTTTTTCTATATTGTGGTATTTACTGGAAATGACATGCAATATAGCCAACAGTAAGTAGGTTGTTGTAAGTGTTGTTAATTCACTTAAAGGAATTTTCATCTCCATGGCGATCTCCCTGGCGTACAGGCTGAGAGCACGGCAACACACAGCACCCACCCCCCTAACCGCCATTGCATGTAGAGTACAGGACATTTAGACCAAAATGGAAATGCAAAAGGAGAAACACAAGGAGCTGGGTGGTGGTGGGAAGATAGAATATGATGATTCACACTGTGCCTCTGTGTCAGGACCCCCGAATGTGCCAACAAACACTGATACTGAAACACAGTTGAAAACTTCTCTTTCCTTGCTGAGAAACTTTTTCTCCTTTCTTCTTCTTTTTCTCCCTCTGAGGTCTCTCCAGCTGCTTCTCTGAGTTACTGCTTCAGTCATGCACAAATGCCACACAGTCCAGCGGTTCCCCTCTGTGAGTGTGTGTGTTATGTCTCTCTCTTGTGTGTGGGCTCTGTTTGCTGTGTATTTCTGTTTCGTTGACTCCGTGTCCTCCTCTTGTTACGCAGTTGCGCTCTCTTTCATTTCTCTGTCTGCTCCCTCTGGCCCTCTCAGTCTCTCACTTGTTTTCTCTGTCACTCGTTCATCCCATCATCCCTCGATTCCTTTCAGCCTGTCACGGACTTCTCTACAGGCTTTGTTTTAGAGCACTGCAGCCTGGCACTGAATGGCACTCTGCGTCTCTCTCTCTCAGCATGCACACATTTAAACTTGCAGCCTCTCTCTCTCTCTCTCTCTCTCTCTCTCTCTCTCTCTCTCTCTCTCTCACACACACACACACACACACACACACACACACACAAACACACAAGCACATTTTAAATGTTATATTAATTAAATTAATAATACACAACACTTAACTGTTGACAGAGGTCGAATGAGGTTTGAATATTTTTGAAGACATTTAACAAAATATTTTCTGTGCTAAAGGGCCTGGCGGATATATTCATCCAGTAATTAGATTTATACAAAACTAGTTCGAAACAGCAAATACATTTGAGAGAAACATAATGCTGAGCAAATTTCATTTTCTATTACCATAATGAGAAAAGTATCTGGCAAGTCGCAAATTCTTGATACTGAACACATCAGCAAAATGTTCACTGGCAGCGTAAAGTTGTTTTCAATTAGGCAACCTTGCAAAAACACTATTCTCTTATAGTGACAACAGCATTATTTTTTTTAATTACCTTTTTATTAACATTTAACTGAAATCACGATCTTTTCCTAAACAAGACTGGAATCCGAAGTTCTGGTACCAAGGTCATACATCCTTCTTTCGTTACTACTTTCGCTACTACCATAAAACATAATAAGAAAGCTGTTTAGTATCATACAAATTAAATTTCTAAGAGACAGGGTTGCTAGGATGTACCCTGATTCTCACCTTATGTCAGATGGGATCAGCCCCTGCCCACCCACAACCCTGAGTAGAATAAACCTACAAGGATAATTACAGATAATGGATAGATGGGAGGATGAATTTGAAAGTGCACACATCTAAAGCCTTATTTGCATGGGACTAGTATTATCTGGGGGCTTGGTGATTTACAAATTACCCCTCCCACACACACACACACACACACACACACACACGTCTGTGTTTCATGCAGTGCTTAAACTTTCATTTATAATTGCCACAGCAGCTTCTATAAGTTTAGACTGAGAAAGAGGCAGAAACAATTGCAGAGAAAACAGACAGCCTAAATATGACCGCAGCAGGACTACTATTATCACACAACCTCTGTGTTTGGTGAAATATTTGCAATGAAATTGTTTCTTGACAAATTACAGACATGGCAGTTTCGCATGGGAATAAGGTCACAGACGACTACTGCAATTACTACAAATTACCAGAGGTCCCCAGCTAATACTAGTCCTGTGCAAATAGGTGGTTGATACAACAATATTTAGCAATGTTTAAAAGAGAAGTGAAAATATATTTTATGTTTATTTTTGTAGATTAAGAAAATTTGAGGTAGCCGACCTTTAAAACAAGTTTCAAATGAATGACACAGGTGCAGACTTGTGTACTAAAAGAATGAAGTAATCTGCAGAGAGAGTGCTTAACCTCTAAGGTTTTACCGTACCTTCAACCCGCATAAAAGCCCTATTCAGACGGGATTAGTTTTACATAGGTACGTGGGGTAAAGTAATAATTACCAGAGATTTTAGTCCAGTCCGAATGTGCCATGTCAGTAATCATTACTGCACGATGTCAGTAAAGATTACTGTGACTTTTACCTTCTGTAACAGGGTCCTGGAAAATTACCTCAGGTAATACTAATCCCGTGCGAATAGACCAGCAGTAAATATGTGTGTGTAGATATTTCATCATATCCTGTTTACAAGTGGTTTTCGCGGATTTTCAAGCATGGAGGCTCTTAAAGAAGCACTCAGTTTTGCACTTCACAGTTGCACAAGTCCGTGTGAAACCTCAGGTACTGTGGGCCTGCGACGAACATGATTCAAGTGTGTTCGAGTGTGGTACGCACAGGAAGCAACATTGTATGCACATGACGACAGGAGGGGACGGCGGTGCGTGAATGGATTTACACCTCCCACTTGTTGATATTTCTTATCCCGTGTGAATTGGCCATTAATATTATCGACGTCCTGTGGTAAAGTGATATTACCCCACATCCCCATGTAAAACTAATCTCGTCCGAATAGTGCTTAACTGGCTGTTGCAACGTTGCCTGACTGTGAGTTTAAAGTCACATTACGCAATGTTGTGACAGTGCTGAAACTCCAAAAAACAGACTCACAGAAAGGGAGTAAAAGCAGCGCACGCACATAGAGTGACATGCAGAGAGAAGGAAGGTGTGTGTGGGTGTGTGTGTGTGTGTGTGTGTGTGTGCAACAGGTATAAAGTTAGGAGAGAGCGAGAGAGAAACTTCAACAAGATGTGGATGAGATGAGCTGAGCTGAGATGAGACAAAGTCACCAGAGTACCTGAGCTCCGCTCACCACAGCTTCAGCTTTACTGACAAGACTGACAGCTGGGGGAGTGGGGACTCAGCCTGAGCTTATTGGAGCCATTACTTTTTAACTTTATTTACTTTTTTATTTACCAAGGGAGCAAGATGCAGAGTGCAAATGTTCTTTTCTCTTTCAGCACTGTCACAAAGATCCTCAGTTGTTGCCCAGTAGAACCACAGGCCTTCACACTGGAATGAAAAGACCAAAACCAACACTGGATTTGTCCTGTAGTCATAACCTGACAGAACTTATGTCTATTTGCCATGAACTCAAATCATCCAAAAGAGGATTAAAACCACACAAAAGATGACACATAACTTGGTAACACTGAACAGAATCAGTGTGAGTCTTTCCTTTCAGCATGTCTGACTACCACAGCAGTTTGAACACACATCTGGGTTCATGAAAATGCTCAGTAACATCTGCCGAACATGCAGCTACTCTCTTGAGACAGAAAATACAGTGAAATGCAACTGCAGTGGATTTTATCTTTAAGTACATCTTATATCACATTGCAGCATTAGGACAACAATAATAACATTACCTAAAACATGCAAAAAACCCTGTATTTCCCTTGGTGTCCAAGCCATGTCGAAATATGACATTAACAAAAATGTGTCTATTCTTTTAAGAACTCAGCAGCAAAAAAATAATTACCCATTGTTGCTTTATATAGGACTCAAACTCCAGTCTCTTGTGACTGACCTGTTCATCCACCACATCTTACTTATGGACTGTGTTGGTCTTTATACTTCATCACCAGACTTTCTGGCATTACATTTTTTTTCTTCTAAATTTACCACTTAAATCTCAGAAAAGGCCCAAGATTGACTAGTAGTAGCTCGAACCGTCACCTCTTTTCCCTAATCCTAACCGTAGTGGGATCCATAGTAACATGACGTAGGGATGGATGTAAGTAGCTGAACAGCTGCATATCTTTCAAAACATTTTTGGAGTTCATAGGAGTAGACCCTCCAGTGCAACTCTATTGCTCTTTCTTTCTTGCTTACAAACTGTAATGCTAAATAGAATTGTGCCAGGGATTTCACTCATGACAAGAAGCTACTCTGTGTATGCCTCCACCTCTGTATTACTGCAATATACTGTAATTTCCTGCCACTGTAGTACAAACACTGGGTGCGGGGAAAAAAAAAAAATCTGTGCAGTGATTTTAATGCTAATCCCCTTGACATTGAAATATATATATATATATATATATATATATCCCCACACGTTAAATTTCCATCCTTTGGGGGAGTTTGTGTTTACATTCTTGCCATAATAGATTTCATGAAAGAATGCTAAATTGATTGAGTTGATGATTTTCTCTCTTCAAGGGAATAAAAACCTCAAATAATCCTGGATTTACTCCAACGAAAGTGTGAATGGGGGCACTTTCACAATTAGAGGAGCAACAAGTTAATGAGGTTAAACATGATAATACATGTACAGTCTTCATCACACAGACACACACACCCACACAATGCTTGTAGTTTTGTGTAAAACAGAAACTCAAATCAGCTCACAGACAATTTTCCACTTAATTAACTTCAGTTCAGATTTGTATAAATGTGTTTGATGACGTTCAACTTCACCTACAATGTTCTCATTAATATGCACAATAACCGCTGCATTCATATTGGGTCAACACAGTGAAACCACCTCTCATCTCTGAGTGGCTCTGGTAATGGAGCTGCTCTGCATTCAAACAAAGGAAGCAGTGAGATGAATGGCTGGTGGCTCCAAACAGTTTAAGAGTATGAGAGGAGATTAGGGAGGTCATTTAAGGGAGAAGAGAGCAAATGAGCCACCTGACTGAATTACAAGACAGTCTGCTGCACTCTTTACGTGGATGATGATTATCTGCCCCATTATTGCCTTTGTTTTGTATTATCCAGCAGGGTATACCACTGCTTTTCCTGTTATGAAATCATTCGTGCTAGGCGAGTATATATTCTACCCAGTATTTACCCATCATTCATTCATTTAACATACATTGTTTAGGGTTTAGTTGGATATATTGGCAGAAATATGATAAAATATAACAACTAAGTTTTCTTTAGTGTATAAATCACCTGAAAATAATAATCATCTTTTCGCATATTTCTTGAACTGCAATCAAAAATCAAGTTTGTAAGTAAAAACGTATGATCATTTTGCTTATAAATCAGTACTCTTTGCTTGCAAGTTTAAAACTTTTGCTTGCAGATCAGTCCTCTTTGCTTGCGAGTTAAAGGTTTACTTGCAAGTTTAACTGCACTGAATGGGCGGGGCCTACGCTGATGGATGAGAGGAGAGTTTCTATTGGTGGATTTGGCTTGGCTACATACAGAGCAGGCTACACCCACAATTCCCTCTCTCCCACTGAAAACACTCGACAGTTGGCATTACTGCTACACCCCGTGGCATCGACAGTAGTGACTGCCCTGGCTAAACAAAAGCAATCTACATGCACCAGTTCAAATAAAACATTCTTGCTATTATTAGGCCTTGTCCACACTGACCTGTGTACTTCTGAAACCATGTATTATTCTATGCGATTTGGCTGTTTGGCCACACGCAACTGCACTTCTGGGCCCCCGAAACCACGTTTCTTTGAAACCAGAGTCCAGTTTTTGTAAGACTCCGGTGCCAGTTAGATAGGATAACCGCAGTATTTTATTACCTGTCTCCATTGTTTGACATCAGAGCGACGGTAAATAGCTCTTTTCCAAAAGTTTACTAGCTACTAAAATCCGACATCCTGTGTTAAGTACATCGTATCTTAACTATATTTACAATGACGCTTGATTCTGCACTATGCACTTAGCCCATATGTGAATGTTTACTGTTGCTATGGCATCAAGTGACAGCTGATGTTAGCGCTAGTTAGCTTAGCTGAATCGTCTGACAAACAATTTATTATTCAACATATTTAAACAAAATCAACAACAGCTACCAACAGGTACAGTCCTTACAACCTTAGCTAATGTGTTGTCACAGGTTAGATTGTCAAAATGAAAGTAATAACAGCTTTAATCCCTGAGGAACTACGCTAGCATTAGTGACAGTTGCATCCACTCGTATGCAGTTACCTTACGTTACAGTTCCCTCAAACTATAAACACATCTATTAAGGGTAGACTACTGATAAAATCTGAAGGTGCTTACGTGACATTTACCCACCTGAAAGAATAAGTGAAAACATTTTGCTGGTCTTCAACTGTGTTAATCTAGGTGTAACTGCCAACTGAAGAACGCAGCGCAAACCAACCGTTTATATACCCAGATTTGCTCTTGTGCCTTTACTCAAATCAGTTATGCTTTTAATTGAATGGGGGGTATCTGTATGGTATCCGTAAAGATACAAAATCGATATCATATACATAAAATAATGTCACAATTGAGTGGGCAGATAAACATAAATACCCTATATGTCACACTAACTTTATTTGTGAGCGTGCTATCTGATTTCTTTGGATGGCATATCCAGCTGCTCGACCTAACGACCAGCAAAGGAGGCTGCTCTTGTTGCTAGCTACCCCAACTACACTACCATGAAAGCAGCGACGCTTTGCAAGCGTAATAGGCTGATGAATACAAGAAACAGGCTAAATGACATGATGTTGCACACTCTTGTACAGTAGGTGGCGGTATGCACTTTTAAATTGTTTGCAATCCGCCAACCAAGAGAAGAAGGAAAAAAAATGCTTGCTGCAAGCTGTCATTCCAATTGAGACTGGCCAATAGAGACGTGTCTTACAGCTTTCAGTTTAGGCCCCGCCCACCAGGTTCAACTTTTTACTCGCAAAACTTTTTGACTTGCAAATAAAAATAATGACTCGCAAACAAAACTTTAGGATTTGCATTTTTAATCAGTCATTTTTTACTTGCAATAAAACATTTTTTGATTGCAATATTGATACTTTTGCTCTCAAAACTTTTTTTGATTGCACCTACTCTGTTTGATTGAATAATAAAGAAACAAATGTAGCTCCATGCAGTACGGACAAACCAAACACAGGCTCTAGACAGCGTAATTTGATTTTTTGAGTTTTCACATCAGCCACCGTAGTAAACAGCCACTCCACAATGAGCCGAGCAGTGTGGGAAAACCACTAATTCTTAATGTCAAACTGCTTTATTCAGAGGGAAGGAGACCTCTGAGGATAATTCAGCTCCCAGTAAAAACTTCCTGCACAATGAAATCTGACAGAATTTCATCTGGGAGTTCAGGCCTGGCACATTGGGAGTGGTTTTAGCACGTTGCAATCTACAGTCCTCCCCGCTAAAGGCCACTTAATTCTACACACTGCTGCTTTCAGTAATTTATTTTGCCTCAGTAACATTTATTGATATTCAAGCTCAGTCCTGTATTTATCAGCAGCTGAGATTCACTTTTAGGCAATACACTTGATGTTTGGGTGGCCTTGATAAAATATTTAATACAAATGTATCATTATGAGAATTTTGGTTTAGTTTGGGTTGATTTTCTACCTCTTGATAAAAACAGACCTTAATCTAGCGAGCAGTTTTGTGCAAAAACATTGCAGCACAAAGGCTTTTTATGATGTAACTTGAAAACAGTAAAAGCCATATTCAAATTCTGTCTGCTCACCCTCTACCTGTCTTCTCTGCTTCTCTGCTCAACAGCATCACTATTAACTCTAAACTGCCACAATGTGCAGGTTTCTACATCCATCATCTAAAAAAGGGTTCAAACAAGCTTGTGTGTGCATATGTGTGTGTGTGGTATGTTTGTGCATAACAGTGTATGTACAGCATGTACAAATGGTTTTGTGTGTGCATATGCAAGTCTGTTTGTATCATGTTGTGCAGATGAAAACTTTGATTTGTAGCACTTCAGCAGGAGCAGGAAATTGCATGTGAATGGGATTGACCTCACGTTATTAACCTTTTTTTTTTCCAAGCTTAGGGGCTTTTATAGAGCAAATAGATGTCTTATACATGTATGTAATATAAACATACATGACACGCAACTCCATCACTGATGTACAGAGTAAATCTGTATATGTATTGCAGTGAAATTTCAATTTATTTTTTGAATGGGCTAATAGACAAGAGTCCCAGTGAGGTGAATTGAGGTGAATTGTGAGCCTCATTTGACATCCATTTTAATGGCCCATACATTATTTCTTTATTTACATTCTTAACAGTTATTTACATTCACACTGGCTTTTTTGATTTTATTTCATTATAAAGATGAGAGACTCACTTAATGTGGGTTTAAATGGTAGATTTAACAGGGCAATCAGTTGTGAATTAGAAACAGTGTCTTTATTAAATTCATATACATGCAAAGACATCAAAGCCCTTTTGGCACATTAAGTCACTACTAACACAGACCTTTTGTCTACAGGCTGTAATATCCTGTAGCATGAAGACCGCAAAACACTGATCAAATGCAGCAGAATGAATCAGTGTTGAAATGAGCAAAATTCAGAAAAGAACACAAAAAATGTACGTTTAGTGACACAGTCTGCAATTTACTTCTGCCTAAGAGACCCTCCATCATGGCTGCCAGTGGCTTCATTATTTTCTTTTATCACTCACCAACAAATCATTTACTTGATACAGAACAAAGGACTGGTTTCACTCAGTGTGTAATTGTACTGTTTCCTAGGGCCAAAAGACATTGTAGATCTTTGTGTTTATGAGACTGCTGGTGCAGATACACGTTCAGCATTTAACACCCTCCCCGACAGAGGATCAAATTCTGCATCTACTGATTTCTGCCTACCCCAGCTTCAAAACAAACTCAATACTTCCTGTATCTGTTTCAAATCAATCTGTGAACAGAATCCCTTTGTTTACTTCCTCATACGGCTTTTATTGTGAAACACTAGAAGGAACGTGTTGTGGAAAATCCATTGACTTGCACAGTACTTAAATTCTGGCTGCTGCTATCTCATGGTGCTTTTTATGTTACTGAAAAATACTGTTTGGCTGAACCATCAGTGAACGTACACCCACAGTGACTGAAGTAATCCAAAACAGCAACGTGTTGAAATTAACATTTTATATGGTCGAGTTTATTAAATCAAAGCAAAGGAAATGAGCTTTATGCTTAGTTGGCATTCATGTCAGGCACCAGGAGTTATCCACCCTTGTTTTTCTTTTCTTTTTACCCTGCTTGAATTAGGTATCAACTTTAATTTGTAAGTAATTATTCAAACTTTAGATTTAGAGCAGCCAATGAATGATCTCACCAGTGGTCCTAAAACAGGCTGACCAAACGTCCTCTTTTGGTGTCCTGTCTGGGGCATCTGGAGGCGTTTATAAATTGATGATAATGTCCGGTTTTCATTGTGTGTGTGTGTGTGTGTGTGTGTGTGTGTGTGTGTGTGTGTGTGTATGTGTTAGGGTGCGGCACGGGCCACATATTTCTGTCCGAACCTATCTGAACCCGACAGTCATTCTGTTTTTTTATGTCTGAAACCAAACCGAGTCCGACATTATTTAATGACTAAAGCACTGAGTTTGTGTCACACAGTTGTTATGGTTACAAGCTATTCAACAGGCTAGGCGTGTGCCGTGGGTGCTCCGCGGAGGAAGGAGCGGGCAGCGGGAGGTCCGAGGCTTCCAGTGAGGGGAGAGGGAGAAATATAACAAAATAAGATAAAAAAGGAAAAACCTGTCTCCCAGTTTTATTATTTCAGCGTTTAATCAAGGTGGAGGCGGGGGGAGAGGTAGAAACAATGTGTGTGCGTGTTATGTTCAGGTGTTGTCACGTAAATAACAGTGCCCAAGCAATAAACAGGACAGACAATAGGATTTTATTTATTTTTACACTACATTTTCACTGAAAGCTGACCGAACCTGGCCCTACCTGTCGGGACCCGTTGGGCTCGGATTGGGTAGCCACACTCTAGTGTGTATGTGTGTCCCCTATCTATGGGGGCCTATCTGAATTTCTGTCTTTGAGAGATATTATTTTGTAATATAACTGAATTTTCTGTCCATACATATAAGCTTGAAATATATTAAAATGATAAGGCATCTTTGAGTAAACTGCGAGTATCATTTAAGTAGGCTATTTCGTGGCCGGGCCAAGTGTCCTCTTTTTTGGAAATCAAAATATGGTCACCCTACCTAAAAGACAGTGGCAGGCTTCCTAAACTCCTTGTTGGCATCCCACTAAAGGACAGAGATTTTCTAAGAGGTAGATCAAATGCGACACTGTTGTCTTCTCCTCATGGTCATAGTGTTTGTAGACTTTTTTGTTGCTCATTCCTAACAGAGCTAAAAGCTTTGCTGTGTTTACGTGTGGCTCTTTCATTTTGCTCTACAAGCCAAGAAAGTGATGCAAACAAGAGCTTAGTGATTTTAAATCTATTGGTGTGAATCCCAACAGTAGCGTGATTCATTATAATGATATCTCATCCTACAAGTCTTCTCCAGAATGGAGCCGACCTCTGGCCAAAGTTGTGGTGTCTCATTAAATTAATAATGGCTGCATTTGTCTCTGTGTGAGTCTGACTCTCCCTATGAGACCGTACTCAGCCTAAGATAATAATTGTGCTGTTGTAAAGGGTCTGATGAGTCAGGTACAATGTGGTGGGTATTGTGTGTGTGTTACTGTGTGTTTCCAAAAGAAGCATGTGTTCATGCGTGTGTTTTTATATGCAGTCATGTGTGTGTGTAATTTTCATGTTAGCTCACTTTTGGGACTCAAGAGTTCCATGTAGTCTGCTCTGCTGTGCATGTTAAATGGCCCCTGTTGACTCATTTCTCCCTCTCCGGCTTTTTATAGCAGGTCGGTGTTTTTGCTCAATGTAGAGTAGCCTCTGGAGTTGCACTAATAATATCCTTCGTTTCCATGAAGAAGATCCTTAAATGTTCCGAAATGAGCAGCGGTGGAAGCAGATCCATTATTTCAGTAAAAGTACTAATACCACACTGTGAAATGGAGCAAAGAGACAAGATAACAGGTGTGAGATGATGTGGTGTGGGATGATGTAAGAGAGTTAGTGGAAGGATACTTGTACTCATTAGACAGAGAGAACCAGGACGTCATTTGAACTTGCGCGGTCCACAGAGACGAAGTTAGAGCTACAGGCTACAGTGAGGCTAAAAACAGCGTTCAAATGACGTTTTTCCTTTTATGTCGGGGCTTCGGGACACTTGGATCACTACGGACGAGCAGTATGGAGATATTTTGTGCTTTCAATTATGTGTTTTTTGACGTTTGAATCTGGGGCACCGCCAGCCTGCATTAGGTGGTGTTGCTACCCACTCTCCCCTTGGATCTCCGCAAGGGATGTGAGGACTCTAAAACTTGACCTGAGCCTCCCTCGGCATATGGGTGAGTAGATAATGGCTAAGGCATTAACGACTTTGATTTTTTTCATGTCGACTTATCTGTCATTAAAGTCGAAGTCGAGTCGACAAGTCATTTTCATGATGTCATCACAATGACACAGCGGAGGAAAGTGAAGTATCTCCACACATGTGATGTGTGTCTGTGAAGGCCCGAACATACTCGGGTGGAACGTATGCGGAACGGACTCTGCGGACGTCCGCAAGCCCTGTGCGCGCAATGCTCAAGGCCTGAACATACTTGGGCATAATATAAGCGGAGCGGACTCCGCAAGGAATGTCCGCAGTCATTTGGGCTTCCATAGTCAATCACACTTCGGCGTCGTAGTTTCCTGTAAAAATGTCCGTAAAAATTCCCCGATGTGAAAAATACATGCCAAGCGTGGTTGTAAAATCTGAGCTTTGCGCGCACATGGCTTGTGGACGTCCGCTTTGAGTCCGTGCGGACATCCGCGGACTCCGCTCCGCACACCAGTGACTGCTCGGCATGTATTTTTCACGTCGGGGGATTTTTCATGGACATTTTTACAGGAAACTACAACGCGGAAGTATGCTTGACTATGAAAGCCCGAATGACTGCGGACATTCCTCGCAGAGTCTGCTCCGCTTATATTACGCCAGAGTATGTTCGTGTAAGCACACAGAGACAGAGAGAGAGAGAGAGAGAAGAGAGAGAGAGAGAGAGAGAGAGAGAGAGAGAGAGAGAAAACACGACTTGTCAACTCCTCCCGGGGGTTGTCGACTTGTGCCACTGATGTTGACGCGTCGAGTTTTCTGTTAATGCCCTAAAAGTCCTGCATTCAAAATTTTAAGTAAAAATAAAAAAGTATTAACATCAAAATATACTTAACATATCAACAGTTAAAGTAATCATAATGTAGAATTATAAGTAGTGATGCATTAATATGAAAGCGTTATGTTGCAGCTGGTAGAGGTGGGGTCATTATAAACACCGTACATACTGCTACATACTTGATTCAGTTGAGTTATCCTTAATGTGTTTGAAAAGTACTTAGCACCAGTGCTTGTACCAGCAATTAAAGCAGTCACTTAGTCCATAAACAGGCCTGCATCGATTAGTTTTAAATGGCAATTCATTTTTAAATGAATTTTTATTACGGTTGAGAGTTATGTACATTTGATAGTTGACAATAAGAACTTTATAGGCAAGTTATTCATCAATGAAAAGTGATATTTGCACGCCTGTATTTAGACAGTGCTGAAGGAGAACAAGTATTAAGCCCAAAGGTCAGCTGCTGCACACTATTAAGATACTGTACGGTCGAATAGGACCTACAATAATAATATATAAAGCATGTTATTTATCCTGAACTGATAATTAGTATATCACCACCACTCCTGCTGCCCTCATAAAATATATTTGCCATTTAAGTTTCCTGTTTAGGCATGTTATTTTTATTCACATTTAGTTGGCTTAACAAGCAACTTCATAAAACTAGACTCAAGGACATTACAGTGGAAACATTTTTTAATTTCAGATGATGGGGCGAGTGCTTTTGTCAGCCTTTGGAGGTAAAAGTTTATTCTTACTCATTATTTTTAAGTAGCCTCACCTTTCAGTGTTGTTACAGCCAGCTTCGCACACACACACTGCTGCTGATCTTTCAACCAGCGCATAACCCCAGCCCAGTCTAGAGGCCTTAATATACATAGATATGAAAAGTAGAGTTTGAAATCAAGCTCAGCGTGTTTGACCAAGCCTTGGGCAAACTGTAGTAATGAACTGAAGCTGAAAAGAAGCCTGCAGTCTAGATTTTCTAATTGCTTTCATTATGTCAGTGAAAGCCTCAAGGTGCAAACTGTCCTTTACAAATGCCACAATTTGTTAAATATTTGCGTTCCATTTATTTTTTAAAAGAAGCATTGTGTTTTCTACATGGTAGACATCTCATTCTGGAAAAAAAATTCATTTAGCAGCTATTGTTAGACAGCAGCTGCTGTGGAGGTTAAATTGTTAGCAGTTTTTTTGATTTACAATTTTCCTAAGAAATTTGATGGATGAATCCTGTCTTTCTCATTTTCTCTTTCCACTTACTGCCAGGACTGCCGCGCAATCTAGGTTAATCTATTCTCCTTAAGTCTGTCAATCAGTCTTCATATTCATCCCCACTTTGTCTTCATTCATCACTCAATGTCAGTCCGACTCATTATTCTGGTCGAGTCATTCAGGTCATTATTCGGTTTAAGTGCACAGTTGGACCTGGTTCTCTGGGCTCCAGCAGAAAAACCTGTGCTGTCAACTCTTTTCTCTTTTGCCTCAGAGCCAGTGGGCTGCTGCCGAGCCTGAGGAGGATTCATGGCTTAATTTCGCTGTGGGCAAAGTGCCAGTGAGATGGGGTGGTTTTATTTAGTGAGTGGAAAAAGAAATAAAGGAAATGAGATCAATTAAGAGATTTAACAGCTGCTGTCTGAGCTGTCGGCAGATGTGATGGAGGGAGAGACAGTGGGGAGAGGTAAAGAAATAGTGGGCTAACTGGTTTCTCTTCACCCCAAACCAGGTGGAGCCATAAGTGTGTTAAAGTGCGATAAGAGTGTGACTGGACTCCTTGCTTCTGCAGCAATCAGACCTATGACCTCACGGCTACAGGACAATTTCTGTGATTTTTACTTCTCTTACTCTTTATTCTGCACTTATATTACGCAGCTCTGCAGTGGTCTCCATCCATCCATGCCTACATCTCTCCATTCACTCTGCAGTAAAGGCCTCTGTCGTTTTTTGTTTTTTTTTAATCACTCCATTTATGCCTATTCTTTTGCGCTGACTGCAGCCAAGTTGGTTGGCTCACACCACTCTGCTTTATCAGCAGCGGACCATCTGTAAGACCTTCACTTAGGACAGAGGAGAGGAGGCGAGAGGAAGGGAGAGGGATGTAGGGGAGGGGAAGAGAAGATGAAAGCAAAGAAATGTGGACTGTAGGAGCTTGGATGTATTTAAGCAATAAGCCAAGAGAGGCCGTGGTTTACAGTGATTTTAGAATAGCTAAGGGGTGGAGTGAGTCACAGCAAGGAGTGGAGTGCCTGAATCCCTCTTTGTGCCCTTTATACTACATGTACCTGGCAATGTTTCATAAAATAAGCACAAACAAAGCATTGATGAAACACTAATAAATTGGTATAATCATTCTTCTGCTGAGCAGTGTAGTTCCTCAGTGGCATTTAGTTGCCAGATTCAGTTTTCTCCAGTTGAGGACATTTTTAAATATTGAGGCTTTATTTCCTATTGCAGAATCTATAGCGTCATATATAATGGTATTAGTTGGTCTCCTGTGTCGTTTCTGCTGCTTTTCAGTGGCACCAAAAAGAGAGATCATCACTGTTGTCATTGCAGTGTAGCAGTAAATTTTAAAATCTGGCTCCACCTTAAAACCCAGACCTTAAACTCCTCCACTCATCCACATCCCTGAGGTCATGTCATCTAAAACTCTGTTCAGTGGTTGGGTTCATGCCTTGCTGTCGTGGAACATCCTCATTTTGCCCTCACTGCTCAAACTTTTGCATAATTGAATGTGACCACTTTGCCAAAATCAGCACGGCCTAGTTCTGTTGTGGAGGTTTTGGAAAAAGAAAAAGTGTGACTGCTACAATTTGGTCAATACTGGCATCATTTCTCATCTTAGAGCATGCTGGATAAACTGAGTTTAATCGTGTTAAATGCTCTGAGACAATGCATATTCATTTAAATGCATTTCAAATGAGTCATCGCAGTGCATTTGAACAACAGTGTTTTGTACTGAGCACAGTTAGCAGGCATTTGAATGCTGGAGGAAATTCGTGTGATCACAGATTCAAAACAAAATGAGAAAAAAAGGGAAGGATGGAAGAGTGTCTAGTCATCAGAGTAAAAGATAGCTTACAGGAAAACAAAGGTAGGAGCTGATGTGTGTGTAAAAAGACACATTTTGTTTGTAAGACAGAAATGTGCTTTTGAAAAAGGAGATTTTGTGTATATGTTTAGGTGTGTTAAGAAGGACTGCAGGAATGATATATCTGTGTGTGTGTGTGTGTGTGTGTGTGTGTGCGTGCGCACACGTGTGTGCGTGTGTGTGTCTGATTGATCCCGTGCTGTGAGCCCCTGCGGATGTTGCTGGGAGTGTCTCATTAGCTGCTGGGTTACTGTTGTGAGAGACCAGGACACCCAGCTGGTAACCTGTTAGAATTATAACATGAACCGTCCACACGCACACACACACAACACCCAAGAGTATGTATGTACTGGAACATATACACACTCAGATCACACATACATATACAGGCACACACATACTCTTTGTCACAGACACCCAGTGTGTCGTGCTCTCAGCTATCAGGCAGTGGGATTAAAGACTTATAAGCAGTGAGTTTAAAGGCTCAATAAATGACCCATGTTAATTATTCTGCCTCTTGATTATCAAGCAGTGCAGTTGCGAGGATGTCGGCAGTTAGTGTCCGCCTGGAATTGAACATGACTCGTGCATCAGAGCAGCCGCCATCTGTCTGGCAGGGGACATTTGTTTTTGGATGTGAGTTTATTGGAATTTTTTTTTGAAGGTGCTGAAGAGAGAGACGGGGTGGACATGGATGTGTTTGTTCGTGTTCCCTGGGTTCCAGAAAAAACACATTTTTTTTCCTCATCTCAGAGTTTGTTATTATTTGCATGTAGGCTCATTTGTGCAGGGACAGACAAACACAGAATAATCACTGAATATACCAGTGCACCATTTTATACACTGTCTCTTTTATCATTCAGGGCTGTGTGTGCCACCTTCTTACTCGCTTTAAGACGACTGTTAACATTTCTATACAAAAATGTACTCATTAGTCCAGGCATGTCCAAAGTCTGGCCCAGGGGCCCGTTGTGCACTCGTGGACAGATTTTAAATGCCCTATGGCTTGTCTTTCATAATAAAATATATGTGACCAGCCAGACAAAATTGGTCAGTTAAGATTATTTTGGATTTGTTTCTGTTTTCAACTCACGATGGCAGGACTATCATTCAGTTTGTAGACATGCACCAAGGAGGAACTATGCAGGCAGAACTAGTGTGTTTTCATAAACAGATGGTAAACAAGCAACCAAACAGAGAGAGAAGCGTAAAGTCAACGGGAGGCCGTTGCTTTCAGAAGGTGTAAAGTTGAATACTTTTTCAATGGAATGGCATTGGTCTTAATGACAGCAGTGGTGCAGCAGCAGCACATGAGCATCCCATCACCTGTGATCAGGTGCATTTACATGGACCCTAATATTCCACTTATAATCAGAATCATAGCCCAGTCAGAATAATGTAACCACCTAAACCAGAAGAGACGGGCCCGATCAGGCCTTAGGAACATATTACCACCTAATAACCACGTAAACACTTAATTCGATTGTATCTCTCCGGCTGGAATGAATAGTTTCTTCCAAGTATGTTTCCCTCCATGTGGGGGTAACATCAGGTGATGTAGCTGTTGCGTGGCTGCACATGTTGCGACAGATGTTTCTACGTGCCTCCCTCTGCTGCTTTTGACGGAGAATTGTTCATAAATATAAAACGATATGTAGACCTCCGCTAATGCTACATTCCTATGTGAGAAGTCTTGATTTAAAAACAGTGGCCTTATGTAACACTGTTGCTAGAGGCTGCAGTGTGGAGTTCGTCTATCTCTACCTGTATCAGTCACCTGCGTATGAAAAGTTGAGGGAACATCAGTACATTTTAACGTCTACCTGCATGTGAGGTGCTTAAGGGACATCAAAGATTTGTAGGTACAGAAAATAACCTGGGTTACACTTATCTTAAATACTACTAACTTTTATCAACAGGCAGAATCACTTCCTCTCCTATATTTAATGTATAGAATGACTTTTCTCCGCAAAGTTTGGATAAAAAAAACTCCTGTCATATTTCTGGCAGATAAGACTCTTCACAGCGTGCAGACCCGCTTTGCACAAGTCGAAAAGTTATATTCTGATTAGAAGCTTTGGGGAATGTACACACATATCTTCTAGGATCTTTATTCAGTGTCCATGTAAACAGATCTCTAATCTGAATGATTTCAAGTTGAAGAAACATTGTTCATGTAACCGCAGCTACTGAGATGCTGGCGACTCTAATTTGCCAAAATTAAGCCCAAGTGTTTCTGGGGGAGTGGTAATCTTCTCCACCCACAGGAAAAGATAAATCCAAATATTAGTGCAGAGTACAGTTTTCATGACTCTGAAGCTCTCCACCCCATCAGCCACCACATGCTGTGTCCCAATTCCATCTAACCCTGTCCAGTATGGACTTATTAGATATTTTCTTTCTGTGCTCTTCATACAAGAAGTAACTATAAACAGAAACTTTTTAAGCCTACTAACAGTTGAACATAACAAAAGTTTGATATAATATAATAGACTTTATTTTTTGTTAGTTTGAAGCTGAGAATTTCTCCTTCATGTCCTTTGTGCATGCAGTGTAGGACTGAAGTGTCCATCACCAGCATACTCTAAATCTGGTGATCATAGTAGTCTGCACTTAATACCTAATTTGGTTATTTTATGAATGCACTACAGACTGAAACCTGCTCAGAGCAGAATGTAATATGAAACTGGAACACAGAATTAGAGTGAGGACACAGTTTTACATAATAGTTGAGTAAAAGAACTGAAGATACCCGGTGCACAGCCGTGCCTCTCTCCTGGCTGCCAGCTGGTGCAGGATAAACCCCAGTGAACAAAAATAAAGGCAACAGCAATAATTCTACCAAAAAAATAAAATGTAAAATAAATATTACATTAGAAAAATAGAAGACAAATGTGTAAAGAAGACAAATACAGAACACATAATATGTTATAATACATACACCAGCAGGGGGAGGGGAACATATTTTAGTTGGGTATTTAGTTTAATAGTTGGGTAATGAATTCAAACAGGCTGTTGTGTCGGGCCACCACTAAACCACCAGCTGGTTGAGCTTCCTCAGTGATCACAATGTCTGTATTTACTTGTCTGTCTAAATCTTTCTTAAGGAAGGTTTTAGCACGTCTTTACATGTGGTTTGGGCTCTGGACTGACAGTGCACACTGCAGGAGTCTGCAGCACTTCTCGGGGTTGTTACACTGAGTCATTGCTCTCTCGTTCTTTGATGAAGCCCTGTGTGGGCTGCAGTGCGTAGGTCGTTTGGCCTAATTAATGTTTCAACCACAAGTTTGAGAGCCTTATTATTCCACTTAGTATTTTATCTTACCTATATGCAGCTGAGTTTGGTTTCCATGTGGAACAATAAATGACACGGAGCTCTATGACGCAGAGAAAAGCATGAAAGTATTTTAAGGCGAAGTTAGCTCTCTCCTCTCAATGAAACTTCCCTGACAATGTCTGACTCATCCTGATGCACCCAACTTGACGTCAGGTATATTAAAACAAAAGCTCAGAATTGTTTGCAGGCAGAGTGGAGCTGCGTAGGTGAAGCCTGTTACTGTCTCTGTGATTAACAGTGTTCTGACTGCTGTTGAGCTTGTTTGAAGCAGTGCAGGTGGGCCTCCTGATATGTGATCTTTCAGCCTACGTCCTAACCCTAACCCTGACTCTCGAGAGAGCAAGTAACAATGGTGCAATGTGTCAAATATGATACAGGAAAGGCCCGGCACACTTTTAGGGCCAAAATGTTCTGATACTGTTTCTGATGAAAGTCACAGAACTAAAAAAAAGTCATGCCTTTGTTTTGTGAATGAACCCTCCATATTTGGAAGGTGTTATCACAGTGGCTGTTTACTGCACCCCTCCCACAGTGTCTTGGTGCAGTGCAACATTTCCCCCTCTGTTATCTCTCCAGCCATTTCAAAACTACTACAGAACTTATGTGTGCGTGTGTGTGTTTTACTACATTGAAATTCATTCCTTTGAACTCCCCACCAGTTTGCACACTTGTTCCTCTTTTCATAACAAGCAGAGTCAGTGCACTCTGCTTATTCCAGAGAAAACAACATTAACCACATGTTTGCTTCTCCCAACCCCGCCTCACGTCAGCAGCATCTTCCACTTGCATCACTAAGCTAGCTGACTGGATCCCCATGCTGTGTAACGTTGGATAACATGTGTTGCATCATGCCGCATCCTCCCCAGTGCTGTTGCTGTGGCGATACAAAAGTGTGTCTCTAAAGCCGCTCAAGCTGAGGAGGTAACGCACCACTGAGACTGCTGCCTGCTGTACATTCCAGTAATAGAGTTAAAAAATAGATGTGGTCTCTGTTGCTCACTGCTGCCGCACAGCCTGCTGCTGCACCATCTCTCTGCATGTTGGTGCCACAGTAGGCTGAATCTGAATCTGTGTTCAGCTCTGCTAATCAGAGGCCAGACAGTTAACTTTATCTGAGGTAACAGCAGAGACATTTGAACAGATTTATTTGTGGCAGTGATTCATAAAACCCAGTAGAGGATACTACTCACCCTCTGGCGGCCATATTGGAGGTCTTCACCAGCAATCAACTGATTAAGACTCTGAAAACACAGTTCAATTACTTCAGCAGAGATTCAGTTGCATTTCATTATCATGCACAAAATAAATGTAATCAAATTTAATTGCAGTCCATATAAGAAGCCTGTACCAGTACAGTTGGTAATTGCACAAACATTAACATTTGTTGCATTGCCAGATTATCATGCTGGTGATTTGGCTTTCTAACATGGCCCAAATGGTTTAAGCTGCCGGAGCCAAGCTCTGAGCAGTGCAGTGATTTTGGTGCTGTGCATGAAACCCATAGGCTAAAAAACAAATTCCCCGAAACACAATAATTGTGTTTTTATTGCACAAAATTAATTTAAAGTAATAAAAGAACCCAGAACATTTCAGACACCCAAAATGTACTTGTTTGTTGTTTTGGAATTTGCACCATTATTATAGGTCCAAATAAATCCCAAAGGCTCACATCAGTATGTTACTTTCATGTCATTCATGGCTTCAGCTGTCAAACAGCTTGTCCAGAGAGTGACTCTAATAAGAACACTCTGTGGGCCCAAAGTAATACCCTGAAAAGCTGGTGAGCTGATGGGGCACCACTGTATCCAGCTGACTGAGCTAAACTTTAACGTTTGCTCTGCTATGGGATTACAACAATAACTTCAGTTTGACAGCAAACATACAGAACATATATTCTTAGTGTTGACTCTACATCCATGTCACATTATTTTCCTCTTTTAGCCTGTTTTTTTGTCAGTATATTTAGGCTAAAAGCAACTTTTCAGTTGCAGTATGTATCAGTGTTGAAGTTCTAACACCCAAAGACCACAGAAGAAGAAAGCTGAATTTGCCTCTGTAGATATATTTTCATTTTTGAAGTAAAGTTTTTTCAGATGCAACAGTTCAGGGGACTCCCTGAAAGGAATTGCCCACTGAATAGCTTCTCTGTAGAGCTACATCCTTTCAGAGTTTTTTTTTTCTGTTTGCATTGCCTTGTCAATAGGATCACTGAAGTGATGTACTGTGAGCCAGCCAGTGGTTGATACGGCCATGTCACTTACATTTTGATGAGTCAAAATTGCATTGTGTTTCCACAGTGGCATACATGCTAAGTAAAGCCTGGACTTCACTGTCAGTTTATTGCTTTGTGCTTTTCCTCCATTTTTTACATACGAGCTGTTGTTTGTGTTTTGTGTTGTTTGTTTACAAGGCTAGCAGGTTTTAAAAAAATGGTGGTTACCAGTGCTGCATTGGCTGTGTTCAACCAATCAGTGTAAACTAACAACATCTGGACTAATTACAGTACATGTGTGTCACTCCTGTTTCCTGTTTTGGTGGGAGAGTTAATTAAGTCAATTCAGTCCAATTATATTTATGTTTATGTAGCCCAATATCGCAAATCACAGTTTGCCTCAGAGGGCTTTACAACTTCCAACACCCTCAGTCCTTGGACCCTCACAGCAGGGCAACTGAGAGCAACGTCGGAGGAATTCCTTTCCCAGGATGGACAGATGTGCAATGGATGTCGCTTGTACAGAAAAGACTAACATGATGAAATTACAGTGCAGACAAATCATGTGACGAAAAAAACAGCAGCTGTTCATAGTTCTTTCGCCGTGGACACAGCAAAAAGGGGGGTACTTGGTCATATGAAAAAGTTCCTTCGGTCCAAAAAGGCTTTATGAGACAAAATTAAACCTGTTGACATGTGGCTGATATTAACAGTCACATTAGTGGGTCTGCTCCTGCTGCTCTCCAACAATCTCACATCTGTTCAAAACTGCTCCAGCTCCTGGACAGATGCAGGCACTCATGCATGGTTTTCCATTTTCCATTTTCCATGCCTGTCAACCAATTCGATGTGTTTTTCCCGCCCTGAGGACAGCTACTTTGTAACCACGGCTCCTTCCACCGTTACCTTGTCCTGCTCAAGGGCACTTCAGCAGCACTGAAAGCAATTTTCACAACTGTTACTGCAGCACAGGACTGATTGCAAGAATAATGACCTTCAGGTCCCAATGAACATTCACCTACTGTATATATCCCATAAACAGCTGCTACACACACACACACACACACACACACAACATAGGGCCAATGGGACCTCCAGACTGCAGATGGCTCCTATGGAAACTGTAGCCTACAGGCTTCAACTGCACACACACATGATAGAATGGAAATATAAACAAGAGGGAAAGGAGAGTAAACAGATGTATTATTCATACATCACTTCCTTTATTTAGACTAATCTATGATGTATTCATTATTTATTAACCAATGAGATGTGTAATTATTGCTTAGTAATGCTTTGAGCTCTGAGGAGGAGCAGATAGAGTCAGGTGTGTTTACAAACAGTGTTGATTTAGAATATATGTAGAAAACTGTTGTGATGATTGTTCCCATCGGTTGTTTTTGTTGTTACTGTTGTCCTTCTTGAAACAAACTAAAATATTCATGATCAGCTGTTTTAATTTCACTCAGAAGCAATCTGTATAAATTTAAAAGGTTTGAGGCAAAAATGCTGATTAGTTGAGGGAAGTTCAAATGCGTGATAAATCTGCTGAGGAAAGAATTTTCATGAGTGTGTGTGTATGTGTGTGTGTGTGTGTGGGAGGGTGTTTCCGATATGTGTGGGTGCATTTTGCTGCCTTAATGTGTGTGAGTCTGCGTGTGTGCCGTGACCCGTTAGTGTGAGGGTGAGCGGTGCATGGAGGTACAACATCCTGATGAACATGGCACCAGCTGAGAGACCACCTGGACTATACAAACCTACCTGACCTGATGCAAACACACACACACACACACACACATACACAAACATAAAGGTTTGTCCCAGGTGAATAAAGGATTAGAGTTTGTCAGCTTCTCATTATTCTGTAAACACTTTGGGATTTTTATGGGCTTCAAAATTTTACCTCACCTCACCTTACCTTACCCCCGAGTCCCTGCACACACACTTGTTTTTCTTATTAGATAGAAAAATACAACATCACACCCTCTGAATTCAAGTCTCTCTTTCACTCAACTAAGACTAACATTGGTTTAATTGCCTTGTTAACTCATTGTCAAACCCACTAGTTGGCCAGACTTTTGTTTGTTAGTCATCCTAGTTAGTTAGTCCAGTGTTACAATAATCACCAACTTTGGTTTGGTCAAAATAACCCTTAATTGTGAGTTAGATGTGAAAATAAGCTGTTTTCCCCTGCAGTCTCTCTGCTGTTGTGCCGTTTGCAGTCCATTAACGTTATCCCCGCCCACCACCACCCGCTCATCTGTCAGCTCAGCTGCCTATTCTGCCAGTAGAGACCCGAGACGGACTGACCCCTGGTCGCATGTGATGTGCACCACATGAAATGACTTTAACAGAGAGGGGAGAGTTTGTATTTTTGACAGTATTAAAAATCATATCAATGGGATTTCTAAATCACCAAATTCTATCACACCTTCTTAGGCAACTTTATTCCAGCTTACCACAAGTTTTGCACTTCTTTTTTGAATTTATAGTCTATAGGCCTCATTTACATGAAATTCTAGCACTTGTTTGTGAGTAAAATGAACGGAAACTGTAGTCTCACCTAAAAGTTTAGTGATATAACAATAGTTGTATTTGCATTAATAGAGGTTGACTGGTCTGATGCATACTGGAGAATTTTTTCAAACCAGTATGACATCAAGGTATGTCCTCCAAACTGCAGATTTTGCCGTTGTCTGCACACTGCTACATTCTGGCCAAACCAGTACGTACTGCAAGTATAATAGGTGATTTTGAATACAGCTGAATTTTTATTAGTAGTAACAGGGAGTAATAACTGTGGAGGTAAAGCAGTATTTACAGTAGTAGTTATGAGCACTGTTGCAGCAGTGGAGTAAACATTGAACACTGCTACAGTTAGCATTATTATTTTATTGTTTTCAATCCCTCCTCTCTGCCTGAGCTCCTGAAGAAGGGTGAGTCCCCCGCGTTTCCTCTAAAATGATTCTTTTCCTCTACAGTCTCCTCTATATAGTGTTGTATCTCTTTTTCAGTCTCATCTTTACTAACTTCCATTAATTTTCCTCTCTCGCTTTCCTATCTCCCTTTCTCTCCTTGCCCTCCCTCTTATGTTACATACCATTTCCCCAGAGCGCCTGTGTTTCGTGTCTCAGTTACAAGCTGAAAGATTTATTACAGCTATTTGTTCCCTTTACCACTCCCCATCTCTCCCTCTGCCTATCTGTCCCTCACCGTGTCTCACCAATGCCTTTACACTTATTCATTTGGCTACATTCGCCTGTTTTCTTACCGCTTTCTCGCTACCTTGTAGGTTTCGTTCCTGCAGTATTGTTTCTGTCCTCCTCCTGATCCTTGACAATCCTTTCATTCTTTTATCTTTCCCTCAGTCTCGAGCCTTTTCATCTCAGCACTGCCATCTGCTTTGGCACCAAGGTTTAAATAATGAATTAATTTAGAAGTGGGTTAGGGTTAGGGTTAGGAAGGTGATCATTTTGACCCAGAGTTGAGATCATGTTTTATGTGTTTTATCACGTTTTATGCACGTTAGTCTGTGTGTCTAAATCTCTGTGTGTCCTATGTTTTGCCTGGCTGAAAGACTGATTTCTCCTTTGGGAAAATAAAGTTGAAGTTGAATTTGAAAACAGTTATTTCATCTATTTAGTCTCTGCTTGGTGACAGGTGAAAGCCTGCAGGGGGGCAGAGATAATTAAAGGTGGTTGTAGATCTAATCTTGGACTCTCAATAATTCAGAGGGGAATATAGATAAGGCGGCCTAATTTGGGTGCAGTCCACACGTTTGCATTGTCAAGCATGTTCAAAAATATAAAGGCTCAATTTAAAAAAGAATATACCTGCCATTTAAAAAAGGCCTTTGTCTTAGACATGATTGCAGGTATGGAACTCATTTTATGGATCACTATGGAGGCTTTTCATTATCTCAAAACATAAAAAACATTATGATTTGGTCTGTAGGCCTGTACCCTGCTTAACTATCGACCAGCACATTGAAAAAAAAATATCTTTGTCCATAAAATCTTCTGCACAATTTTTAACTGGTGGACATGCAGCTAGTTTGCAATGCAAGAAAAGACGTAACATTTGTTTTTGGATGCATCTAAAGCCTCCAGATACTCAGAGGTGCAGACTAGAAATACAAGCCAAAATAGCTTGTAGTGCCTCTGAGCACCACTGACATCACTGATTTGCATAAAATGATCAGATTTTGAAGCATCCCCCAGAGACCCAGAGAGCACTATAAAAACCATGTTGTTTATGTCACACCATACCCCAGATTTGGACTGATTTAGCTGATGTTTAAAAAATGGCAAAGTTATCATCTAAATGCAGCTCAAATCAACACTAACTTTTAAAAGTGGTTGCAGCCTGGCAGCCACATTTTAACCAGGCATCAGCTTTTGGTTGCTGAAACTGAAAATGTGTTTGCCATTTATAGTCACTTTACACTTACAGATAAGATACTGTGCAGTTACACAATCTTTACAATAACTTCAGGGCACTTACCTGGCACTGAGATGTGACAGTTATTTGGTCTGTAACAGTGAGCAAAATGAACTTAATTTGTGTTTCATCACTTAACTAGCTAACTTGATGTGTCAGTTATTAAGATGAAGGTTGTACAGACTTATCAGTACATTTTCTCATCTATCTCAAAGATGTGGGGATACTGTACTTTGGAGAAGACTTTTTGTTTACTTTTTGTTCCAGGCTCATCTGGTTCTTTGACTGCTGAATCAGTTTTCACATTAATTTTCACAGTCAAACAACTTCATTAGCTTCATGCTAAAATAGATGCCTGTGCACACATGAATAAACACACCAACACGTGCAGTGTTGTCATGTGCAGCATTGCCTGATTCCAGTATTACCAAAATATCATTATATCCACTCAGCTGACTTCATTCATTCTGTCATTATAATGAAATTTTAATGTAAGCCAGCCTTCTATGTGCCGTGTGTTCGATTTAAAATTTGACACATGGTGTGGAGAATGCAAAACTAATTATGTAAATCAATGCTTACCCACCCTCTGCTAATGAAAATACATGATGCTAATAGGCATGCACAGCATCCTTACAGTAGATACGGCCCGTGTATCATAAAATCCATGTTTATCCACAGTGAAGGTCGATATGTGCCCTGCATGTTGCTGCTCTCATTCTGTAGACACTCTATCATTAGACCTACGTCACTTTCTAATAGGCTAACCTTTAGAATATTACAGCCTCATTATGCACATTTCTGTGTTTGTGACAAGAACAGCAGAGAGAACATGATCTTGTTTAATATTTTGTTGTGAGAGCAAATGCATGTAGTAAATAAAAATTAAAAGCGTCTCCAGCCATTATCAGTTTCTCCAGTTTTTGAATAGTGACGCAAACAGTCCATTTTTTTTCATGGTGCACCTATAATGCATGGAGCTCCTGTAAAAATTGAGAACATGTCAGGCCACAGGCAATGCAGACATGTTCTCGCTGTACTGAAAGTGATGAAAATGAATTAACATAGTCAGCATTTCTCAACAGAAACTGAGTAAAGGGTGGAAAGACGGATAGAGAGGGAAGGAACATGGAGGAAAGAACAGAGAGATGGAGTAAGAGACAAATGAGGAACTAATTACTGTATTAATGTAGTACCATATTGTTGAGGCACCTACAGTGCAAAGTGTCCTGTCTCTGTAAGCATATTAGAGGCAAGGTCTTCCTGAGCAGGGTGATAAATGGAGCTGACTGTGTGATGAAGTGGCTGTTATCAGCATGACGTTCTTACTTTTCACATGATAAATCTGTCTGTTCCTTCACCTCTCATACGACAGCGCAGTAACTTTAAACACTGTTGTGACTAATGCTATCCCCGGCAGCTTATCAGAGAATGTTAAGCAGATCAGGTGACTGCTCACTCCAATAGTATCTTGTGTCTCGGTCAAAATGTTGCACTCGATCACACCGCATAATGACAGCCAATGGCCAACTAGCACGTTTTATGAAAATATTTTTCAGTAATCATCTGTGTGAAGGAGTGAACATCCAACGTCATAGTTAATTACTAATGAGCAGAATCTTACGGCCGGGCTCCACTGGCTGCAAACGAGCCGAGAGGCTGCATGTAGGCTGCATGAAATGTTAAAGCATTTCCCACCTAAGTTATTACATATATTTGAGTTAGGCCTATCTAAAAGTTTACTGTACTGTTTGTCATCTACTCGCTTTCAAATGTCCACCACGAACATTTACACAATGTAACGGATAAACATGGGTAAATGCATTGTTCATATAAAAACACATTTTGCTCGTTCAGCACACTATTTCGGTTTTTATCTGCTGAAGGGTCACGTAGGGGAGTGTAGTGCGACAAA
Source organism: Epinephelus cyanopodus (assembly GCA_026686955.1). NCBI lineage: Eukaryota > Metazoa > Chordata > Actinopteri > Perciformes > Serranidae > Epinephelus > Epinephelus cyanopodus. The sequence goes on along the minus strand of CM048918.1, from coordinate 11,457,146 downwards.
AATAGAAGAGCCGCGTAAAATAGAGAGTTGCCGCGCGACAGATGGTGGTTGCCGCTGTAATTGATTAACGGGACAAGCTGCTATGGGACTCACACTGCAGTTAACACTACTAACAGCGTGAGTTAATGTCTTTGCACATGTTGAGCTTCCAGTCATGTTAATACAGACACAAGCTAATATACATAATGAGTTAGAGTTGTTCGGACCACTTTTGGACTTGTTTGCCCACATATTTGTACCGAGAAGTCTTTGGATCCGTTCTGCTGCGTCTGCTTCTTCTTCTTCTTCTGGTGGACCAGGTGCGTTAAGTGCGTCTTTTTACGATGCATATCGCCATCTATTGCACTGGAATTGTAACGACAAGCTACATTCACAGACAGTGAGGCCCATTATAATGTGTTTATGAGCCAGGTTGAACAGCCAGGTCTATATGTGGCGGAGATAATTTATTCGTGGCGCACGGCCACAGATAAATGAATGTATGAGAAACACTGTGGTGCGGTACACATCGCAAAAACAAGGGCGACAGACGCTCGTTGATGGCCCAACATTGACCAACAGCTGACCCTCAGTTCGGTGTGTCAAGGCCCTATGCTTCTTAATGTGGAGTTGGCTGAGCTTGCAGCAAGCAGCGAGCGGTGCAACAGTGCTAAACAGCAGCAACAGTGCTGACAGAGCTAATGGGGGAAGTGCATTAATGGTGCTACGCTACTGCGAAGATGCCGTCCCAATATTAGTGGTAATGGCCAGCTGGATATACACATACACTAACATACATGCGTGGCCAGATCGCTTTACCACAATAAACCAAACAGAGAGGCTCAGATTACCACACACACAGAAGGAGTGTGACTTCATTCTTTGCTCAGGATGCCATTACCCCTCTATATCTTTACACAGCAGATGGTTTGGTGCTATATTAATGCTCTGAATGTCACATACAGCTCCTTTAAAGTATAATAGGTGTGTGATTGCATCTGATTGCTTTTCAACAGTGTTTTTGGATGTACAGTCTAACAGCTTCATGACCCCAGACTGCAGAACATGAGACATGTGGGTGGCCTATTATGGAAACACCACCATTTTATTTTATCTCCACCAAAATCAGTCATATCTTAAAAATGCACTTACCAAAAACATTAACAGATTTCTATTGAATTTTTCATACACAGTGGCAATTAACAGAATGTTTGTCTTTCTGTTTTTTGGATCCCCATTTGCTGTGTTCACTACTCCTCTAGATGACTCCAACAATGAACCAGATAGCCAAATAAAACAAAAAATATTTCTCATTTAAATGGCTTCTTTTCATCCACTGTATTTCACAAATGACACTAAACACTGAGAATTTAAATTATTGCTGTGCTGAGTGAAGTCTGATGATGCAATATCAGCCAGGGGTGCAATAATTTTGTGCTGTACGTGCTGGATAATACTGACAGCTTGCACATAATAACGAAGCTATAACTCTCGGCAAGTGAACATTACTCAGTATTTGGTGTTTGGAGTAAAGTGTCTGGTGAATAAATGGCTGAAAAAGGACAGGATTAATTGCCTCTGGGTAATCAGATTCGTTAGATAAGGTCACACCCCAAAACTACAGGAAGAATTATGTCCATACAGTCCTTTCAACATGCGTCGCAGCAGAAAAACAAGCCTGATTTTATCTGATTTATTGTAAGGATCCTACGAAAGAGAAGGAATATGAATAAAAAGCAAAAACACAATGAACATGGCCTGTCTCTAAAGAAAAGACCATATTTTGAACTATCAGTGTCAACCCACCCCCTTTCATACTCCTTTAAACTCTACAGTCCTCTGTGAACAAACTGAGACTGTTTCTGTCTCTATACCCTCCCCATCTTCAGTGTTTTTGGGACACCAGACATTAGGGAGAATCCATGACTGCCGCATTTGAGCTGATAGGATTTATCTAGAGCAGCTAGCAGAAAAACAAGCACAACTGTAATTCAATTAGTACCCTGCTTGAGTGTGTGTATGTGTGTGTGTGTGTGTGTGTGTGTGTGTGTATGTGTGTGTGTGTGTGTGTGTGTGTGTATGTGTGTGTGTGTGTGTGTGTGTGTGTGTGTGTGTAATGATGGCAGGAAACAGATGGTCGTACCAAATTTCTCTTGTCTCTTAAGCTAGTGTCTTTCTTTCCAATGAAAAATGAACCGCTGCTTCTAATGTTTTAAATGCAACCACTGGAAAGGTCTTACAAATGGTTTTAATATATGTTGTGTCAAATTTGTTATGGGTTTATCAAAATGAACGCTCATGCAGCTGAAAATTGGGTGCAAACTGGGTGCAACAGTCAGCCAGGAAAACATCAGTCTAGTGAGGTTGTAAAGAAGAAATCAAACCTGTAGCTGGCATCTGTCCCTGAAATGCTAAAAATGCAAATAAAAATTCAAATCATCGTTTGGATATTTTAGGTATTATCCCATCCGTATGACTTTATTATCAGAGAGTAAGCAGAATGCTATGGTTAATGGGTGAGGCCTCTTCCACAGGACAGATAGAAATGCTTTAAGAAGCAGTGTGTAGGATTATATGTCATCTAGCGGTGAGGATTGCAGATTGCAACGAGCTGAAACTTCTCCTGTGTGCCAAACATAAACTCCTGGTTAGAATTCCTTTAGTGTTCATTGTTCAGCAGGTTTTTACTGGGAGCCAAATTATCGACAAAGGTCCATTTCTCTTCAAAACAAATGGCTTAAATGGTAGAAACATTGAGTAAAGCAGTTTCACATTACATTCGTCCAATGCAAAAAAAAACCCCAAAACAAAACAAAAAATAAATAAATGGCCCTATCAGGAGCCAGTGTTCTGGGCTACCGTAGAAACATTGAGGTGCAACATGACATACTCTGTGGATGAGAACCCACTCATAATTCAATAACGAAAACATGACGATTCCTATTTTCAGGTCATTATACACTAGAAAACAAGGAAACATCATAATTATATTATATTCCACTTTCTGCTTATATAACCCCCTAAATCCAACGCACTAAACCTCTAAATCTCTTGCACAATACTAAAAGCAAAGATGGACAAAATAGCTTATTAATCACAGATTTCTTTTTTCTAAATGTAATTCCCTATTTGGAGAAATAAGTGAAATGAAATCGTAAGAGAAAAAAAAAGCACTGGACCTTATGAAGATTTCTCTGGGGCTGTAATCAATACAGCTCCACACCAACGCTCTTAAACTGAGCAGGCTCATACAGCTCATGGCCGGACCTCATCCTGAATCTTGTAAATTGCCTTGCTTGTGGTTGTGGATGTGGGAATTGAAATGCTCTAGTGGCCTGAGCTCATAATGGATGTGCAGCTGGTTTTTAAAATGGACATGAAACCACTGAAACAAGACAGACACCCTTTTTTTCTCCTCTTTAAATGGGAAAGTAGAGCTCTTTATACTCTGTGGTAGTGAGCTGATAATTGACTGCTCTGCTATGGTGCTAAAACACCACCACCTCAGAGCTGGCAGTTAGGACATAACAGCGTGCTAGCACTGAAGCAGATGCTAATTCTCAGTATGTGCAAGAAATAACCTGCTCTCCCCTTCATCCGTCTTTCTGTAATTGTCAACCTCAGTGCTGAGTGGGTGCCATCAGCAATGTACTGAATATTTTCTGACTGACCTCTAATGCAGGGGGCGGATATCCAATGGGAGCAGAATCCTCAATTATCCCTACCATTGTATGTTCCTTTAATAAATCCATCTCTCTCCACCTCCCTTGTTAAATGAGCTCTGCTGCATGCATGACAGCTCCTGCGCTGGTTCAGTAATGTACTGGAGCTAAAAGGTGCAGTCTGTTGAGGTTTGAAGTTTGGCCCTTAACCAGATGAGACGTTCTTCAGCAGTGCTGGTAATTGACCAGTCAGCCAGTGGTTTGTTCTCAGTAATGAGGCTAAGATGAGGCTGAGGCTCCTGTATACACTTAGATTGATTACTGTGAAGATGATCCATTAGAGTGTCAGCTGACAGTAACTTAAACTGAACAACCCAAATTTATATGGTTGATGATGATCACATCAGATAGAGTCGGTATTTCATGGGATCGCTCACAAAACATCACGTCCTATAATGCCAAGGGTAAAAACAAAGCATTCTGCCATGCTGGAGAGTTGCTGTGTGGCTTTCTGCATGTCAAATCAACTTTCAAATCCAGAGTTTAAGGGTATTTTTTGACTGGGACCCTGCTTTCCCATGTTTTTGGCGGCGGTGGTGCTGGGGCGTGGCAGAGGTGAGCTGGGATCCCTGATAGGAGCGGGGGCAAAGTTTTCCCGTCTTGTTGTTTCATTCATCCCCAAAACAAACACATGCGCGAGCCAGGTAAGCGTCTTTACGACAATATGCGCTAGAGCTCATGGGAAATGTAGGCTTCATTCCGGCAAAACACTACCGCTTTTGTCCACAGGGTCGCCAAAATCAACTCAAAATGAAAGTTCCTTGTAGGGGCTTTAAGGAGTAAGATCCTTTTTGTTTAATCAAAAACTGCCAGGAAATCGCTATGACCAAACCCACCAGATTTGATATCAATTAACAGTATCTTTATCATCGTAAAATACACTTCATTCAAAGATGACAGAAACAAAATCACAGAAACCGTCTTGGTTTTTCTATCCACTGTTCCAATTCCTCTTTGTTTTTACTTGTTTTTGGCAATAAAAGTTAAATATCCCCATTTACCAAAAAGTAAACATCCACATTGACTGACCACCCCCCTGCATGGTTTGATCCTGCCTTAGCGCACTGACGGTGATGGTGCCTTGTAGCAGTCAGCAGCTGTTCTAGAACGCTGCAGTCATCATCATGCTACCTGGTACTAAAAGAAAATCCGGTTTTCAAAAAAGGAAAGAAATAAAGGAGAGAGAGGAGAAGCAAAAGAAAGGGTGTCAATATGTGACCCAGATTTTCTCCAGGAAAGGTGAGTAGCCTGAGAGTTGTAGAAATGAACCTGTTAGCTTAATGTCCATAGTGAAATAAGCTAGCTACAGACTAGTGTTAGCCTACACTTCACTCCTTTTTAACCTACATTTAATCAGTGCAGGTAAATGTTTAGCAAGATATTTATATTAAATCAGTTGTCCCTGCCCCTTTGACCAGACTCAACAACAGATGAGTCAGAAGCAGCACTGCTCCCTCTCTCTCCTTGTCCGCTCTTCAGTTTCAATAAGCTCTGCATCCATGTACGTCTGTGTATTCTGTGTTATTGTAGGGTTGGTGCTTGAACAAAATATTTCAACAAAGAGATTTTTGATGAAAAACCATCAGTAATATGGATATAATGACGAAGTGGGAAAAGGCAAATAATTAAACAGCTAGAACAGTCTGGTAAGTTCAAACTTACATCACTTAGCAGCCTTTAAAACCAGGAAAAGACAACCTGTATGATATTATAATATCCAAAATCTAAGACAATATCTAGTCGAGAGCTGCAACGATTAGTCAATTAATCAATTAGTTGAATGAAAGAAATTTAATCACTAACCATTTTAATAATTGATAAATCGTCTCAGTCATTTTTCAAGCAACATTGTCAAACATTTGCTGTTTCTGGTTATATGAGAATTAGCTGCTATTCTTTGTTATTCTTTAATAGTAAATGAAGAGTCGTTGGGTGTGGTACTGTTGGTTGGACAAAAAAACAAAACAATCTGAAGGCGTCACTTTTAGCTCTGGAAAATTGTGATGGGCATTTTTAACAATCTAACATTTTAGAGATTAATCAATTAATCGTCAAAATAATGCAGATTAATGGATAATGAAAATAACTGTTAGTTGCAGCCCCTATCTAGTCTCATATCACGATATTTATACAAGATCAAAATATTGCCCTGCCCCTATCCAAACAATGTTAGATTTTATTAGCCATTGGTAAAAAAGTTGTGAGCCTCCAAGGGACTGTATTTCGTGTGGTTGCAAATCCCTGTATTATAACTCAGAAAGGCGAACTAGTCTGTAAACCAGCAGGATGCATTATTCATTAACGCATAATAAGCCTGACATTTCCAGAAAGACGCTTGTCACCTGACAGAAAAAAGAGAGGAGGTGAGGTCATTAATTGCTCACACCTGTGAAATAACTAGAAGTATTTTAGGTGGAGTGTCTGCCTGTGGTCACATGTCTTGTCTTTTGCTGTCTAATAAAGTCTGCCTGGAAATGTCAAATTTATTTGATGCTAATTAATTTTACAGAGGAGTGCACTGTCTGCTCTAGAATATTCCGTCTGCCACCTGTGAGGAATGAGAATGTGGGTGCTTCATGTTTCATTTAAGTGCCACAAAGTATAAGATAAAGAAAGGCCTTTCTTAGTGTTTGTACATTGACATGTTTATAAAGCACCTTATTGCCATTACTGACTACTAGTTACTGTTAACATGGTAACATGGGACTGTTCTGCTGTGACCCCAAAGTGTTATTTTTCCTTTAATCCAATGTTCAGGCCATACCACTATGTTTCTGTTTGAAAAATCATATTTCTATTTTATATGCTGCACTTTCTCACACATTCATCTTTTTGATGTGTGTGCAGTTTTTTGTGAGCAGTGCAAAAAATAACTGCAAGAAACGAAATTCATTGGCTTTGATTAAGACAGTGTGAATGAAAAGTTAAAATATTGTTATGAGAGCATTGTCTCACATCCAATTAATTTATTGCCTTTATGCATTTTGGGAATTGTCATTTACACACACATTTTAACACCCTCTCAACGCACTTAAAATTCTCCATCCATCACCCAGTTCTGTGTCTGTACTTCTTGTCTGGCGCCTGCTGTGGCCTGTGAGCCGCTCCCTGCCCCCACCCACCCCCTACTGATCAACACACACTGGTAAATTTACACCCTTTTCATCTTCAGGCTCCTGTTGCATCAGAAATGGCTCTGCATTTATTGCTCAGTCTCCCTCAAATTGCAACCTAATGGCCCTTTTTATGGAAACTGATGAGTAAATGCAGAACACTTGACCTCCGAGTTTCTGATGGAGAGAACATCAGAATCTCTTTTTTAACAGGCCAGACTGCTGTTTCCTCTCTCCACGTTCCGCTTCAGGTGTCCATCCACAGCCATGCCAGCATTGCAGAAGCAAAGGAGACGTGACGGACATAACATGTAACACAACAGCGTCAGCCTCTAGTATTACATATAATATAGGCATCACCAGCACTTTATAAGCAAAAGCAATGGCATTAACAATTATTTACCTTCTCTGCTGATCTCGTCCTCTGCTCAGAGGGTAAGGAGCTTCCAGGCCTCATTGTTTTCCCAATTTGTGGACATTTTCGTCCACTGTTCCTCTTTGACTTAGCCAACAACTGCTGCTCACTTTATTAAAATCTCCGGGCACTTTTTAAAAACGTCACGCCCATTCTGCCCATGGTCTCATCCCGCATCTGTTCCTTTTACACAGAGACAACTCTGTGCTCCCATTTGCCGATCATACCTTTAAGACAGTACAGTGAGGCGGGAAAAGAGGGCAGCATTACCGCCTTGAAGAGTAAGTGTAAAAGGGCTTTTGTCTTTCATCGTAGCTCCTTGTTTTTTTCTCTCTCTTATGTCATTTTGTAGCTCTATCAAGTCATGTCTTCTATTTTGAGCTTGGCTGTATGATTTTGAGGTATGTTCTTCATGTCCCTTCTCCTTACAATGTAAGAGCATTGTGCAACAGTAATAATCATCAGTATGAAATACAGTGCGTCTTATATGTTATCTGGATTAAACAAAGCTGCAGTATAGATAACTTGCATCAATGTTTTTCAGTAATCGAGTTGTTAGAGTTTCTGGAGGAATCTTTTCAGCTCTAAATGAGATGTTGGCAAGTTAAAGAAGCTGAATTGAAGTTTCCATTCATGTTGATTAAAAAAACCAAACAAACCATAAACTCTTTCTTGAGGCTCTTTTCTATCGATAAAGCACTGATCAATCAATCAATCAATTTTATTTATAAAGCCCAATATCACAAATCACAATTTGCCTCACAGGGCTTTACAGCATACGACACCCCTCTGTCCTTTGGACCCTCACAGCAGATAAGGAAAAACTCCCCAGAAAACCCTTTAACATGGAAAAACAGTAGAAACTTCAGGAGGAGCAACTGAGGAGGGATCGCTCTTCCAGGACAGACAGACATGCAATAGATGTCGTACAGAACAGATCTGCAGAATAAAGTAACAGTACTCTGTATGACACAATGAGACAGAAACAGAGAGAGACGGTAATGACAGTAGCTTACAACAACATTAATGAAAGTAATAATATTATAATTATAGTTCTAGTTACTATGGTACAATATATTGAAAGTATATATTAATATCCGATAATATACATTTGTGACAATAAGGAGAGAAGGTGCCTGGTGTATTATAGGTGGTCCTCCGGCAGACTAGGCCTAAGTCAGCCTAACTAGGGGCTGGTACAGGGCAAGCCTGAGCCAGCCCTAACTATAAGCTTTATCAAAGAGGAAAGTCTTAAGTCTAGCCTTAAATGTGGAGACGGTGTCTGCCTCCCGGACCACAACAGGAAGATGATTCCACAGGAGAGGAGCCTGATAGCTGAAGGCTCTGGCTCCTGATCTACTTTTGGAGACTTTAGGGAACACGAGTAACCCTGCATTCTCCGAGTGCAGTATTCTGGTGTGACAATATGGCACTATGAGCTCTCTAAGATGGCGCGGATTTAACAACTAGATTGACACCGCCTAAACAGGTGGGTCTTGGTCTGCTTTCAATTATACTCTGCAGTGGTTTATTTGTTGTGCATAGCGTAAAAGTTATGTAAAGATGAGCAGAAGTGTGCAGTTGTTTCCACGGACTATATGTCTAATAGCGCTGGGTATTGGCATGATTGTGGCGATACGATATATCAAGGTAGCAAGGTCATATTTATCAGACTTTTAAAAAAATGTAATTTTAGGAGCTAGTGATACACTCTTGCACTCTGGCTAAAGATAGATTGTAACACTGAGAGGAGAGATCTAGCGATCAGGGGTTTGAACACGACACAAAATAAACCATAGCCAAGAATCTTTGCATGGAAATTATTAACTTAAAACCTGCAGTGTTTTTGAGAACTGAGACAGAATCACAAAATTTTATGCTGCTATAGTGTATCGATATTTTCTCATAGCTCTGATGTCTAAAGTCCATAACTGTTCATGCATTGTGTCATTTTTATCTTTTGGGCTTGATTAAATACGGCTGTTATCCGCTGACACTGGGGGTCAAGAACATTTTCAGCAGTCATCAGTTGTTGAAGACTTTCAGACCTTCAGTTTTGGATTTAACAGCAGGGGTGTTGTTTTGTGGTTTGGACAGCAGCAGAGGTAGAGAATACAAATAATTTTGAGTTTAACGTGCAACCTGCTCCGACCTGTGGACCCACATCTCATATTACTGAGGGTGTCATCCATGTTTCATTTTATTGAGTTTCTCTTTATGTATTTATGTGTTTCTGTGTGTGTTTGTGTATGTGTATGTGTGTGTGTGTGTGTGTGTGTGTGTGTGTGTGTGTGTGTGTAAGTATTAACATTGCTATATTATTGTCTGGGAAAAACACATTCTCTTGTTTATTGTTGAGTTGTAGTGATTTAATGTGCCCTTTTTTTGGTGTGTGTGTGTGTGTGTGTGTGTGTGTGTGTGTGTGTGTGTGGTTGGTTTGTGTCCTGATATTGGCTCATACCTGCTTCTCTTGTTTACTGTTGCACTCTGGCAATATTATTTTTGTCCTATGAAAGAACATGTGTGTGTGTGCGTGTGTGTGTGTGTGTGTGTTTGAAGATGCTGGCAGCATAATAACGAGACAAGGGAGATGAAATGTGGTTGACAGATAAAGAAAAACAAAGCCAAAACATATCAGATGCACTAACTCTCTTTCTCTCTTTATTGCTGGCCTCTCTCTTTTCATGATCACAGGTACAAACACACATTTGCGCACATATGAGTTGTTAATTTTGTCTTGTCACCTAGCAATAAAAAAACAGCTGTCTGCGAGGTTGTGCGATAGCAGCTGTGTGTGTGTGTGTGTGTGTGTGTGTGTGTGTGTGTGTGTGTGTGTGTGTGTGTGTGTGTGTGTGTGTGTGTGTGTGATGTGCACAGGTATAACATCACAGTACTGCTCATGGCTCTAATTTCACATAGATGATGTATGGCAGGTTCCAAAAAAATCATCTGTCTTCTGTGTCTTTTTTCTTTCTGGCCTCTGGTCTTCATAATGTTTGCCGCTCTCTCTTGCCATACTTTCTCTATGGTAAGTGGCTACAATGATAAACTAGGAAAGCACTCAGTAGAGTGCAGGTCTATTTAATTATGAGGATGAATGTATTTTTAATTAGTAAAACACAGTCATGGGGTGTTCTGGTAGTAGTTTGGGGTACATTGCAGTGATACAATGGTATTATTATAATATAGAAATGAAAATAGACTGGACACCATAACTATTGCAGCAGTTTAGTGTTGGGTCCCTTTGAAGCCGAGGTGGCAGCTGACACTGCTCTGGTGTCCTAGTGCCAGCTTCAGAGCTCCTTGACTGACTTCGCAGCTCTGCACAGTTGCACTCTCAGGTGCCTACATTTGGATTTAATATGACTGGTACATGGTAGTACTGATATACCTGGTAGCTCTCCTGGTAGAGCCTGCAACTCATATAAGCTGATCCTTTGCTGAATGTCATCCTCTCTGTCTCCCCTCTGTCATATCTACCTCTGTACTGTCTAACGATAGTTAAAAAAAATAACCCTAAAAGAAAAAGCAAAGCCAAAAATCTTTGATACATGTCATTCATAACTACAGTGATGGGCTGCAGGTGTCACTGCCACCATCTGCCTGTAGTGCAGATGCAGTGAGGAGCTTTCAGAGCCATCTGAGGCATTTTTTGAAATGCTGTAAAGAGCTAGCGCTTTTGACGCTAAGCCAGTCCTAATCCTGTGCAAGTAATACCCCAATAAAAAGGTATAATAATATTATGTGCCTTTTTAATTGCTTTTGTGCTTTGGTGCTTCCCCCAACCAGTGAATGATGCAGTATGTCTCGTGATCGAAGAGAGAGTGGGTCCTTCCTTCTATCTTTGGGATCCTCTAAATGCCAGTTTTTTACTTGGGGAATCAACTATTGAGTGTTGAGACGTTGGCAGCCGTCCATAGTCCATCGTCAAGGCAGTGAGATGTGATCTGGTTTGGAAAGGACATACTGTAGCTATTTTCACTTCAGTAATTATGAGAATGATGAGTAGACTAGATTTTTAGAGTCAGACAAGTGCACACATGTTGGCTTCTGCCCAGTGTATTTCAATCAGGAGAGATTGGTGAATGAAGTAAAGATAATTGTTAAATACCTATTACAGGTGTACAGATTAACAGACTCTGGCACTTAGACTGTACAAGGAGATTTTGTAATGTATGGGTGTCAGCCCTGAGCAGCAGCAAGATAAAGCCCGCCATGAAGACAAGGTGGTTGGTGACTCTGCTGAGACTGATGAGGCTGATGAAGCTGATGAAGCTGCAAGGAGTAGGTGATGATGGGGAGGTACAGGGTGTACACAAGTGCAGCCTGGACAAACTGAAGGCAGAAAGAACACCATATTTTAAAAGACAGCAGCAGAAGATGACAAGCCAACAATGACGGTGTTTCGCTGTGCTTTTAGTAAGATGATAGCTGATAGAACAGATGACATGTCATTGACAGCCCCAGACAATAACAGCAAGGAATTGTGAACGAGCATGCCTGCGAGGAGTGAATGGCAGATGGTATGAGAAATAAATTATAGGCCTTAGGATACAAAAGTGTAGCCTTCCTGAATGATGTTTTGCAAGAGCTTCATATCTACAGTATATGACTTACCATGGTTGATATATTAGGAAAAAAAAAACTGTAATAATCACACGGACAGGACGACAGATTTATTACATCATCAAAGTGTCAGATCTGGCTTTGAAGGATGAACAGGCTAAAGGCAGATTTATGGCTGGGTGCTCGACACTTCTGAAAAGTTTCACTCTCCAGAAATTGAAGACCAGCACGATGTTTTCAATTTCAATTTCGATCAGTCGTCTCCATGGTAACAGCAGACAACCGTATTAACCGTATTAATTGATTAATCAGCTCCCAGTCTGTCTGTGAGCAGCAGATTCATCTCACTTTCTTTAGTGTACTGAAAAATTAAATCAAATTTTCAGTTAAAAAAAAACAAAAACTTGATTTTCTCTCACAGCACTGACATGAAAATATTCTGGTTCAGTAAATGCTGCTGTCAGTCAGCCTGGTGAAGGCAGTTTGGCCAGCACATAAATGTATAATGGGCCAGCCGCTGTCCTCTCAGCTGCACAGGAGCTACTGGTGACAGACGGTGCCTTCTGTGGACAGGGACGCTGAATGCAGGTCAGAGTCAGTGTGGATTTAAAACTACTATCTCCGTGGCGACAACCGTAACACAAACATTCACATTGCATGACGAAATACTGTATGACGTCAGCGACATAACAAAATTATCTGTGTGCATGACATGAAAGAATAAGGTCACGTAACACTATTTTCTGTAAAACTTCAGTTCTGTCAAGTGACTCTTTTCAAATGTGTCGGGTGCCCAACCATAGATTCGATTTAACAGGCTAATCCGAAAACAGCTTTATTGTTACTTTACAATACAGCTACACAGCTAGTCTGCTGTGTTTTGTTCATAGTGCAGAGTTCAACTGCAGCTTTCGCCAACACAGGATTTTTTTTCCTGGGTATTTACTAGAGATATATAGGCTAATATAAATTCAAATCAAAACGTGATCCTTTCTTAACAGAACTCCAGCATTTGTCCATGTCACCCTGCTTGTGTGAGGATGAAAATTAAAGTGTGTGAATGTGAAAAATGCGCATGCTGCGAGTGACTCTGAGTTCAAACACAGAGGTTGGAATCCAAGCCACTTTATTATCTGTCTGAGCCGTGCTTGACAAACTCCTTGAATAAAGGCCTGATTTAAAAGTGCGAAGACAACAGTCTCAGGCATACTGTGTAGATGCTTTGGGGGTAATAATGTTCGTACTGCTCATCTTATCCCCTCTGCCAAGATGTTCTTCAGTCACCATCCAGCCACCAACAAAGCTGCCTTCTGATCACATCTGAGACACAACAGCCCAGCACACACTTGAATGCGTCTTTAGGAGCTTGATACACTTTTGAGGGAACACTTGTCTCTCTCTTTTTCATTATCAAGCTCTTTTTCCACTCTCAGCTGGCAGCTTCAGCTCTCTGTGTTTTGTTTCTGACCTTCTTGCTCTTTCTGTCATCATCCTTCTTTTTTCTTGTGTGGGTGTCTCTCTCATACGTCCATACACTTTCTTTTCTTTCTTTTGCGCACATGGATCAATAATCCAATCTATGGGGTCTTGTTCTGTGAAGACAGAAGCCCTTATTACTATCCCAGGCACGTCCCGGTTTGAGGAACGCCAGACAGGCGGACAGACAAACACAGAGGTAGTTAGTTAGAAAGACAGACAGGGAGACACATAGATAGACAGGTTTGGGAATCAGGTACTGAAGCCTTGGAAAGCAGTCACCAAATCAGCCCCCGCAGCCCGCCGAGACATTCAAATTCCCACACTTAACATTTAATTTACCCTGGTGGGTTCTCTTTTAAACTATATTTATTTACCAACAGAATTGAGGAACACCCAACTAGGGCTGCTGGAATCAATGAAGCACTGGAGGATTTAAGGATTTAAAAGGATTAAACCTGATAGAACCTCTCAGACCAAAGCATTTCATTGAATTGTCACTGTCTAACTTGGTGTGGACAGGAGTAACCAAAACACACACACACACACACACACACACACACACACACACACACACACACACACACATGCACACACAGCACTCAAGACAAAGAGGTAAAAACATCCTGAGTCCTCTATGTTCTCAATAGAAATATTGACAACTGATTGTCTTAATGATTTTCTGTATCTGCAGTAGAAATAAATCCTCTGCAGCCAAAGAGGTTCTTTATTGATCTGAGACAGTTTTGTTTTGGTTGAGTGTCTCAGGACATTGAGGCTGAAGAGAAATTGGTTTGGTATTGGAAGGACGCTGCACTGAGGTGGACTGATCTCTGAGGGAATGCGTGTGTGTGTAAATGTGTGTGTGTGTTGTGCCCACACTGAAACTGTAATGCAGTACTTCATTTTAGAAGAGTTTTAGCTCAGCTGGTGTGCACTCTCATAATCTCGATCGCTTGGTGTAAAGTGGTCATAAAACTTGGTCCAAATATGGTCAAGTAAACATGAACAGCTCTCTCAAAAATCCAAAAACGTGGGTGCTAAAACATTTTTATGTCATCGATTATAAACTCTAGAGCTGTTCCACAGACAATGAATGGTGAAAGACATTCTAAACGACACTAAAAGCACCCAGGGGAATGTTCTGAATATATACGTACATTTTCTGTTTCAGAACCAAAAACACTACAACAGAGTAAAGCTCATTTGGATATCAAAAATAAAACAAACACTTTGTGTGTCCACAAAATCAGGCTCCCATTCCCTGTCTGTGGAGCAACTCCAGACTTTATACCTTTGACATCCCAAGGTTTGACACTTACTTTTCTGTATTGTGGCTTTGAGAGAGAGTTGTCCATTTTCTTAAATATTGATTGAACTTTTCTAGACCATGGAAATACCATATTGGAATTACTAATTTAAATGGTGACCCCCTTTGAGGCAGTCTCTATCTTGTCGTGATGCTCAGACAAAATCAGAATGTTATCGGAAAGTTTTTTGTCTCGGTTCATGCTAAATTTGAAGATTAGCTACCCTCTCTGCAGCACCAAACAGGAAGCAGCAAATTGGGTAGACAGTAACCATGGAAGGGACTGGGGAGGTGCAAGAACGTGAATAGGTCTTGTTTTTCTTGGACTGTGGAAAAGGAGGAGAAACTGGTGGAGTTAAGGAGTGAACAAGAGTCGGCGTGTAACTGATCAACCAAGCAGCACGAGTGAGAAATCCTAATTTTTGAAACGGTTCACCGCTCCTTCCCACAGTCTCCTCTCACTAAAATAGCGAAGTTGAACAATGGAAGCTGGTTGCAAGCTGAGGCAACAAAATCAAAAATGCAAAGTTGGAACACAAATACAGTTTATCTGTATGGATTATATTGATGCTGGATTGACAAGAATATTTTCAACATATGATGTCTTTTATCTTACCTTGTTTTATCTGTGTGTTTTTTAAAACACAAGGATTTTTTAATGTCATATTTCTTAAAGGGAGCTCAGTGTAATATTTTCCACCAGCAGCAGGATGGGAAATAATCTCAAAGGGGACAAAGAGAATCTAGTTGTAGTCTTGCACATAGTGACTGTGCAAGATCTCCAGTCTTTGAAGAATCTTGTATTGTGTGATTTTAAACTCACACAAAACTCACTAAACATTGTCTTTAGCTGTGAGTGTGTCAAATTGTAGTAAGAAAAAAAAAGTATTTTCACTGTCCTAGTGTCTTCAAGACTTGCACTGTGATTTGCTCATGTTTGTGCTTGTAAAATGTTTAAACCTGAAATCAAAATATACATTATCTAACTTTTTTTGTTATTCTGTTTGTGCTGTAGTTCACTGGCATCCACTAATTATGGTCCTTTTACTGTTACAGGGCAGCTGAACCCCCACAACCCCATGAGTTTGCTTTGGGTAAGTAAACTGAGTGTTGGGATAGATGGTGCCCTCACACACAAACACACACACACACACACACAAAAGGAAGCACACCCTACTGTACCCAAAGTTGTAATGAGCAGTTGGTTTATGCATGAACAAATGTTTCATGGGGAGAGATCCAGCCACACGCACATAGGCACACACACACACACACACACACACACACACACACACACACACACACACACACACACACACACACATACCTAACAAGAGTCTCAGTGAGGGAGTCACGAAGAGGCTGCTTTGTTGCTGAAGCCAGCTCACTCTCTCCTCTGGTTTCCTTCCCTCTCTCTGAATACTAAACATCTTACTGCTGTAATCCACTGCCAGGAAACCAAGCACTGCTGTGTGTACCAGTAAGTGTGTGTGTGTGTGTGTGTGTGTGTGTGTGTGTGTGTGTGTGTGTGTGTGTGTAAGCAGAGTGTAGCGCTACTTGTTTAAGTACGGGAGTGCACCTATGGCACGTGCATGTGTGCCTGCTCATGAATATTTCGTAACAACTGCCCCTGCTGTGGCAAGCATACATTACTCAGCTGTTACTGACCACACAATCAAATGTTAAGTGAACTTTTTGAATACTGTCATCTTGAGAATATTAGGCAGCAGTCAGTCAAACTTGGAGCTAAGTAGTTTTCAGTGATGCCATTGATGTAATAGGTTGTAATTAGCTTGACATTCATAGGCGGATGAGCACAAGTGATGTTTGTGTTTTGAATGATTCAATTTACTCACTTATGCTGAGCAGATAAAGCTGCATTGAAAACATTCATTCTGAGGAAAAGTTTCAGCGCGGGCAGAGGTCAAGCTCAGCTACAGTAATAGGCTAGACTATGACGTGGTAGCTAAGCAAACTTTTATTTCCTGCAGGCATTCTGGGTGCAGCATAAGGCCGGGATCAGACAGAGCTCTTTTTACAACCTTAGGTGCACCACACTGCCTTTTATTGTTGATGCCTGCCCTGATCAGACAGAACACTTATTGCAGCTTGCTGTTTCTTTTTAAAATTGCTGCAAACCAACCTCCAATGTACCTGCCCTTTGCTTTACTGCTGTTTGACTCACAGATTTGTAGCTAAAAATCAGATTTACATTGTAAATCAGTCGACACACCTTAAATGTTAGTGTGAGGACTTTGACCGCTCCATTTGTTTTTAATTGACTCTCTAATATACACTTTAGTGATGACTGGATCTTCAAGCAATTAAAAAAATGTATATGAATTTCAGCCAGTGTTTGCAAACCTGTAATTATTCTACTTCCTCACTTGGAGAGAAGAAGTGTTGTAGCGTTGTGTTGTGCACTTCGACAGCGCTACACTTGTGTGTGTTAGTGACTGTGAATTTTTCTGACTGCTGTTTCATGTGCATAGTGTAGTGCAGTGGGGTGTACGTAGTGTTGTCTGCAAGTGTGATGGTGTGTGTGCAGTAAATACATTGGGGTGTGTTGTTAACGGTCACTCCATCATCAGTCAGCAAGCAGATAGAGCGTGTGTGTGTGTGTGTGTGTGTGTGTGTGTGCGTGTGCGTGTGGTGTGTTGTGTGTATGTTCCCTCAGGGCTTCATGTAATACAGCAGCATATAATGAGAGGATAGAGACCTGTTGCCATTGGCAAACAGGCTATTACCTCCATGTTCTTTTTCCATACCTGTTTTTGGGGATGTCCCAGTCCGATCTCAAAGATCGGTATCAGGACTGATCGAGGCATTTTTTAGTTGATTGGGATATATTGAGTTATTTAAAGGATCTAATCCTTTTCTTTACAGCTGTCACACTGGTGTTTTTTTAACTTGCAAAGCTTTCATTTGGAGACACACAGAGTGCAGCTATCTGCAGCTCTCCGCTCTCTCAATTCTGTGTGTGTGTGTGTGTGTGTGTGTGTGTGTGTGTGTGTGTGTGTAAGAGCAGAGGCTGTGCAATATTATCAGATTAGGATCATGGGCAAAAAAACTTGACTGGGACATTCCTTTGTTGTTTTTTCTTTGTTAGTGTCTTCTTTCTGTTTTTGCCTCTTCTCGTTTTTCTTTGCTTTACAACATTTTTCTGTTTTCTTCGTTTTAAAGTTTGACACCCAGAAACACTGCAAAGTGACATCTGTGAACTTCACACACCACACTCATGTTTGCAGCACTAGCCTGCCTGTGTCTTGTGCCAGATAAGGAAAGCACAAAGCACTGGAGAAAAAAATGTCTAAAATCAAAAAGTTGTAATGTCATGATGTGTTTGTGAAGATGCCAGCACCTAAAATGTATCTGGACAAATAGGGTGTTGTCTTAATCAGTCCCTTTTGATCAGGCTGATAATGTTTGAGCATTATTGTTGATAAGCACAATGTGCATTAGCATCTAGGTGGTTGAAAGGAATAAACATATAGGCATCCAGGAGTGCAGAAAATGCATGGAATATTCTGCAATGAGCCAAAAGCATTAAAGGTCCAGTGTGTAGGAGTTATGGGGATATATTGGCAGAAATGGAATATAATACAATAACTATTTTATTCTTTTGTGTATAATCTCCCAAAAATTAAATGATGTTTGCAGATTTTCCTTTGTGCTGGATGCCACTACGCACTGCTTTTTTTTATCAGGCAATGTAGCAACAAAAATCCACATCAAGCATGTAAAAGCTTTCTTTTTTTAGAACCTAGCAAACTTTTTTTCTCCTTGTTGTGCCAATGTCTTTCTTTTTCTTCTTTACCCCTTCTTTCTTTGTCCCTCTGGGCTTCTCTTTCTGTTTCCTGCCTTTCTCTTTTTTTATTTTTTTCATATCTTATTTCAGTCTGCTTCTTTTCCCTGATTACAGAGTCTGTGCCCTTCAGTCATTTTACATATCAGTCCTCCTTCCTTTCCTCCATCTCTGAAATGTAATGGTGACAGTGATTGGGCACCATCAGCACAGATCGGACAAAAAAAAGAGTTCCGATTGGAGGACTCACCTGAAATGGTGTGGAAAACTGTCCATTGGGATGAGATGTTACTAGAATAATTACACCACCATTACAATGATTAATGCTCAGGTCGTTTCTGCTCTTCTTTGCCCAAAGTGATAGGTTTTATGGCGGGCTGAATGACCTTCAGTCCCTCATTTATACTTTATCACTCTCATTGTTTCACATTTTATTACGCCTTATTAGCTCTGAGAATCATTTCTTAGAATGCATCTCGATCAGTGGAAATGTCTGCACTGTGTGTCTTTCTATGTTGTGTTTGCACCTGTGTGTAGTTATGGTAAATTAAACCGCTCTGTGACTGCCACTTCATTATAGAAGTAGAATAGATGTAACATTTTTTGGGGGGCAAGCAAGCCAAACCTATCCTATGATATAAAAGCTGCAGTTTAAACAACAGATCTAACATTATCATGATATTCATCATCATGAATAAGCTGACGGACAGCCGAGGTGTAAACATATTCCTCCTCTCTGTTCACCACCTCCTGTATGAACAACCTTCAACAGCTGCCATCTGTGACCATCGTGATTCATACTGAAATAAATCAAAACACAAAAGTCTGTTACTTTCTCAAAGTAATTTCTTGGGACCATGAAAATGTAAGCTCTTTTCTAAGGCTGGGACGATGCACTTATTGACCAATCCGATACTAACACAATACCTGATTGCTGAGTTGATATCTCAATTTTAAAATATTAATAATAAATAATAAAATATTTTACAAGTATCGTGATCAGAGTTGGGTATAATGTGTTACTTTGTAATGCGTTACAGTGCTTTGGTTACTTTTTGCAGTAACGAGTAACCTAATGCGTTAGTTTGCTGTTTGAGTAATCAAGACATCAATTACTTCCGTTACTTTTAGATCGTTGGTCCTTCAGCTCCGAAACAGCAACGGCTGTCGTTTGGTTCTAATAACGGCAATAACATTGTCTACGGTGGAGTCTAAATAGGTGGAGTAGGACTCGCTGACAGACATATTTCAGACTCAGGACTTGTATTATGCCTGGTACACGCTACACGCTGGTACTCACCAATTATCCCCAGTCGTCTTTCACGGCGTGTGTGATGTCATCGGGTTATTCTTGTCCTATTTTTATTACTTTCACTATTATTTGAGTCACTGCCAGAAATGTGTCTGTTCATGTGCCAGCCGACATGTTGTAGTAGTCACCTAAAAGCGTCAGCAGATGGCAGGAGCTACATTTGAAGCGCCATACGTAAACTGTCAAGCTACTGTATCTTCCACAGGAAGTTCTGACATATATTCCAGAATAAAAGCCTGTTTAGAAAATGGAGGGATTCTCTCAGGCGAGGTTATAAGGGGCTTTTAATTTGAAACAAGCTTTGAATTTGAAATGACGGTGTGATATGTTAACTTTACAAAGACAACAGAGCGGATAAAAAGTAAGAATATAAACACACAGAGGGATTAATATAACGGACCGTCTATAATGTAGTTTGTTTCAAATGAAGCTGGGAGCCTCTGCAGTTGTGGTGAGTAAAAGCCCCGCTGCTTTTTGTTAATGTTATTACTTTATGTTTGACCGTGAGGATGTAACATTGTTTGCTAGCTTGATCCTAATGACAGTAATGTTACCCAGCGGGTTGACAAAGTGCCTCTGCTGTTTCACACCATCATTTCCCCCTTTCACTCTGTGTGGTAACATCCTAGAGGAAATATTAAAAACGCTGGAGTGTTGTTGTCATACAGTGTCTACGGCAGCAGATTGTTCTGTGTTTCTACTGGTCAAAGTGACGGCTGTGATGGGAGAATTGGATCTCAGTGAAGGGCAAGTGGTCCATAACTTTAATTTTGCAGACAAAAAATGTAGGCTTAGCGCCCTGTGGTCCATTGCCCAATAGGAAATTTAGAATACTCAAAAGTACTTTAAAAGTGCTTGAGTTACTTTTCTCAGGGAGTAACATTGGAAGTACTTTAAAGTAATTGAGTTACTTTACTCAGGGAGTAACACAGTAAAGTAACTGGTTACTTTTTTAGAAAATAACTCAGTAATGTACTTAAATTACTTTTAAAATAACCCTTACCCAACACTGATCGTGATTAGATATTACAAATTATTGTGATTTTTCATTACTCTTTTAACACCATGGGAAAAAGTTAAATTATACACGAGAGATTGTATATCATAAGACATGTTTTCAATAACAATGCACATCTCATTTTAATTAGAAACATAGTTTCCATGCGGTATAGCATAGAAAGGTGGTAAATAAATTATTAACTGCGGCAACAGCCTTGTACATGGGGCGCCTGCCACCGACGCCCCTTTATAGTCTTTTTTTTTTAACAATTTCATTCCACTAAAGCACTTTGTGACCTTCATGTTTTATATATTTACACTTCTGTTTTTGCACAATTTAAAAAAAATGATGAAGATAACAAATAACATTTGTTTGCATGGAGAATTAGAAAACCCAGTGGGTTTATTTGAAGCCGCCACCCACAGATGTTGAAATTTCAAAGTCTTGCTGCTGTGCCACAAAAAAAGAAAAAAGATCAGCTTCACTCAACAATGCGAAAAGTCCATAAAAAGATGCTTTCTACACCCTAAAAAGACATCTTCATCCATATTACAACAAGATATCCCCACATCGTTACGACATACAAACATATCACTAGTAGTAATAAACCTTTACTGCAATAACAACACACTACCCATCTTGCTATAATGCAGAGCATCCTACTTCACTATCAGACAATCCATTGCCACAAATAAAACACCCCACACCACAACATGATCACCCATACTGACCCAATGTAAAATGCCTCATGCCACAGTGTGACAACTAAACATACTGTTGCAACCTTGCTCCATAAAAAGGGCTATATTCAAACTTAACTTACTTGCAAAATATACATGTACAACTAGTATGAATGAAAATGTATACTCTTTGAAGTAATCTTAAATTGCTGCATTAAGCTGGTTCTGTAGTGTTCCCCATACATACATTGAATTATTTTGATTGCTGCTACAATATTAACATTCACTAGCACTAAGTGATTTTTGTGTGTATTTAAGATGGGTAAAATCTAACTTCATTGTAGTGCTGTGCTTAGCACATTGATTAGCTTACCCCCTCTCTCTGTTTATCAGACCATAGATCAGACATAAATTAGCCAGCTAGCACACTCCGCAGTCCTTCCACATCACTCCCCTGTTGCTGGCAGGAGGAGAGTGTGCAGAAGTGCAAGAGACGGACCTTCAGTAGTGGCTGTAACAGCACCCTGTTGGCTGAGGGTTACTGTGGGCTGGGTATAACCTGTGTAACAGCAGCAACAGAAAGTTTGCTGATTGGGTGGGAAGTTTTCACAAGGCTGGCTGATTTGGAGTCACTATAGCTGCTACTGAAGGTCCATATTCAGACTGTCGACCGGGGTATGACACCATGTTGCTCATGCACTACCACAATAAAAACGGTAACTTCTTTGCACCTCCACATTTTAATTAAATAGATTCTGTGATTATAAAATCGATTAAAAAGTTGTAAAACAAATTGTGATACTTAAGTGAATTGATTTTTTCCCCCACCCATATTATTTTTCCTCTTTTTGCAGTCTAAAGCAAACTTAAAGCATGGAGAATAAAGCTTGAGTACAGTCTCTTATCAGTCAAGTTATACTCAAGTTATACTTATATAACTAGCGGACTAGTACCATGATTGTCAGAGGTGCTTCCCACCCAAGATGTCAGTTGTGCTATTTTAACAGGTGAACTTGTCTGTGATCCAGACATGTTTTGTAGGTGTTTTGAAGCTCAATCAGTGTTACGCAGAAGACCACAGGGTTCCTTTGATGCCACTGCTACTTTCGACTGTGGGGTATTGCATATTTTCCATAGGTTAAAAGTCTTTGTGATACTTTGACTTTTACCTAATTTGTGTGTTTTCATTCAGGTTTCTGAGTGTGCAACCACTAAAAACAGCTGGATGGAAATATATCTTTAGACACAAACAGCATTCATGCTCAGTGCTTCTGTGGCACTGTACCTGCCTTATCCCACACTCTGAAACACATATCTTCCTTTAGTCATCCAAGCATTGTTTGCCCAAGGCTTTCATATTTCCCCTGTGCTTCCAGTCCCCCTGTTTGTAGACTATAAATGGGTGAGCCGGGGGAATTGAACCTGTAACCTTATTACCTCCGGGGACAAAGTGATATTACTTTTATACTGCTGTGTCAATCCAATCCATTACTTTCACTGAACAACATGGACTGATGCACATCAGCAGCTTTTGGTTACTACATGAAAATGATTGAAACATGATCAATATTTCTCCATTAGAAAGATCTTACATTTTTCCCATGGGTGAAAAAGACATAAAATCAATGTTTCTAGCTCAGATTTCTGTCATGTTAGTCACAGCTCTTGGTATTGGGTTTCTGTCTTGGCAGAATTCTTTTTTGGTGTTAAGACAGTAGCATGTGTTACCATTTTAGAGCCAGGTTTATGTAAAACAAAAGAAAGAAGACCCAATACAACCAATTCTTAACAACTAGTGAAATAAACCTGTTTGTTTACAGACCACACAACAGCAGACAGTTGAGAGGTGGCAGGACATGATGCGAGACACATAAAGTAAAATATTCCACATAAAATATAAGCGTTTTTAAAGAAAAGATAACTTAAAGAAAAACCATAATATAAATGTATGATGAAAATAAAATAGTTATATTGTGCAGAAAACCATAAAGACGATTATTTTCCAATTCCTGGGGGGTCATTTCCAATATCATTTATTTTGAAAGCTGGCATAAATGTCCAGAAAACAGTCTAATCTTATAATTGCTTTTCTTTTATATTTTAATTGTTTGTGTAGAAGAAAGTGCTCATAACTTAACTAAGACATATTGCTGGGGTTTGAAGGAATGAAATTGTTAATATTTCAATGATACTGATGCCATTGTCAATTATCCTGTGATTCCTAAACCATTCTCTGCAGAAAAAGCACACTGACAAAGGTTTTTAACATCATCACAACTGTTTTATCATCACTGAGTCTGAACACAGTGTAGCAACAGGCTAGAGAGAAAAACGTGCATGTGACTCAGGTTTGCAAAAGCTCCACTGTTCAATTATTTTCTTACTCAAAGAAATAATTTGTGTAGCCACCCTCTATGAAGCTGATGTTACTACAACAGAAGATATTTACCCTTAGTAATGGACGTGCTGCTCTGGTGGGAATAGAGTTGCAATCATTAATCAATAAACTGCCAACTAATTTGATAAGTGATTAATCGGTTTAAGTAATTTATTAAGAAATTAATAAGAAAAATAATCTCTTATTCTGGCTTTTAAAATGTGAATGTTAATATTATTTCCAGGTGTTTTTACTAGGGGTGTGCTATATGATATCGTTCACAATAATACTGGTATAATTCTTTAATTGATATGAAAGATTCATATCCTGATACTCATGATATTTCGACTGGTGTACCAAAATACTAACCCAGACCCTAACCTAAACGATACAGTCAAACCAAATCAGTGTAAATCTCTAAAAATCTCTAAAAAATGTTGTACATTCAGGAACATGCAGTCGATTTGAGCCCATTTACTTGAAGTTTGATTGTAAAAGTTAGATTCTGTGAGTCACTTGACTGTATGATTATGTTTGAATGCTTCATTGTCTCATAGGTGAACATTTAAACAGGCTCATCGACTCTCCCGGCTTGACCAGCTCCTGTCTTATTCATGCTGGCGTATTGGGTCCGACATCAGTGTGAGTGTAGTTAGTGCCACACTGGGCGCAGCCTCACAGTGTGTGACGAGAATCATCTGGCGCCTGCAAAAAGTTGCTTTTCTGTGCGTGGCGTCTGTAATGGCTTCTGCCTGGATACAGTGGTGGAGGGGAGGAGTGTGTGGGTGGGTGGTAATTGGCTTTCTGAGAAGAGACCAAAGGGGAGTTGAAGGTGTGTGTGTGTGTGTGTGTGTGTGTGTGTGTGTGTGTGTGTGTGTGTGTGTGTGTGTGTGTGTGTGTGTGTGTGTGTGAGGTGACAGTGATCCATAACGAGGATATAATTGATGATGATGAGAAGACTTGACTCAAATGTCTCCGTCCACGTGTGTGTGCGTGTGTGTGTGTGTGTGTGTGTGTGTGTGTGTGTGTGTGTGTGTGTGTGTGTGTGTTTGTTTAAGAGGACACATTTTCCATTTCCTCCATTCTTTTCACCCGTCCAAACACACACCACACACACACACACACACACACACACACACACACACACACACACGTCCTCTCCTGCTGAAATATGTGTGTTTGTGGCTTCCCCTCACTTAACACATCCCAATAAGGTCAGGAAGAGCAGAGATGGAACGATATGTTTGTCTTTATAACCACTTAGCCTCGTAACCTCTCCAAAACACACACACAAACACACACACATTCTGTAAGGATCTAATTTATTTGCTGCTGCTTCTTCCTTTTCTTCTTCAGTCTCTCTCACCTGTTTTCCACCATGGAAACTTTTCTTCTGAAACTTTTCAAGAACCCACATCATTCCTTCCTCCATCAGACGCACTTAGTCCCAGTTTTGGTTTCCTGGTCATAGATTCTCGGCCCATCACCGTAACACAAACACTCAAGGCTCCCTTTCCTGCAGATGAAACAGGCAACTTTAGAAAATGGATTGTGGAGAACACAGATTATGGAGTTAATTGAGTTTAGTAAATTTAAAGGTGTTGGAAATTTTTAATGTTACAATCAAGGTTTGAAATCAATACCAGCAAAGTGCTTAATGCAGGAAGAAACTGACTGTCTCAAGAGCTCCAAGCTGGCAGCACTTTTTTACCATACAGGACATCAGCTGATTGGCTAAAATTGGCATCTGCCACTGGTCTGCTGGTACTGTCAGAATAAAACGTATATTCATATTTATTTAAGATAATTACAATAATAACCTGGAGGCTTTGCGATCTAAACCAAGACAGCAAATTCCTTATTGCCTCACACAGCGGCAGCGCATTACATCTTCAGTCCTTCTGTTCCTATCTTTCACAATAAAAGCTCTAGACACGTACACTGCATCATGGCTTTCCAGAGGGAATTTAGTCACATGCCGAGGCTGAGGCAATGAGTTGTTCAATACATCAAAATTATTTTTGCTTAAAATTTTACTCTGGCCTCATCTTTGAGTTCGTATTCAACATAATACCTCATTATCTCAGTGAAATGTACTTAAACAAAAGGTGATTTATTATTTAGGAAGGCAAAAAATATGTTTTGCCAATACAGTTTTTCATCTGAAAGTGCCTTTGGCTAGTACTGTAAGTCAAAAGATGTATTTCAGACGCTGATTACAGTCTATAAAGTGTCACAACTGCTCTGAAGGTACCAATCCTGTGACGGCCATGATCGTGGGAGACCTCTGTCTTTGGCTCCTTATTATTGTTACGCAATATACACATTATTACATTTTCAGGAAATTACATTATTGGGTGCTACAGGTGATGGTCAAGAGCCATCCTTGAAATGAGATTAGCCACAGGTACTACTGGTAGTGATGTTGCTGTTTGGAGTGGAGGAAACTGAATGTAATTGTGTGTAGAGAGGCTGCTCTCCTGCACTGTGAGACTGGAGGTGAATTTAAAGCAGTGTATTGATGAAAAACGGAGCTCCTCTGTGACTAAAAACTCCTTCCTTTCACTCCATTCAGTCTACCCACTCCCCTGTATTTCTCTCACTATACTAGGTTAGTCGTTTCTCTCTCCTCCTCCGCTGGCTTCCTTCCCTCTCACTGCCATCCGTTTCTGTCTGAACGGTCCCTCCCTCCGGCTTTTTTGTCTTTTTGTTTTGTTCCTTACATTTCCCACAGTCCTGCCGTCCAACTATCCAACTCTTTCTCACTTTCTTCTCCTGGTTCTCTTTCTTTCTGATTCCTCCCTTCTTTCAGCCCAGTCGCCAGAAGTAAATGTTGGTATTGTATGTTTGTGTAAACCACTCATATGTTACCTTTATACTTTTCCTATGTGGATGACATTATGGCCAAAACGAACAAATGCTTCATAGCCACAGTTTGCAAAAATGCAACTAGGGATGTGAATTTAGACCGATAGCCAACCTTTTTCTTTACCTTCTTTATCCAGTTATAACCAACAAGTGGAGGGAGGCTAAACATTTTCAATGCTTTCATTATATTGTTCAAGAGTATTGCTTTGCTTAGTGCCTCCTTGCCCAGGTCTCTCTCTATCTCTGTGGGAGTAAGAGCTCCGTGCCAGAGACATAAGAGTCCATCCGCCCTGCACACACACAGTAGCCCTTTTTAGATAGAAATTGTACAAATTTTCAGGAAAGCCCAATCAGTTTTTTTTTTTAGCATTAGCAGTATAAAAACAAAATCGGGGAGTGCGGCAAAAAATTTGGCGCCTTGGATCAACTTGCCATTCTGCCTCTGTGTGTATAAACGCTCACAGCTTGCCGGCAAAACGGCCCAAAATTTGCAGAAAATCTGGCAGTGTAAAAGGAGCTAGTGACCGGGCTAACTGTTAACACCATCAGCTAACGTTACCTTACAGGTTAAACAACAACATCGAGCCATTTCAGTGGCGGTTCGGTTTACTTCATTAAGACTGTTTAATGGCTGGGTGTCGGATGTTTGCCGCTGCTGTTGTGTTAGCTCATGCTAACATTGAATTGACTGCTCTGATAGGCGTCCACCTCTGCCTCCTCATTAGCTTGTTTGACTTCGACTTCAACCTGGGCAGCAGACTCCACTTTCTCATCATCTCCCCCCGTAGTGCCAGTATATCATATTTCCCATATAATTTTAATGTATTTTTATTAATCATTTAAAATTCTTATTTACTGTGAATGGTGTAACATTTAATTATTAACATCCTTAAAGCCAACATTTAATCTGGCGTTTGGGTTGTTTTTCTCCATTTGTGACTATCACCTTTATCTCCCCCCAATTCTTTCCATCTAATCTCTTCTTATTTCTTATTCAGATGCTTTTATATCACCTGTCTCTATCTTCCCATACTTGATTTTTCTTTCACTCCCCCACAGTTTCACATTTTTTCTTTCTTCCCTCCCTCTGCTCCTTTTCACTGTATTGTTTTACGACCCTCCTTTTTCACTGTGGCTCTTTCCTGCAGCTATTTCTCTCACTCCCTTTCTCCTCATTACATCTTGCAATCCCTCCAAACTGCACTTTCCTCTCTGCAGTGCAGATTTGTCAGCCCACGCCCAAAATGTCGACATCCTCTGTCCATCCCTTTGTCCCTCTGACCTGACTGTGATACACCAGCTGCACTGTATGGTGCTGGTGTTGATGAATTTATAATTATACAAATTAACTGTCTTTATTTTATTCATCAAGAGTTTATAGAATCTCCTAGTGTAATGGGCTGTAAAATTGGAGCACCTTGTCATTTTAACATTCAACAAATACAGCTCCCATGAGGCTTTGAGAGTGTGCCAACGGCTAGGTCTCATGGGATCAAAGTCAACAGCAACATCCCTCTTGAGTCTTAGTCACAGGAGCTCTGTCAAAACCTTGCAGGAGCTGTAGTTGTTGAACACTGACAAAATAATCACTGTAAGTGTACCTAATATGTTGTTAGTTGTAGTTGTTATCTGAGCAAAAACCTGCATATACATACATTGTGTATGATGGAGGTTATTGGAAAACACTTGGCTGATAACACTGTGTTAAAGTTTTAATAAGATATTTGTAATGTTTCTTTACTGCATGGATGTATCGCTCTATGACTCAAAACAGGTTTTATTGTACAAGAAATTCAACTTTATTCCAGTTCCATTTCAACTTCATTTGACCTAGACTCTGTATAATTGCTGCTATTCATAGATGTTAGTGAATTCCCAACAAGATGTACGGGGAAATTAGGGTTTGAAAATCAAAAATTCTCACAAGTAGCACCTTTTTACATCCACCTGAAAACATAGTTACACTCAGTTGTGGTGATTTGTTCTCTTCCTACAGCCTTAACTTATTTCCAGCTATGTGTTGTCAGTAATTAACAGCTACGTAGCTTACTTATTTAACATAAAAAGCGTTGCATGCCTCGAGTTGAATACAAAAGTGCTGTGACAATTTCACTGTTTTTATCCATGACTTTTCAAAGCGTCTCACCAGACCTCTTGTAATGTTTGACCAAGTAGGTGGAAAATAGTTGCTAATGTAAGCTAACTTTACCAAGTCACATTAGCTTGATGGTGGTGCATCCATGTACAGAGTTAGGGCCGTGATATATTTGCCGCTTGATCGAATGTACGCGTACACAATGCGCGCGGTTTGTGTACGGAGCACCATGCAGCCAAATTGCACAATACTGGCGGTCACCACTTGGGGCAGACAACAGAAATATAAACCCGGAAACCGCGAAGAATCTCATGAGAAGAAGAAGAAGAGTACGTTACAAGAAGAAGAAGAAGTAGAGTAAGAATTGAAGAAGACTTGAAGAAGAATAGTAGAAGAATAGTAAAAGAATAGTAAATTAAACAAACATGGATGTCCTTGATGCAGAAGAGGAGATTGTGATTTTACTTAATAATAATAAGTGATAGGTAATAATGGTTGGCACACAAAATATTGACACTTTAGACACAATTTGGACATGTTCACTGTGGGGTGTACTCACTTATGTTGCCAGCTGTTTAGATGTTGATGGCTGTGTTTTGAGTAATTTTCCAGAGGAAGGTAAATCTATACTACTATACAAGCTGTACACTAACTACTTTAAGGTATATCAAAGTGTCATTTCTATAGTGTTGTCTCATGACAAGATATAATGAAATATTTCCAAAAATGGGAGGGGTGTACTCACTTATGTGAGATACTGTATATGCAGTAACTGTCTTACCCTAACCTGAACTGCAGCATTCTTTCTCCTGCATCACAGACTTGGGAGGAGAAGTGAAATAAACAAACAGTAGTTTTACTTTATGTAAGCTACATATAGACAATAGGGCTGCAACAATTACTCGATTAATCAATGACTAATTGACTATTGAATTAATCGCCAGCTGAAGCTGGAATCAGAGAATTTGGACTTTTTTTTACTTAAAAAAAGACTAAATCGATTAGTCAATTATCACTATAGTTGGCGATTAATTCTGTAGTCAATTAGTCATCGATTAATCAATTAATTGTTGCAGCTCTACATGCGTGTATACTTTCTGTGTGTTTCCTTTTTGATTGACTGTGTGTGAAAGAGTGAATGAGAGCGTATGTAAGTGCAAATAAAACAATAGAAACAGTTGGTTTTGAAGAAATATTTCATGTATTGCAAAGTAAACAACAATGTAAACAATTACAATGCAGAATGTAAAAATGTAAATAATGACATTAAACACAACTAAACTTTAAGGCACTTAACAATACTGTGCAAAGTTGTTTGTAGTGTCCAGTGCAGAGTGCATACTGGTAGTGCAACGAGAACAATTCATTATTAAAACATTCTAAGTTACAGTTCATAAACTTGCATGAGCTGTTTTATCTTCTTCATCAGTCTCGTTGCAGACTCTGGTGGCAGGTCCTGTAAAAACATGCCAACATATCGGCCAAACCGTGTACAAGTTTTGGCGTGCTTGCCGCTCCTTCTGGATCTCCTGGAGCCTCCGAAAGAGGGCAGCTTCGGTGGCATCCATCTCTGGGGTTTGCCTCCTCTTCCTTTTGCCACCTCTCCAGGAGGGTGTAGATGGTGGAGTGGGGTTGGGTATAGATGGTGGAGTGGGGGTGGGTGGTGGGGGTGAGGTAGAGGATTGAGGGGAGGGTACACACAATGTGGTGGCACCCGCAGAAGAGCTGGAACCAGCTGATGAAGGCTCTTCATCATCTATAAACACTATTATTTGCAGAGTACAGTAAATTTAGCTCTTTGTAGTGCAGTTGGCTGTTTTTCTCTCACCTGACCCCTCTGTTCCCTACTAACGTAAACTAAATATTGGACATATTCAGACATGTTTCAAATGAACTCAAATACATTTTTTTAATCAATGGGCATATGGGCCTACACATTGGGCTGCAGGTGTTAACCTACATCCCCAAATATCTGTGGTCGAAATATTTTAATGACCCCACCCCCTTAACATGCCTGCACAGGAGAGGTGAGCAGCTAAACAGACATTTCAATATATGTTTTGCTACTGTATCGATGTGTATGTGACAAATAAACGTCCAATGTCAAACACATTAAACGCTTACCGGGAAATTGGTGTCGGTGGTGCGATGGGTAATAAAACATTGCAGCCAGCCAAGACGTTTCACTATCGCCGGGCAGAACACATCATCTGCTGCATCTCCACTCTGCTTCTCCTGCATTTTCCTCTTGCGGCGCACATAGTGATTGCGTATCTGCTTCCATTTTTTCGGACAGGTTTCTGCATCGATCCCTAAAACCCCACCAATCTGTCGCAAACTATTTTGACAGGCATGTCTGTCACTGTGTAGCGGTGTCAAAACATCATAGAGATATGGGTAGTTCCGCACCAGGTCTATCAGCTTCTCTTCAAAAGCTCCCGCCATAGCCCGGGAAGTGATTCCGTCTGGGTGTGGTCTGATCATCCAGTCGGGTCACTGTGTGCATTCTCACCAGCGCCTCTAGCGGTTATGTGAATGTTGCATTTTGCGCACGCGTCGCGTTACCTCGCGTTGAGATGTGCATTCGACACATCAAACGAACACAGATCAAGCGTGGCAGCCATGATGCGGTCGCGTTTGCGTCGTTTGCAGCAAGTATATCACGGCCCTTAAAATGTAGGACAGTTATACCAAAGATACTGGATTATTACAAGATGGCCCACCTACAGTATTACTCCCATTGTATGAAATGGTAAACATTTCCGGTCTCCCAAGTAGGCGTTGTCCCCCGTAGCCCAATCAAAGACGATGGAGAACCGCCAGTCAAAGACAAGTATCTCCAACCTTGCTTCTGTCAACATGTGTGTACCCTTACTGGCAGTCAGCTAAATAAAAAAATGGTGCGTGAAAAAAATATTTTTTCCAGCGGATGTCTTAGTTACAACATGATTGAGCTAACTGGAGTAGTTTCATGTCGTATCCGACAACGGGAGGCTTTGTTTATCCACCATCTTTGGTTATACTCAAGCATATTTACTCACCCAGGCAAAAAAAAGATGGCAGTTGTTAAAGTTGTCGACTCAACTGCACACAAAATAGTTACGGTCCATTAGATTCTTGTTCTGTGCAACGCCAGGAGGGAGGAAGACATTCTGTAACAACCGCCACACCGGACAAATCAAGTTGTGGTGAAAAATCCAATTTTGTGCCGTTTGCAGGTTCATCCAACCCTTTTATGTAGTCACTTATATCCAATTCACGCAGTAGGCTACACTGATTTATCACCTCCTGCCTGCCCCTCATCTGAATCTCATGGGCCACGATAGTCACATGATTGCCAAAAATTCATTAGCTGATTAATCTCCAAGGTGATTGACAGAAAGTTAGTCTGTTACTAGTAGGGCTGCCATGATTAGTCAACTAATCGATGACTAATCAACTATCAAAATAATTGGTGACTATTTTAGTAGTTGGCTAATTGGTTTGAGTCATTTTTCACAGAAAAGCACTATAAAAGTGCCCCAAAATACTCCTATTGCAGCTTCTTATGTTCAAATATTGGCAGCTTTACACACTCTCCCGTGACAGTGAACTAAAACCCTTTGGCGTGAGTATGAAACAAGACATTAGATGACATAATTTTGGGGTTTGGAAGAGACAGACCAACATTTTTCAACATTTTAGCACATTTTTCAATAAAATTAATAATCGACTAATCGAAGAAATAATCGACAGATTAGTCGACAATGAAAATAATCGTTACTTGCAGCCCTAGTTACTAGTCTGACAATGCATTCATTGTTCAATTCATTTTCTAACATTCTCTGGTTCTGGTTCTCAAAGGTAAAGATGTGGTGTTTTTGTCAAGAGATGATATGTCATAGTTAATGAAATATGATTTTGGGATGTTGGTTGAATAAAATAACCAAGTTGAAAACATTTGCCTGTGCTGTGGGAACTTAGTAAAAGGTATTTTTCAGTATTTCACTATGTGTGCGTGCGTGTGTGCGTGCGTGTTTGAGTTAGGGTGTTAATTCTTATCTTATGTATCAGTTTATCTTGTTAATCTCTAAATGGAGGCAAGCTTCAGTGATCACAACACAAACATGTACAAGCAAACACATACACACACACACACACACACACACACACACACACACACACACACACACACACACACGTACATTAAACATGTAAAGCTTGTTTAAAAGCTTCAGTGGCAGCAGTCTTTGTGTGTGTGTGTGTGTGTGTGTGTGTGTGTGTGTGTGTGTGTGTGTGTGTGTGTGTGTGTGTGTGTGTGTCTTGTTTCAGCTCAGAAAAGGTGACAGTTGATGTAGTGCGTGATTACCAAGGAGCGGAGGTGGTGGTGTTTGGGTATTTGATAAGCACACACACACACACACTGTTGCCCACAGTAATGAGGGGAGTATTAGCTGGCATGGAGGAAAGGCAGGCCCATTGCATTGTAATTATAGAAGCTGACCGTGGGTGGGAGATGGATGGCTCTCTCTCACTCACTCACACACACACACACACACACACACACACACACACACACACACACACACACACACAGTGAGGTTCACTGAGAGAGACAGAAAGACAGACAGAGAGAGGAAGGCGTCCCGCTCTGTTTCTCTCTGAGTGCTCCAACAGTACACTGAGTGTGTCCAGGTATAGTTTTCCTCTTAATTGTCATCTCCTCATCTTCTCTCATCTTCAGTTCTGTTTCGTATGTATGTGTGAATGAGGACAGATGTTTATAACAGCCAGACTACTTTGCAGTGCTTGAGGTTATTTTGGTGTCCAGCTAGAGTGACATGTGTTCATGTGTTTGATGAGACACACTGTGCCCTCACACATGAGCTCATTTCCTTTTTGCTGTTGCTAAGCTCTGATGTGCCAGCTGCTGTTTTGCAGCTGGAAGAATGAAATAATCTAAAACTTAATCCTGGTCAGTGGTTCTGTGGGGGATTTGAGGCCACTTTGAAGTTTAGCAATTTAAAGTGTAAAGTGAAATTTTTTGTCCTAAAATTGGGAATCTGTTGTCTGCAGTTTCCTCACACAGTCAGTCAAGCAACCCTGATGTCTGAAAGAGCAGCCACCAATGCAGTTCTGTCCATTTGTTTTCACGTGTGGCCATATAGTGACTGAAGGGTAAGTTTAGTTAGGAGAAAACGTGTACCTGAGAAAGCCTTTGTCATTGTGTAGCTGCTTCCTTGAAAAAAGGAAAACTGAAGCTTACAGTCGGATGAGGTATTCTCCTTGAGCTGTTCTG
Organism: Epinephelus cyanopodus; assembly: GCA_026686955.1. Lineage (NCBI taxonomy): Eukaryota > Metazoa > Chordata > Actinopteri > Perciformes > Serranidae > Epinephelus > Epinephelus cyanopodus. The sequence continues at coordinate 11,423,151 of CM048918.1, read as the reverse complement.
ATACTGATAGCAGTTTATGAAATGCCCCTGGCACTGACTTAAATTCTGGATCAGGTATCAGCGTGTGATAAATCTATGCACTAATCTGATTCTGCATAATTTATTAATAAACTTTTAATCTGCACTATTTTACCATTCCTGAATTATGTGGGTCCCACAATTTCACATATTTTTTGCAAAGCACTTCTTAGACCAACAAATGCTAAGGTCTTTGATTTTATCTATTTATTTTATCTATTTATTTTACTGTATGTTTTTTCCCCTATCCTTTATGATATCTCACCATGCTTGTGAACTAAGCCTGTGTTGTGTTAAACATGCCGTTGTGGAGGAAATGTGCTCGGGGAGGGGAGTTTGCAGAGCGGTTTGGGGTGTTTGTGTGGAGAGAGGTTGATAAATGTAAAACAAATTTCTATATGTGAAACTGATAGAGCAGATGCATGATCAATAATAATAATAAAAAAAAAAAACCTCAATATTTTTAGAATATCTCTGGAAAGCTGCAGTCTAGAAACTTAGTTTAAATGGCCTCCGCCTTGTCAGTGCCGGAGCTTTCTGTGCGTCAACATCCTTTTCAGAAGCTCTGTAATCCAGCATGGAACATTAGTGTTTTTTAGAGACTTTATGAAAGAAGATCTTCTGTGATTATTTATCCATTTATCCATGTTGAAAGGAGTTGTTGTCATTAGCTGTTATAGGAAGCCTACTGAGAGCAAGATGTATCCCATGATGCATTGGGTCAAGTCTGTCAACAAATCGGAGATGATGCTGCTGACTGTGTAACAACACTAATCCCAGATGCCGTGTGCAATGAAGAATAACACCATATTCACCCATTCTGCTTTATCAGCAGATAGGTGTTGTTGAGCAGCAACCAAAATAATGAGTAGAATGCCGTGAGTGTAATACATAATGTGTGCATTATCCTGTGCACACTTGGATAGTATTATAAGGTGCACACCCACTGTGCAAAGAGCACCCATGAATATATGCATATGTATAATATACAATATGTAATAGTTGTTATTCCATTATTACATTTTTACAACTTTATCTTGCCTCTTGACACAGAAATGGGTTGGTAGTGTACAATTGTAATGTTTGTAAAAAAATAAATAAATAAATAAAAAAATCGCAATGGCATCGGATCAGAACTTGGCTGATACACATTTGTCTTTCCTACACTGCCTCAACAGTTTTTCTATAGATTTCAGTTTTGGCATTTGCCACCATTTGATTGAGAAGGTTTACCTCCATCCAATGGCAGCATCAGAACAGTGTGCCCAATGTCAACGAGTACAAAAGCGTCAGCCTGCAGCTGATTTCATTATTGAATTAATTTGCCTCCATGAGCTTAAATTAGTTTATAGTCAGATGAGCCATGGACACCAGGTTACATATGTTGTATTTAATTTTTCTTACCCTCTTTTCAAGCACTGTTTTGTATCCACACATCTTATAAAGTAAAGTAAAATGACTGGGTTTCTTCTTTTTTGTTTACTGCCTTTTCACATTCCTGTTCAGTAGTTTTAACATACGGTGTCGTAGGAGTCCAACCCTTTGCCACGCTGGCACTACAATAGATTCCTCACATGCTGTGAATATTGCAGAGAAACAACACCTCAATAATTTTCCCCCTATGCCTTCAGGACCGGGGCTTTTCCCGTCTTTAATACAACCAAAAGATTTAGCCACAAGGTTATTTAGCACCACAAGTAATAGAGCTGGTGTTAAAAACGGTCTTACCTCAAGCTGAGATGACTTTTAATGAGGTCGGATACAGAGACTCACAGCATTCATCAAATACATGTTACTGTGTACACACACACACACACACACACACACACACACTTTATATGATGCAAAGATTGGATTATGGGGTGTCGTTCTGAAGCTTCATGCTTCACAAGACCATTAAATCCATTACATCCAGTCATGCCTGCTTTAATCTCCAAATGAATGCCGCACTGATGGAGAATAGAGCGGCTTATTCCTGTCAGTGTCTGCACTGGCTGATTATTGGGCTGCTTTGTCGTTGCTATATTATTTTTTTAACATAAGCAGTAATGTAGTGTTATATAAAATTGTGAATTATTTCCTAAGAAAAGCAACAAAGCAGCGCCAGGCAGCAGAGCACATTTATGACTTCCAAACGGGCAGCAAAACAAAAACTATGGTCAGAATTCTTGTTGACACAACAAGAATTAGGTGATGTGTTTTACAAACTGTGACTGTGAAAGAACCGAAAGATCCTGCCACTCTGCTAGATCCTCTATTGTGTCATCCTATATCTTATTTGAAAATATATTGATGTACCTTAAAATCTGATACACTGCCTGGCCCTCGTCCGAGAGTTTACACCTCATTAGTTCAGCAGTCATTGCTGGAGGCAGGGGGGTGTGTCTCTAAGCAACATCAGGGAAGATATTTGAAAGGATGTCACCTCATCCAGTAAATACACACTGTTCATTATAGTAAATCGTCACAGCTCATGGCTTCATGGTACAGACGCTTTGCTTCATGAGGCATTTGTTCGTGCGTGATGTGATCTGAGCGACTCACCAGAGGGAGGCCAGAGTGGAGAGCAGAGGAAAGATACAAATTCTGCGCAGTAGAGCTTTAATTTGATGTACACAGTGATAATGATAGATTGGAGAGAGAAGAAGTGACATGGAAATTAAAAAACATGCTTAAAATTAAAGTTTGGAGCATTTTATCTTCCACATCTGAGATTAAATGTTACTGATCAGATGCCTTTTTTTTTCTCATATTGGTGTCCGTACCTGATGTACAAATAATAAAGCTCTGTTCCCAACAATTAAAGCAAATAGATATTGTGGGAACACAGAAAGCACTTTAGTCTGCTGAACTGCTGCAGCAGGAAACATTTTTAAATAGCAGGATTAATAAAGGAGCAAAGAGAAAACACAGGAAGACCAGGAGGAAGGGGAGAATAGGAGAAAGAGGAAGGAGGAGAGGAGTAATAGCAGACAGCAGGAACAGCAGGAAGTGAAGAACATCCTGAAGCAATGAAGCAGAAAATGTTCTTTCAGTTCAATCCAGATTACTCAATTTTCCTCTACAGGGATTGAACAGTGCTACCTCACGTTATTAACAACATATTCTGATGTGTTTATTTTGCTCTGCAAAATAGAAATAACTCTAAATAGGATCACATCATTGGATTCCTGTGAGATCTTTTCTTTGGAGGACACAGTTTTATACTTTCCCTGGAGGAAACTTAAGGTTTACTACACCATTGCAAGAAGAAAAAAAGAATTAAAAGAAAAAGCTCCCAACTCTTGCTGTGGAGATCAGAGACACACTTGGATGACAGATCATTGTTACTACTCCTCCAGCTCAACCATGTCCTTTTAAGAATCTGCAGGGAAATTAGTGAGAAGCAACTGTGAAAGCATCTGTTAAAGCTGCACAGCTGGAGCATGTCGGTGACTGTTTTATTATTAAAATGCCCAAACACTTAAAAATGGGGAGCCCATTAAAAATAGTTTTCTCTGTGCAGCCACAGTGCGCACGCTGGAGCTATAATCAAATGTTTGTTGTTAAATCTCATTGTCACCAAATCAGCTAATTTGTCTTGCCCCATCCTATTTATCTGAGATTTTAACTGTTCGTGAGCATGGCAGGGCCTTGAGGTCATCCAACCAACTTTTGTTGGAAGTGCCCAGGTCTAAGTATAAACACTGGGGCGACCCGAGCCTTTTCAGTTGCTGCACCAAGGCTCTGGAATAAGCTCCCCTGCGACATGCGTGCTATTTCTGACCTGGGCCTTTTTAAATCAAAACTTAAAACTTATTTATTCAGGATGGCTTTTAATACCCAGTAGTGTGGCAATACTTTTATTCTTTTTTTCTTTTATTTCTTTTTTTATTCTTTTATTCTGTGTTTTAACTGTGTGTTATATTCTGTAAAGCACTTTGGTTCACCTGTGGGTAGTTGTAAAGGGCTATATAAATAAAGTACGTTTACGTTTTACGTTTACGTTTTGTCTGGTTTGATCAAGTGGAACGTCATATTAATTATATTTTAGTTGCTGTTGTCAGCCCTGCCACAGTCTAGCGACCTGTCCAGGGTGTACCCTGCCTCTCGCCCAGTGTCAGCTGGGATGGGCTTCAGCCCCCCCGCGACCCTCAAGAGGATAAGCAATTACGGAAAATGAATGAATGTATGAATGAATTTTACAGTGCGCTAGGGGAATAATCACACAATAAATTACAAACTGTTTTTACTGAAGAGCTCAAGGACAAAAAAATGTTTTGTTATAATCTCACGCCCTCTTGACTTTAGCCATTTGTTTGCTTAACCCAGTCCAGCGCTGACTCAATATGCTGAATCAGCTGAAAAAAAAGCAGGCAAAGGCCGACTAGTGCCAACGGTGTGGGACACACCACCAAAACAAGGCCGACAGATGCCGACACTGACCGATGGCCGACCATCAACTTGTTGTGTGAGGGCCCACAGACTGTAATGTAGCCTCACAGACAGACTGTTACTCAAAGCGGCCCCACCTTACATATGCTTAGCTTTAATACCTTATAACATTTAAACAGGTGAGTTATAAAAGTTCAGCCCCTGCACAGTTGTTTTGAATATTGAAATTAGCTGTAGAGACCAAAACCATCTTTTGTACAAGGCTGTAAACATGTTGCATGTCTGCTGCAAAGTTGGTATTTTAACATGGGGGTCTGTGGGGATTGACTCACTTCTGGAGCCAGCCTCAAGTGGCCATTTCAGGAACTGCAGTTTGTGGCTCTTCATTTGTCAGAGGTTGCCACTTGGGGCCAGTCTGGGCATATGGTAATGGACTGATACTGGCTGACATAAAACCGATGAAATTTGATTATTCTTGACCTGACTTTACCGTGTTTGTTAGGGCTATTTTCAGCTACTATTTTGGCTTCCAGTGATTATGTAACCAGGATAATCAAGATAAAATGATTATTGTGCTGGATTCCATTGCTCAATGTCGCTCTTGTTTTGTCTTGTGTTATAAACCCAGTGCACCTCTTTCCATTCCAGTGGTTCACTTTCACCCCTCCCTCTAAAAGCCCAAACTCACTTTCTGCCAGTCTGTGTCATGTTTAGTTCACACTGAGCCAAGGTGATGGAAGAAGAGCCCTAGTGTTAAAAAAATCATGATTTTCAATTTTGACCAAAGTATTCCTGTTTATGATATTTGCAATAATTGAGCAGCCATTAGTGCTTGTCTACTTCAGCCTGCAGGTGTTCCAGCGCTACTCTCCCTAATGTCAGCCGGCTCTACACAGCGAGCATTACAAGTAACAACGAGCAACAAGCATGAGTGAAAAAAATTATTTGCTTGCACTGGTGATTCTGACTCTGTTCTAACATCAGGGTTGGCAAAGTTTGCTGAGCTCTGACAGTCACGAATCCATTATTTCTCCTCTCTCTTACTCGTCAGCAAAAAGCAGTGAACACAACAGTCAGGAGGCAGCTTCTCATTTTTAGTCATCATCAGTTAAAATGACAAACGTCCTCGACCACATGTCATATCAGCTGTCGGCAGTTAACGTGAAGTCTGTGAGTACACTGATAATAGGCCAAAATAAAACTTGGCTGTCGTGGGGTTTGTTTGCTCTGTGCAGCCGGCGTCTGTACTCTGCCAAAGATCATTTATGTTATAGAATCTGGGAAGGCTCTGCTGGAGATTCTTCCTCTGTCCTTTTCAAGGAAGATGTTTAACTGTGTCTGTTGTTTGCTTGCGCTTCCTTATGTTGTGTGATTTACAAGTGTTACTGTTTTGGTTTTCATTGCTCTTATGCCTCCATGCCAGTGATAGCTGTGGCTGGAGACAATATGTTCTTGGGTTGTCCGTCCGTCTCTCTGTTCCTCTGACCGTCCCATTCTTGTGCGCCTTGATGGATTTTTTTTTTTTTTTTGTATGACAGCCCTCCGGAAGGCCATTTCTCAAAAAAAAATAAGCCATACACTCTCCCAAACAGATGCACGTAACTACTTCTTATGCAGAATGGTGACATCAGACCTCTCCACCATAGCAATCTTTTTTTTTGTTTGTTTGTTTTTGTGCAACATGCATGTGTGTGTCGTTTCTTGTTGCACGTGGTGTTTCAGGGCAGATATTCGTTTACACTGATGGCAGATTTGGGTCACTTTAAACATGACTGAATAGTTTAGGCAGAAAGATTGGACCTGGGGCAATAATTGCAATTGAGCATTAAGCCCTGTCATGTGAATATAGCGATGTTGTCACTATCTAGGACAGGAAATCGTTTGTGTGTTATAGGATGAGTCAACATTTACCAAGGCATCAATACTTAGTTTTGGTCAGTTGATTATTTCCCCACACAGGCTTCTGTCCCTCCTCCTCTCCAGTGACTCATCACTGCTACTCAGCATTTACGCCCACATGATAAGACATCTCATAATAATCCAAATTAGACAGAAAGGGCATCTTTTAAGAATCAACATTTCCAACCAAACTCTTGTACAGACTTGAGTTCTTCGACATAAAATAGTGCAGAGGGTTAGAATATAGGGATAAAATAAACATGCATTAAGTATAAAATAATAAACAGTAGATTTGTGGTAGATATTTGGGGAGTAATTGCAAAATGAATAAACTGTAATGTAGAATTAGAATTTCTTCATGGTCACTGAACTGGCGCATACAACAGAATTCAGGCGTGTTGCCTGAGGAGAGCGCCAATATACAAGGTATAAAATAACAATGAAAGAGTGAGAATAATAAAACCTGATCATATATCTCACACACTTGCATAAACTGTGACACACATACACTTGCATACACACAGGCATACACATTACACTTGTGTATGCACCATTATGTGTTCTACTTATAAAAATGCAGCCACTGTGCTTTAAACCAATGTTCAGTAGTTGATGGTGGCTGTGTTATATTGAATACCAATGAAGGAACGCCGGCTCTAGGAGTGCTGAGACACTGCATTCTTGTGCGTTGCCATCTTTGTCTATTGTAAACAGGAATGTTGTAGTTGCATATGAAAAGTCCCTCTATCCATTTTCATCCATGTAGACTCAGCAAAATACTCCAAACGTCTTGCTCCCCAGCAATGCTTTCCAGCTCCTCTGGGGGCATCCCAAGGCGTTCCCAGGCCAGATTAGATATAAAATCCCTCCAGCGTGTTCTGTGCCTGCCCCGAGGCTTCCTGCCAGTTGGATGTGAAAACCTCTAACAGGAGGCGCCCAGGAGGCATCCTGATCAGATGACCAAACCACCTCAACTGACCTCTTTAGACGCTCCCTCCTAATGTCTACTTACTCTGTCTCTAAGGCTGAGCCCAGCCACCCTACAGAAAAAAATAATTTCAGCTGTTTGTATTTACAGTCTCATTCTTTTGGCCAGGACCCAATGCTCGTGACCATAGGTGTGGGTCAGAGCCTAGACGGACCAAAAAATCGAGAGCTTTGCCTTCAGGCTCAGCTCCATTGCAGCACCTGCATCACTGCTGATGCAAATCGCCTGTCCATCTCACACTCCGTTTCACCCTCATTCATAATTAGAAGTAATGAATATAAATACAAAGATGTAAACGGATATTCAAACTGTAAGTAAAAAGTATATAAAGGTAAAGTGATAATAAAAAGGTAAATTCCCTTCCGGCACTGGATGCTTAAAGCTCAGGCGTGGGCTCTGGCAGTCAGATAATGTAGGAAGTGACTAATTGAAGTGGATGCACACATGACTGGTGGAGAGTAAAGCTAAATTATAGCCATTAATCACAAAAATATAGCATCTAAAATACACCAAACATTGCAGATTGATGATATGTAATGATGTGTAAACATGTGTAATGGGGGTTTTCCATGAACTGTTTCAGTGGAGCTTCTTCTTAACCAAGAAACTGGTAATAGCAAGATGTCAGCAGAATATACACAATAGGCTGTTAATGTATGCATGAGGACATACAGTGACCATGTTAATTTAATGAACTGTAATCCCACAGACACACCACTCCTTGCAGTAATTCGTCCTCAGAGGAAATCTAATCTGTAACTCTAAACCCATGACAACAGAGTGCTCACACCCATCATCTTGTGTCTTTTCACTTAGACAGGTTCTCATCAGTACGAAGATATAAAGAAAAATAAAGTTATAATCTTCAGAATACAGTCCTGGTTGAAAAGCGCCTTCATATTCAGCAGATTAAGGACAGCTGGTGTGTCTGTTGACAGTGCAGCCGAATGAACTGTAAACTGAGAGGATTCATCGCTTCATTTTGTTCTAATAAAGAAGAAAGTCAATCAGTTCTGTCACGCCACGAGCGGCTGTGATCGAATCTCAACACAGCACACACAACAGCAGGGCGCGATAAACACTTCCTGTTGCTAATTCAACATAAAAGCACCCAATGGTTTGCCAGTTGAACGCTTTTAATGTGAAGCAGCAGTGAAGCATTGGTTTTAGATTAGCAGCAAGGGTCTAACAGCACACAGAAGTCACGGCCCAGTTTATAACCAAAAACAACCCCAAACTTTGGTTCCACATTGCGTGCATCAGTCTACATACCGTGTGCTCTGCTTGTGACTGCATGAACTGGACTGCGACAGTTCAATGTGGCTAAAACACAAACCATTACAGCCCTATTTAGCAGTAATGCAACACAGTTCTGATAGGTCGTAGATAACAATCTTTTATCGATTAAATAAATGTATGCATAATCTGCATCATAATATACATTATTTCCTGTTAATTCCCTGTGCGTGTGAAGGTAATTTGAATCCTGTGTGGGGATGGCAGACTTTGCCAGTAACAATAAAAACTACTATACAGAGAAATAATTATAGACATGAACACTGAATGGCTATTGCACAAAAAGTCTGAAATAGATTAAAAATAATGATATTCTCATCAGATTTTCACTCAGATACATTTCTTTCCCATCTTGTCTCACCTACTTTTACAATGATCTGTAGATGATTCACATTTCCTAGCATGCCTTTCGACAAACAGTTTGTGCCTGCTGTATTCAGTTGTTGAGAATGATTGTGCCCATACTTCAGAATGCAAAAAGATGTGTTTCATTTTCTCTTTGATATGCTCGATATGAGTTGCAGGATGCAGCTCAGCAGTCGAGGGACTTGTTGTCAGCAACTTGTTATTATACCTCCCATTGCACTGCACCGCAGCAGGCCGTATGGCTTTCTAATCTCATCTAATGTGTGTTCTCTTGAAATGGATGATTCACAGTTCAACTTGCATCTATTACAGACCAATATGTTGTTTAGAACAAATTGTTTTCAGCCCCCCATCATTCTGTTTTCAGTACATCTGCTGTGCCTCCCACTATGGTAGGATGGTCTTATGACACATTTCCAACAACTGCAGATTACAGTTGAATGTAATGTTGAAATAAATGGTTTCCACTGAGCCATGTCAGCATAATCTGTGTTTTTCATGGCAGAGAGAATAAATTGTGAGTGTATGAGCGTAAAAGAAGGTGGTTTAGTAGCATCAGTTTTATGATGCATTATGGGTCTTGAATGATATCAGGGAGATGTGGCTAAGTCTCACAGCGGTGTGGTTTTGACACATTAATTTAAGCTACTGTTACACAACAGTGACTATTTCTGGTCTGGTTGATTTCCTTCCATTCAGTGTACAATCTTAAACTGGTTAGATTTTGTGCAAACTGGCTGAGCTGGCATTTGTCATCATGACACATTCGTGCAAATTAAAAAGTAACTTATATCAACAACCTGTGATGACAGCACTACGCCACAGAATAACAAAGTCACTGGTGTCTGACATGCCATTTGCAGTTTACTGCCAGCCTAGGCCGGCAACATGAAGGAGATCAGATTCCAGTAGAGATGGGAGGGGAGCCGAGTGGCCCATATTGTGTTTGTTTTCTAGAAAGTTCAGGTGTTGTTTTGGGTGACGAGACGAGACATGGGGGAGTTAGTCTCTCAAGAAAACTAATGTCCCGCTTTGAGCAGCATTTTGTTTCCACTTAGTCCTGTGGCTATCTTTGAAAGCTTTGCAATGTGTGAGGCTTATTCATGAAGTTAATATGAGGAATTATCTACATGATACCTTGTTACTTCACTACAAAAACCCAAATAAGGTGGAAGCTGGCTGGAAGAAGATTGCCACAGATCTGAAATTTCATGTAAGCTAATCGACCATTGCTAATAACAACCTGGAAACGCTGAATCCCAAACACTTTTTCCGTGAGTGTTGGCCTTCACCAGCGTTTCCCCTTCATCGATTCGCCCCCAAACCAAGGACTGAGGACTGGTTTGGACCTCAGCATTGCATCCTCGCTCTTTGCAGATGATGTGGTTCTGTTGGCTTCATCACTCAGTGACCTCCAGCATGTACTGTGGCTGTATGCAGCCAAATATGAAGCAGTCAAGATGAGAGCCAGTATCTCCAAGTCTAAGGCCATGGTTCTCTGCTGAAAAACAGTGGCAAGAGGCCACCAAGAGGCCAGCCTAGAGTTGCTGCCCCGAGCAAAAGACTTCAAGTATCTTAGCGTCTTGTTCATGAGTAAGGGTAAAGGCTCTTGATTTGCTGGTCCCTTTACTTTCTAACCCCACCTATAGTCATGAATTGTGGATAGTGACCTAAAGAATGAGATTGTGGATACAAGTGTTTCCTCTGTAGAGTGGCTGGACTCAGCCTTAGGGATAGGGTGCAGAGCACAGACATCTGGGAGAGCTCAGAGTAGAGTTGCTGATCCTACACGTTGAAAGGAGCCAATTGGTGGTTTAGGCACACTGGAACATGTTGGAGGGATTACATATCTCATCTGACATGGAAACGCCTCAGGATGCTCTAGGAGGAGCTGGAAAGCGTTGCTGGGGAGAGGGACGTCTAGAGTACATTGCTCAGCCTGCTGCTTCTGCAACCCAGTCCCTCATAAGTGGATGAAAATGAATGGATGGTTAATAACAAACTGCTTTGGCTACATATATGTCATTTCAGGTAAATATTACAATATGAAACGTGTTGTCTTTTTAACAAGTACAAATGTAAAGATAGCAACTACTAACCCATCTAGTAGTGATGTCTCTAGTATGATCTTGAGTGCACAGATGATAGCTTTGTGGTTTGTTCAATAATATAACAGAAGTGCATGCTTAATGGCTTTAGTGTGGACAGAGAGCTCCGATGTTACATGATGCAGTGTGATAGTATAGGACACTTGTTTACTGTTGGGATACAGTGTCATTATGTTCCATTTGGGAGCGGCTGCTCAGTCAAGTGCAACAACCAGTGGTAAAATGTTCCTGTTCGATGTTTGCCTTAATACCAAATCGCTTTGAAAATGTTTACACCTGCCTAACCCCTTGTTACTATAGGTACCTGATTTGTTAAGAGGGACATTTGCAGGAAGTTTTTATTTGACTGTTTCCTTAGGGCGCTGACGAAAATAAAAAACACAAAGTGCACACAGTGGAATAAAAACAGTGAAGTGATAGACATAGCAGATGACTCACAGTGTCAGTTTTAGTAATATATTAGTTAAATCACACATACGTTTTCTATTGTCTTTTTCATATCAACAGTCATCATACACCGTCCTGGTTAACAGAACATTGTGCACAAAATATGACTTTTACTGACGAAAAGCATTTATCTGCATTTGTTTATCTCTGCGCAGTCTGAGACACATTTATTGTTCTGTATTTTGTGGTTATGAGCTACTAAGCCAGACAGTACAAATGTCCCAAAACACAAAATCACAGTGTTCCTCTGGGCTCCCCTTGAGGCTGCAACCTGACAAACCATATCCCCTCATTTTCTTGCCATCAAACGCGTGAAAAGCAAAGAGGAAGAATTTATTCTGTCAATACCAGAGTCGCCTCCATAAGCTGTGCCCTGCCTCCTGCTTGCAGCACATTGTCAGATATTGTAAATCGTATGTCGTGCCTTCGTTTCATGTCCCATAAGTCACATATACCTTGATGTCAATTAGCATTCATCACTTAGCTTTGGGGCCACAGACAGATGCCACTGCTTGATAGTTAATGTGCCTTGTAAATGTCAATTACAGCACATATCTTCAGGCCTGTAATGAGCGAGATGATGACTGATGCTGCTCAGCTCAGGGGCAGGGCTGAGTCTGAAGCTTGTTTGCCATCCGCCAGTATGTCAGTTCATGTTACTTTAATGTCACTTAAATACAGTTTAACATTACGTTAAATAGACAGAGAGGCAATATTGTGATATAGTAAATCACTAGATGATCTGTAGGTTCATAGGTACAGTAAAAGTCTTCATTTACTCCATTACCATTACATGGAGACTAATCACAGTGCCAATAAACACCAGAGGAATTGAACCAAAGACCAGCATAGCCATTAATTATAGTACACGGATCAATAACATTAATTACAGTAATTTACATCTAATTACTTTTTCTCTGACTTTTTCTCCTGGTTTATAAGAAAGTTTAACTGCTGAAATTAGAGGTATGGAGGAGGGTGTGTTGACTGATGCTGTCTGAATAAGGAATTGGCTTGAATACACAGGACAAGATTTGGGACTCATTCTAAATATGTTTTTGTATCTGTTGTAATGACTGACTGCAGTGGCTTTTACACTTCAACAAGTGTTTGTATTGTTTGTGTTAGTTGTTCCCAAACTGGGGTGCAAGCTGGTTTAGGGAAATAATTACATTTCTAACAACTTTTTTCACTATTGATTAATCTGATTATTTTTATCTGATTATCTGACTTCTAGACTTTACTGTTGTTAACTGTTTTTTGTTTATATCGTTTACCCCAATTATATGTCAGGAAGGTGTGAAATCATATTGCCAGATACTGCCCAAGGCTACGACAGACCTTCTAAACACTTTAGGATGTCTTGCTGACACCTGCCTTCTCAGTATTAATATCTGCAATTTATTTTACAGTCACACAATATTAAATTCAGTAGAGCCCCTGTAATTGGATCTGTGCTTTTCCTGCTCCCTCCTCCTCCATCCTTTCCCTTCCTTGCTCAGAGCCATATTCACCTGTAAATATTTAACAAATATCAGTTTTATTACTGGGCTGGATATAAAATATTATATATGCCTTACAGGCCTTAATGCAAAAAAAAATTCATGAGTAGTCCAGAAGAAAACCATTAAATTTACATTTTTATTTTACCCATTTACGGTCGAAGTTGGTGAATATTTCTTTAATCACTTTAGAGAAATATAAAGTAAATATCTTTGGATGCTTTGCACTGAGTCTGACTAGTAGACCTTCGAAATGGTCAAACATGACTACATTGCACACCGCTGGTTTTCTTTCCATACATGTTAACAAGTGCTGTAAACCCACTGCCGCAGCCCAAGCTCTTTTAATTTCAGCTGTGATGGCATTTTCAACTGCAATTATGGATTGCACCAGCCCTGTTGCTGCATCTAAGATTGCATATTTGTATATAGCCTACCGTAGGTTGCTGGCTGATGTTGCTGTGTAATGCAAAGTTCCATCCAGCCCTTACAGGACTGGCCCACTGGGAAAATTCCTAAACTTCCCGCTGGTTAGTCCGGGCCTAGATATTTCTACTTAACTGCCTTTTTGGTCCATCCATTTTCACCTGTTTATTCAGGGCAGCAGGCTGGGCAAAGTACTCAGACATCCCTCTCCCCAGCAACACTTTCCAGCTCCTCCTGGGGGCATACCCAGACCAGAAGATCCCTCCAGTGTGTTCTGGGTCTGCCTCCTACCAGCTGGAAAAAACGGAAAACCTTTAATGGGAGGCATGCAGGAGGCATCCTGATCAGATCCCTGAACCATTTGAACTGGCCCCTTTGGACACAAAGGATCAGAGACTCCACTCAAAGCTCCATCCAGATGTCTGAACTCCTCACTTTCTCTGTAAGGCTGAGCCCTGACACCATCTGGAGGAAAATAATTTCAGCTGAGTGTATCTACAGTCTCATTCCTACCTGAAGCTTATCTGAAGCTCATGACCATAGGTGAGAGTTGGGACATAGACGGACCAGTAAATGGAAAGTTTTGCCTTGTGGCTCAGCTCCCTCTTCTCCACAACAGTCTGAGGTCCAGTTTGGGGACCTGAGAATTGCATCTCTGATCTTTGCAGATGATGTGGTTCTGTTAGCTTCATCACACCATGACCGCCAGCATGCCATGGGGAAGTTTGCAGCCAAGTGTGAAGCAGTCCAGATGACAGTCAGGATCTTCAAGTCCGAGGTCATGGTTCTCCACAGGAAAATGGTGGATTGCCCTCTCCGGTTTGAGAGAAAGTTACTGCCCCAAGCAAAGGAGTTCAAGTATTTTGGGGTCCTGTTCATGAGTGAGGGCTCTGTGGTCCAAACTATATGAAATCCTGACATGAAAACATTTGGCAACAATATCGTCCACTGGGAATCTATTAACTATGAGACCATGACCATAAAAGCTGTGTCTGCGTTGGGTCCAGTAGCTGCTGTGCAGGAGCTCTTTGTGGGGTGTAATTTTATTAAAGCATGACTCCATGGTCACATGTTAGATCTCAGCAGGAGCTGCTGCCGCCATTAGAATAGAGCCTCATTACTATTCAGAGCTGTGTATACAGGCAAGTAAATCACATTTTAGTAACTGTGTCTGCTCACCATTTTACACATAAGCCATCTGTAAGATACACACACACACACACACACACACACACACACACACACACACACACGCACACACAGTCCCATCCCATTACAATCAGTTTCACAATTTCCTAAATGCCACCCCAAAGACACTGTGTTCACATTAGCATAAATCAGCAGACTGAAGAGATTTCTATTGAGCAGAAGGGGAGCTGTGATATTTTGCCGAGGAATCAGAAGGGAAGGATTAAAGGATCAGATTTCAGGAAGCTTTCTGTTGTTCCATAATCCAAAGTGCTTGTAGTACAAAACTGACCTGGTTGATGTAACTGTTTGATCAAATGAATGAAGCTGTTATTCCCCTCTTTAATTTTGAATGTTTGTTTTTTTGTTTGTTTTGGTTCTTCAGTTTAACATAATCCTTTTCTGGTATAACAACTTTACTGTGATGGCACTGTTTTACATTTCCTCTGTAAAGCACTTTGTTTAACACAGAAGATCAAAAAACAAAGCTTAAAAACAAGCTCCCTCGTCATCACATTGTGTCTTTTTTTCAGCAAAGCATTTAACTTTGAATTACTCTGATGCTATAATTTTCATGAATGACAACATATTTAAATTGAGTGTTGAATGGTAGTGAATGAGAAAGTAAAAAAGTAACCATTCCCCAAAAAAGACTAGCCTGAGAACCAGTCAGATCTGCTCTGGCAGATGCTCAATAGACCACGCCCAGATGCACATATCATTAACTGCAAATCATTGTTAATACTTGCCCTCAGAGCATCTGTACCAAATTTGGTAAAATTCTGTCCACTGAGGTACATATTTATGTTATTTGTGGCGCCCCTATGGGTCAGACTTGAAATGCCTTGGTACACTTATTCCCTAACACACCTCACTACCACCACTAGAAGTAATAGTGTAGCAATATTATGGTAGTCATTTCATGTGAGCTGATAAATGGCAGCAGATCTTCAGCACTCTTTATCTTCCTCCTCCAACACTCTCATCTCACATCCTGTTTTCTTCTGTATTTCCCCCTTCTCATCTGTTCATATGGTCCCAGTGTAGATGAGTTCTTGTCTTCAAAGTGCTGATGTAACCAATGTGTCTTTCAACCTGCTAAATCCCCCCCTCTCTCTCCCATAACAATCCTTATCTTCTTTTCTCCTCCTCAGCATCTCTGCTCCATGTTCCCTCATCGGTCGCTTTTTTTCCCCCCTCCTCCTTCAGTGGACTCTCTCCACATCATCCATGATATTATTTGTAACTAACCCATCTTGTAAATCAAAATCTCTAACTGAACCTGTATCTCCCATCTCTGTTCCTTTTATTTATAATTCACCTATTTATCTAAGAAGAGGTGAAGCAGTTTTTCTAACTCTGTTTCATCGTTGTCAATTAAAGTAACATCTCCTTATCCCACTGTCGTCTTTTCCTGCTTTTCATCACATTCAGCTGCTCTGAACATCTAGTTATTTCCTACAGAATATTGCAATGACATACAAGCTGCCAGTAAACCCCAGACTGCCTTCTTTTATTTTAAAAAAGTAGCTGAGCATATCTCAAAGGTAGCTTAAACATGGTTGTTGCAGGGTTTTAAAAAGTAGTAAATCAATTAAGCAAGGATTAAAGAGTCGTCTTCGGTGCCATTTTCAAAGGTATTACATTTTGTAGCTTGTTTTCAATATGTATATTTGTCAAAAGAGATTATTTGCTACAGTTTGCATTAATTTATTCATTGTGTTGGTGCATAGTATGAGTATCAGTGGAATCCTGCTGGATTTGATACAGTCGTAAAGGGCATCCATTCAACCATTGACTGACTGATTACCCGTGCTTGATAAAGTTATGTGAAGGTCCCTTTACACCTCGGTGTCCAACTGCCTAGCTAATGGGGAATGTAAGGTTTTGTTTTGGGGTTTTTTTCCCCAAAGTTTTTATTTTTTGAACTTTTATGTTGTTTTGTTTCATCATGGTTTGTTTCTGTTTCAGATTGAAAGCAGTTGCATCAGTGCTGCAGTTCATAGAGAAGTCCAATAAATGGACTGCTTTTGTGTTTTTCTGACTCGTCTCTGTCACAGTCATGGCAGCAAATAGTTTCACTGAGCATCTGTAAATGTTTGACGGGTGCTGTGTGCTGTCCATGTTGATGGGTATAACATCTGCAAATACAAAACATGTTACACATATGAACTCTATCACATAATATAAAACTGAGGTAAGCTAAATTAGCCTATCACCATTAATATCACCATAAGTTATGATTATTTGGTGCTTTGACTTTGCAGCATTGGAGATGAAAGCAAACAAGACTGTCCATGCACTGTTGAATTATCTATTTTTCTCAAAGACTTTTATTTTTTGGATTTTAAATCCATAGCTAGCCTAGTTACGAAGACTCATTCAGTACTCGGTGGCTTCAGAGCAGCAGGTTGCCTCCCCCTGTTCTAGTTTATCCTCTATCTGTGTTTGGTTAGCCTTTGGATTTTTGACCTCTGACTTCCTGCAGTCAGTAGGCTTTAGTTTATTGCTAATATGACCATGGCAGCACACTAGAATCCTTCAACATTAGCATACCTATGACTTGCTGTGTTAAACTTTAAAGTAACTGGAATAAGACGTCATCAGGAGTGGCGTTGATAGTTTAATCAAAAATGGGGTAACTGTCAATCAGTGCATGCATTTATTCACACGGGTGCATAAAGTGACACATTTTCATAATGACCTACCTTGTTTTTGATCCACAAGTAACTTTTTTTTTTTTTTCAATTCAGTTTTTTATCCAAGTTACATGTCTGTCCTCCTGCCTGAGCCTTTGTCCTGTGAACACTGCACTACCATACCTTCTTTTAACAACCTGTCATGTGAGCCAGCAGCCTCTGAGCTGTGCCACTGTGGGTCACACCATCGTGCCAGTCAGTGAGTCAGTCAGACACAAAGGAGCAGATACTGAGCCTTCAGCCTGCGTGTTGTAAGTGTCAGTCAAACCATTTATGTGAGACATCTTGTCCTCTCAGTCATGACCACAGCAGAGACTGAAGCCTGCACTTGAAAGGAATTTAAATCATGCTTCAGCTTTCGAATAAGTCAAATTATTCATTTGTGCCCCTTTGTTCAGGGTTTGCTATCGAGTGCAGTGTAGGATTTAACATGAATGTTGCAGCACCTTTACAGTACTCTGTCAATGTGTCGCTCATTGATTACACTTGTGTTTGTCTTGTTCAGTCGTCTGTGAGCAGCATTCATGGCACGAAGAAGGTTTGCATTCCACTTGGCTTTCCTAGATGACAAAATGCACTCATATGTGTAGTGTTATTGAAAAGGAGAAGATTGCTGTGCAGTGCATTTATGACTCTTGGAGAAACAGTTTCTCACTCACTTGTGATAGAGCAACATGGTTAACACCAGGAATGGCTTTTTTTAATCTAGATTTAAAAATTTCAAACGTGTTTCCTGGTAATGAAAAAAAATCACTCAGCAGTTTTCCACCAGCTCCATGTTTTCATGACTGTCATCAAACCTTTATCCCAAACATGAGAAAACAAAGCAGCACGAACTGACCAATCACACATGATGCGGTATCTCTGATGTTTAGTTATATGACAGAGATATAAACCACACATACCATTCAGATGTTGATTCAGTATAAATGCAATGCAAACAGAGTGCATGAGCATAATAATCCTCAGCAGCAGAGCCACAAGAAATTCATCCCTGATAAAGGATTGTTGAAATGGTTGAGCACGTTAAACACAGTAAATCATGAAATGAAATAAAGTCTACATGGAGTCCTCATACAGCTTCACCGCAGTTCTGTCTGAGACGCTGCTCAGCTGTGAATATTGAACTCAATAAATTATTCAGCATTAGCACCGAGTTCACAGAAGAAACCAGCCTGAGAGGCACACACTGTACCCTCACACCCTCACACCCTCACACAGGGTAGGAGGCTTTTCAGGTATTTCTCTCATGAGCCAGAACAAAACAAACCGCCTATTGAGTCACAGTTGAGTCACTGATATTGTGCTTCTGTTACTTGTAACTTGGTAAAAACTACGGTTGGGTAATATTCATATTTGAACCACTTACTATAGTGGTTCAGTGAGATAAATCTGCCAGTTTCAGTTCAATTGTTTAGCCTATTAAGTGTTAGAACATGTGCCCCAAAATACACGGGGCACGGATGTGGCACAGCATCCCATCCATTATAATCAACAAAGGTTGCTACACTAACACTGACCACAGAAGTCATGCTTGTCAGCTCAATGCTGTTTTTATGTAGCTTTTTTGAGTTTGATCAATCACAATGGAGGAGGCGGGGCAGAGACGTGCAGGTGTCCCCAGGAAATGTGTACCTACAGAAACAGCAAGCTTTGCGTCCATGGCGACAGCTCCACCCAAAATGGTGTCTTGTCAACGTGAAAAAAAAATATTTTTTTCCAGCGGATGTCTGAGTTACAACATGATTGAGATATATTTATATATATATATATATATATATATATATATATATATATATATATATAATATATACATAGCTAATCTAGCCAAACTCTGTTGGTTTTCTAAGTATTTGTGAACAACAAGGCGATTCTCTTCTTTTTTTTTTGTTAACTGATGGATTTCCAGATTGGAAGCAATGTGACACAGCAGAGCAACACTGTGGGTGTTTTAACATTTCACATCATAATAATTCAATCAATTCAAAACATGCTGTATTTTAAATGAGTTGATTAATTCACTGCCACTTAACATAACCAAGCCTACACTTCCAAACCCTGCCAACCTACTGCATCATCGCCAGGGAAAATTCAATATGAGCACACAGTGAAGCTGGCAGCAACCACATGCTGAGACAGAGTCTGTGTAGCAGGTTAAAAAAAAAACCCTGCTCCACCGTGCCTAAGTGACACCTAGCATCTATGCCCCAAGAGTTTCAGCTGTTAGTGATGACATCTTCAAAAGTCCTCCTTAATCTGACCAACAGTCCAAAATATGTTTAAATTGATGTTATATATGACAGAGAAAAGTAGTGAATCCTCAAACTTGAAAAGCTGGAACCAGCAAATGTCATCAAGGATCACAATCAATTTATTTATACATTTTCTGTGGATCAACTAATGGATTAATCAGCTAATATGGTATCAGATCTGGTATAATTTTGATATGAAAATATTGCATATGACTGTGTTTCAACTTGTGTACCCTACACTGAGAGAACAGCTGTCCTGTCCGGCAGGATGTGAGTTCAGTTGTGTTGGTCGCTGCTGTTTGTCACACTGCTGTGGTTCACGTTCTGAGCTGGAGCGAACAGCTTTCATGCAGAGCCGAGCGACTTGCAAGTTACAAATATGTCGTCTGTGTGTGTGTGTGTGTGTGTGCCTAAATGCCTGCCGCTGCCCAAACCAACAAACACTAGCACGTACAGTACATACCTACACATGTCACCCACGCACACACACACCACCCAAACACACACACACACATGCAAATGAACTCACGAGCACATTCATGCAAAAACACACATAAAGGATGTATATACAGGCTGCAGAGGAGGTGACAGTTTAGTGTGGGAGTGAGTGCAAATTACTTACGAGGCGTGTGTGTGTGTGTGTGTGTGTGTGTGTGTGTGTGTGTGTGTGTGTGTGTGTGTGTGTGTGTGTGTTAGTTATTCAGAAAGGGGGAAGACAGACTTCAGATTAATGGGAGAAATAACAGTGAAGTGCTCTCTGCAGGAGTTTGGGGATTTGGAACTTTGGAGTTTATAATCCAGACAATAATCCAGTAATTCATTATTAATATATTGATAATTCCACAAATATTAATCTAATAATCTATTTTTTCATTGTGCTCATCAAGTAATTGTAGCCTTTTCTTTAATTAAGTAGCATTTCAACAGATTTCTTTCCCTTAGTGACTCTAATCATTATGTTTTAACAGCATGAATTCCACCTCGTCCACCTTCCCACCTCTCACTGTTTTTCTCTGAATCCCTATCTCTCTTCATGACTCTCTATTCCTCCTGCACTTCTCCCTCTTTCCCTCTCTGAATTATGATTTGCCTCGTTTCTTTGACAGAGAGTGCCAGTGTGAGTTGTGGGGAGCAGAGGCAGAGGTACCCACCCTTCTAGCTTGACTCCCCAGGCTTCCTCTGTCATCTTCCTCCTCCTCCTCTTCCTCCACCTCCTCCTCCTACTGTCTCTGCCTGCTGCTTGAGGGATCCATCTCACCTATTAAATTATTTAATGTACAGAAACATGAGAGAAATGCAAAGAAAGATATAATATTGGATGTCTTGTCATTCTCTTTCATCACAAACTGTGAAAAAACATCCAAACTGGCAGTTTAATATAAAAGATTAATGGAAACTCACAACTGAACAAATGTATGAATAAAAGCTGTTACCCAAACCACCACTCAATCAGTGTTTTACATTTGAAGTAAAATAAGATAGATAGTTAGGAGGGAGGTCGATCAACCTCTCGAGGGCATGAAAGCTGGTGTTGGCACTTTTCTGGAAAAGGCAAAAGTTTGGAAAAAACGACAACAAAAAATTAATGAATGCACTCTTCTCCTGCAGCTCACCTCTTTCTCACCTAACCCCTCCTACTAGACAAGCACGTGCAACTGCACATGCTTCATAGAGTAACCTGTATGAGTATTTAGAGCGCGGACAGTTGTTGCCAATGATGGATAGCAACTTTTTCTGCAGGATTCTCTGCCATTGAATCAGGTTTTCACCATCTGAAGGGACATGCACATGTATCCGCATTTGTGGAACAGCCAACAGGAACACCCTCTCTTTAAAATGACCTGTGATTGGCCAATGAGTCTCAGAGAGTGAACATGCTTTTCAAATCCGAAGTCCTTGGCCATCTTTGATTGAAGATGTGTTCGGTACATCAGTTATCGAAGTTGTTTTCAGTTCATTAATTGATGAATCAAAATAGCACAACTGAGGGTGTTGGTTAGATTAACTGCAGAACACCTGAAATAAAAACTCTTCAATCAAAACTAGAACAACTTTGATGGAGATGAAGACAGGAAAATAGATGGGAGAGGACAAGAGGCTGAATAGTTGGCTGGAATGCTGGTGACAAAGAAAGAGGTCAGTGCCACAATGGACCAATAGTGTGTAATTAGTTAAGAGTGAGGGAGGTTGTGCAACAAATACACAAAGAGATAGAGGGTGATTGAACAGCTAAAACGGGCATATGGAGTGAAAACAGAGAGCGGTGTCCCATGAATACATAAACACACAATTAGAGGGAAAGAAAATGAAAGAGGCTGATTGAAGTTGAATACAATTAGGGGGAAATGAGAGAGAGAGACTATGAGTGTTTGAATGCACTAATGTAAAATTGAATAAATGAGTCTCCTGAGCGGAGAAGTTCCCGTTTTATTTATTGTGTAGAGTAGGAGATGTGGTTTACGTGGAGTGATTCCATTGTAGCGTGGCATTTGCCTCCGGCTCCTCACTCCTTACATTCTTGACTAACTAATGATTTATTTTATTCTCTGCAGAGGACGAGAAAGAAGGACGACAGAGAGAGATCCCACAGTGGAGAATAGTTAAAGTGGATATGAGTAGATAAGCTAGAAACAGTACATACTGTGTGCTGGGTATTATGAACAGCTACAATGCAAATACTAGAGTTTATAGTAACTCTAGCTCTGAGCTCTTGAACTCAAACTTAATTAAATACTCAATTGTTTTCTAATTTGCTCCTCAAAGGTCTATTAATTAATTATATTTTTCTGTGTATACACAGTGTTTCACAGGGATGCAACAATCATTTTTTTTCTCTCCCATCACCAATTCTCAATTTTGCTTGGTTTCCAGACAGTAGCAGATTTGGAAGTGTGTCTTCCTGGTCAACAGGGAAAACTTGTTCAGTTATGTATGAATTTGTGAAGATGAAACAATAGTTTGCACTGTAGTTTCAAGGAACAATGCCAAAAGGGAAATAACAATACAGTTTTCAAGCTATTTGAAGACAAGTCATTTGTTAAATATGTTGAGGACATCAAAGGTTTCAAATCTGTGACATGTGGGAAGTTATGACCGCGGTTGAAGGACATTATGTAATCAAAGTATTGAATGATAAACAGCGATCAACCAAAATGTTAAAACCACTGACAGGTGAAGTAAATGATTTTAATCACCTTGTCACGATCCAATGTTCTGATGGGAAACCTTGGGCCCTGGCATTCATGTAGATGCCACCTGACACACACCACCCACCAAACACAGCAGTAGACCAAGTATATCCCCCCAAGGCTATGGCACTCCCCAATGGCAATGGGTCCCTGCAAAAATGCACCATGCCACACCACAAAAACAGCTCAGGAATGGTCCAAGGATCTTGGCAGGGGCTCAAAGCATTGACCCTCCCACCAAATTCCCCAGATTCCAATTCAATTGAGGATTCACGGGACATGACCATACCCCAGAGGTATCCCTGAGCCACAATGAGGCGTCCTTGGATTTGAGTCATGGACACAGGACCTCTGGCGGTGTCTTGCATTGTTTTGGCACCAGGGCATTGGTGGCAGATCTTTTGAGTTCTGTGGGTTGTTAGGTGGGGTATCTGCACCTTCTACAGTACTCAATCAGATTGGGATCTGGGGAATTGGAGGCCAGGTCAATGCTTGGAGCTCTTTGTCATGTTCCTTGGACCATTTTTGGCTGTGTGGTATGGTGCATTGTCCTGCTGGGGGGCCACTGCTGGGGGACTGCTGTTGACACGAGGGGGGGGCACTTGCATTGTGATGAGATGATCAAAGTTATTCACTTCACCTGTTGGTGGTTTTGGGGTTTTGGCTTATCAGAGTACAGTAGTAATGAGATATCTTACAGTTTAAGTTGAACATAAGGTAGAGACAGCACCCTCTTCCTTAATCTTTCAAATTTTATGGTCTTCTGTTTTCACAATTTATTGATGAAATTCCCACTTTGAATGCACTTAAATGTAATTTTAGTCCCACATGAAAAAAAGAGCACATACCACAATATGATACTTGCACCGCAAGTGGAGGAATGGTTGCTGTCAAAATGTGTGAAAAACACTTCAAGTTTTCCTCACTTCTTAACGATACAAGGACAAAAATATAAATGCCATCACAACTGTTTAAACTTGTTATCAATTTCTGGGCGTCAGAGAAAGTTGCTGTGTTAATTACTTTGTTATTTTGATTTCCAACTTGTCTTTTGTAACCACTGTTTGACAGGAATTAATTCCTTGACAGCTGCCATGATCAGCTGACAAATCTCATACATCTCTTTTGTCTGCCTTTTAAATTCTTTAGGTCAAACAGCACCACAAATAACTCTTGGATGTAGACCAAAACAAATCTTCTCAGGTCCTTATGGTGCTGTTGGACAAAGATAGAAATATGAAGTTTTCAAACGAGCAAAATGAACCAAACAACAGTTCAGTAGCCTACATCAACATGATGGATGAGAGCAGCTTGTGATCACAGTTTCCTTCCCTCTGATGTTAAACATTATTTGGCCAGTAGCTTTACTGTATGTTCTGCTGTTATTCTCAAACACACTGTCAATATAAAGCACAGACAAGACTAACGGGAGCTGAAGTTTATGTCACATCGTATCAGCCATCCTACACTGTGATGCAGCACAGCTACCCAGAGGCAGCAGCAGAGGTTAAAGAGGTACGCCTGTGACAGGAGGGACACTGGAAACTGAATGACTTGAATGTCAAGCTGCCTCTGATAGAAGCACTTAACCATCTGCTGTTCACTAGACAACAACAACACAGACACATGGTGGAATGACGACTATGTCCAAAAGTCCAACATGACATAAGCTGTTCCACTACTTTAAAATGTATCAAAGACGACAGAATAGACTCAGCTGTTCCACCTGTTCGTCACAAAACAGACACAACTATTAAGGTGAGAAAACCAAATGTTGCTAATAGTTAATGTTAGGGTTATGGGATACATTAAGGTAACAACTGGTTAAAGCTAAACACCATGTGGTTGAAGGGTTAATGTTATTTTAAAAATACTTGTACTTTGTCTATAGTAGCCTTTAAGGCTGACTCAGATTGATGTAAGTTGTGTCAGATTTGGCTGTTCAATACCAATATTCAACTATTTTTTCCTTTTTTTCATATAGACTATCAAACAACTCTTTATTAAACTGTCAGATTTTTGAAAAGGGTTTGGCCAAACACTTATGGTGACAACGACATACAGGTATAGTAAGCTAATGCATGCTAACTAGGCCAAAAACAAATCGCAAATATGCAATCGACACTAGATATCGAACAAAATACTGTATCGTATTACATTTCTGTGTTTTCACCACTTCAGAAGGCAGAAGATAATGTTATCTTGGAGACTGACCAGGCAAAGCAGCTGCCTCCGTCTCACTCAGATCTGGGTCTGGGTCAGCAACTGTCTGTATCCCTTGCAAATATCTTCACCAAGCGAACCAGACAATTTGACATAGTGTAATGATTTTACCATGTAGTTACTTCTGTGGACCAAAATGTCCCCAGTACACTGCACACTGACTGACAACTCCAGCCCCCCAAAAATGACTGTTCAACTTAAAGAATCTCAGTCCACTCAGGGTCTCCATCTGATGTTTCAAGTCTTCAAAGCCTCTAGGGGGCAGCCCCGGTAGCCTCCCACAGAAAGAGATAAGGCCTTCTGTTGCTGGTCAACACCTCCATGTACATCAGGGGCCAGTTGCACCAACAGGGCTTACACCTAGTCTTAAGCTAAGTCACTTGTAACTTGGTGTTCTAAGTCCGACCTAATAGTTACGCTGGTTGCACCATCTAGGCTCAAGCCTTCTTCTCACTGAGGCCAGGCGTAAATCTTACGCCTAGCTAAGAACAGGTGTAAGGTCATGGCGACAGTTCAGTTCATCCACCGTCTGTACGACAAGTGGGCATTCAGACAGGAGAGAGTAATTAGGGACAGAAGCAATCTATTGGACGCATATAATGATGAGGAGCTGATTGAGAGGTTTCGATTCAGTAGGAGAGATCTGTTTGAACATACTGGAGGGCTGTCGCCGGATTTACAGTTTGTGTCGGGCTGCAACGCAGCACTACCACCAGCCTTACAGTTGCTGATTGCGGGGCAGGGGGAATCCTCCCCAAGTATGTCAACAACGATGTCACTGTAAATTGAGGTTTTCGGGGGAGGAACCCTGCCAGTTGGGTGATTTTTTTTTTTTTGAGGAGATGTCTTTTTTTGCCTTGCTGAGGAGCTCTTTCCGCTTCTTCCTAATGTCAGCCTCTGTACGAAGGCAGCCAGAGTCTGCACACACAGTGATGTGCCCCGTTATCTCTGCCCGCACTGACTGTTTTTTTCTTATTTGTGATGACGTTTGACTGCTTCGTACAGCTCGATTAATTTTCTAATTTCAGTGTCGGTAAAGTTACCCTTTCTTTTTTGATCCTCCATGTTTTCTTCAAATCTTTAACTGTAAATAAACTGTCAACACAGATGAGAGGGGCTGTCAACTGTCAAGCACAGGGGGTGAGTCAGCAGTGCGTCATTTGACATCACCGTGCTCCTCTAGGCAGGCCGCGTGCGGCATTCCAGGGGCATTCACATGGACATGCACAGCCAAAACTGGCGTAGCTAAGACCAGTAGGTGCAACTGGTGTAAGTCCACTCCTTAAGACTGGTCTTAACAAAGACTGTCTTAGGAGTTACAACCAGGCGTAGTAAAGACCAGTTGGTGCAATATCTGATCGTTGTGGTAGTGAGAAGTAAAAAAAAAAAAAACTGTAGAGGAAAGCAGCATTGTCACATTTGCACATGTGAGCAGTCAGTGTGGAAGGTTGGCATGACTTTTGGAAGTGTTTACAGAATTGAGGTGACAGAGACCTGTAGGAAATTATGAAAGCCCTTTTTTGACTTTTTTTTAGACCCACAACAGTATAACTGGCCTCAGTTGTGACAGCACACTGGATAGACATTAGTATTGAAAAAAGCAGCAGAGGCTGAATGTTTTGGTGGCACACACACTCTAGGCATATCATATTTTTGATGTCTCTGGACATTGCGAGCAGCTTTAAACCATCATCACGAAGTAAAATTTAATTAAACTTTGCTAAATATAATTTTCTAAAGAATAAAGAATTTTACATTAGATTTGGAACAGCAATATTTTTCTGCATTGTCTACAAGATCCACAGTTATCTGATTCATTACAGCCAAAATAAATAGCAAACTATTGTTTTCACGGACTGACGTCTGTTGTTTTCTCTTACTACTCAGCAGAAAACAGAAGCGGTAACAGAACAGAACATAATGTGCTTGTGTGTGAAAAGTCAGTTTGTTAATGCACAGACTTAATCTTTATAAACGATGACTGCACTGCCGCCTAATATGCAAATAAATGTAAGTAGTCCTCTGTAAGTCGGGCCTGAGGCTCTGACACCGGGCTCCGCTGCAGACTGATGGGCTTTAAAGCTGTCTGAACACACATACAGCAAGGACGCACATACAAACATTTGGTCTTAGTGAAAACACATAGACATACAGTACACACACAAATATCTTGGTTCTTTATGCATGGCAGTGATAACTCTCAGCCCACATGCTTGCTAATGAGGAGGGGAGAGCAAAACACAGCTCCGCAGGGAGGGGGGGTGTTTGTCTAATTTGGTGTGGGTGGAAGGATGGAGGGGTGAAGTGGTGGGGGTGGTGTGTACAGCTGGAAAGATAAAGAGAAAATGAACGCTAAAAAGCATTGCGCTGCTACTCTTTTGTTTGCCTTTTCACAGCTGCATTTTCTCTGGTACTTATGCAGATCCAACAATTATTTTAAGACTACTTATTTTACACCAGTATTTTCACCTTGCTCATACTTATACAGTTACACACATTTACACTTGGAGGCTGGCCAGTATAAGCGCAGTCAGATCTCTTTACCACTGAGCAGTTGGGTGTGAAGGGCCTTGCTCAAGGGCACTTAGGCTGTGGTGAACAGGGAGGGGCACATGCTGCAACGTTGTACATGTGAGGAATTATCTAATCTAGCTAATGTACAAAGGGTGCAGGGCAATATCTCATTTCTTTCACACGAGGTTAAAGTAACCTTTGAAAGTACTTGAAAGTACAGGATTGTCTTTGGTGTTTGGGAGTCAGAGAGTTCATCCTTCAAGCTTTGATGTCACCACATAGCTGGATATTACCGGTGGGCTTTTAGTGCTCTGGTTGTGTTGGGCTTGAAATTGTAAAGTTGTGCCACAGTTACAGGAATGGTGTCAAAAATGGGGTCCTTGGAGGACTTTTAATGGGTCTCAGAATGAGATACAGTTTATTTTCAGCCACAGGAGCAGGGTGGCTCTAGGGATGGCAACGTCAGGTCAGTTGGTCGATCCACCTCTTTGGTCCAGACTAAAATATCTCTACAATTATTGGATGGATTGTCTTGACATTTGGTGCAGATGTCCATGGTTCACAAAGAATGGGTCTTAATGGGCATTTTCGGACAGAACAGGTCTGTGGACTCCTTGAGAGGCACTTCCCACTGGGGAGCCCCTCAAGAACGATATAGCTTCAAGGGCTAAAAATGTCAGATGCTGGGGCTGCATTGGCTGTTTTTGATCCATTAACATACACTTCTGACCCTCAATGTTCCTCTTGTGCTCGGAGAGTAGGTTACCTGCTCTGAAATAGAAGCAAGAAAAGTCTCCCAAAACGGGGTTGTAAGAACTAAAATTGTTCAAGAAAAGAGAGCCATGTAAAAGTCCCTCCAGTCCAAAAACACCTAATGTCTTTGGTAGTCACCTTACTGATTTCTTCGGTTCAGAGTCTTTTTTTTTTGTACAGACATTCCTGTTCCCCTCAAGATGACTTTTAGGAGCAGTTAAGGAGCAAATGCCTGCAAAATGAGTGACATTCTATCAGCCTCAACTTGAACTGTGTAGTACTAATTAGCAAATATACTAACATGCTAGAATAAGATGAACGTGAAAAAACACTCACTCATAACATTAGCTTGATAATATTTTCATCGTGAACATGTTAGCATGAACTGCTAACAGAGCTGCAGTCTCTTGTTTGCTGTGATTTTACTCCCTAGAGAAGTTCGCGCAATTAAAAAAGATATATTTCTTTGACAAACTTTTCTGTCCCCGCTGTTGCCTCTTTAACAGTTCAAGTTACGTAATTCTGTCCATAGTCACAACTGAATTTGTTTTAATCTGATTCTGTTGTTTAATGCATGTCCATCTGGGTTCCCTAAATTGGCGAGACTTGAAGAAGTGAGCAGAGAGCATTAGCTCATCAGCATTGTGAACAAGTAACACTCACTCAGCTGCTGTGTTAGTCCCTCTGTAGGTGTGACTTTTGAACGTTGGTGACCTCCCTTTCTTCATAACTGCTGACTCGTCAGTGTAGTTTTGTTCCAGTGTTCCTCGTACAAACTGATATGTTTCACTTCACTGGTGCGTGAAGGTGTTGCTGTGGACATGTATTCAATCTATAGTTATCTCTAGTGGCCTAAGCCTTGGCCCTCCACCCTCTTTGAACTCACTCTCATCACAGAATGTCAACCGTAGTCAGTGCTGTTGACATCAACCACCTCATGGGTCAGTGCAGGGTCACTGTGACTGATGCAGCATCAACAAATTCATGAAGAGATTTCAGTCGATGGCGTTTTCAGGATAAAAATGAATGAAGAGCATCACAGTCGCCTCCTCTGTGCATTTGATGAGACTATAACTTTGAGAGCAGCCATCGTTTCTCTGCAGAGCTCCGTCCTTTCACCCTGCGGCCTGAAGTTCTTCAAATAAATTGAGTTGAGAGTGTTTTCAGAGTGCCACTTCATGGTCTTTGCAGTTGCACTATGATCATATCTATATGCATGTATATAGCCATCTATTCTCCTGCCTGTCTGTTTAATCACATTGTTTTCTTGCCTAGTTTACATGATGCAGTGGTGTATCCTTCAAAATCTTTGCTGCAAGTATATGAGGATGTTTCAAAGTCTTGCTCCATAACATTTCCAATGAACATATTGATCGATATCAGGACTGACACAATGAAATGACAAATTGCTTATTGGATGTTTGCCATTTGCATGTTTATAAAGCAAAACTCTGAATTTTGATGTTGTCTCTAAGGATTGTTTGTTTTTTCAGTGAATTACAGCTACAGTGTGCAGTCCACAGTTTTCTTCTTCTTGGCTCCAATTCTGATGAGAGCTGTGATCAAACCCAAAAAGTCAGGCCTGGCCCTGGACCCAAGTCCAAACCACTAAAGCAGTTTTGGGCCCAAGCCCAATTAAAATCCCAAATTTCCATTGTAAAACTTAAAGGGGCAAAAAGCGAAATCGTTTCACCGCTAGGTTTGCTGTTGTGCACTGCCTGTAGACCAAAACAAAGTGTGTCATGAGCCACTCCTCCCTCTACCTCTGCTCTCCACCCCCCACCCCACTCGCCTCGTCTGTGCAGCTGAGCACCGCAGCATCTCCACGGACTATTACATCCAGACGGCCCCAGTGTTTCTTCTGCAGGCTCCACTTCACTCCCGATATACCCGCTGCTTCTTCCCACATTATCCTGAATAACAAACCAGGGCTCGGTGCTCCGGCTGGATCCAAATAGAGAGCCGAGGCTAACGTTAGCTGGGAGGCTAGCGGAGGCTAACTGGCTGTGCTGGCAGCTGAGTGAAATGGAGCCTGAGGAGGAAGTTCCAGTTAGCCTCGGTGTCACTACAGGCAGATTCACTCGCCACAGGGGCGAGGAAATAAACCTAAACAGCCAACTTAGTTTGGCTTAGTTTAGCAGTTAGCGATGTCTTTCACTCACTCTCAGTCTCTGCTGTGTTTAGCTATTTCCCTGAATTCCTGTTATCGTTAGCACCAATTGGATGCCATGCTAATGTCCCTACTCTTCTCTGTGAGCCGGAGCTGCGAGCCCGCCAGGCTCACGGAGAAAAGTAGGGACGTTAGCGTTAGCACTAGTCTCAACTCAACTAGTCGGCACTAGAGCTACTACGGCTACTGGAGTAACTTAAGTTACAGCTATGGGGCTCTTCTACCAGCTCCTAGTCACTGAGCCTCGCCTCCATCTCAGCAAATATATTACATTTATGGGGTTGGATTCACATGAACGTGCAGCCGGACCGGCTTGTAAACAAGGGCCTGGAGATCAACACAGAGAGGGTGTGTGAGGTAATGCTATACTCCAGATGAAATTACACCTCTAGCTCTTCACATAGCAATTTTTTAATTCCTTCAATCTAGAAATGATGAATTTCGCTTATTGCTCCTTTAAGTCAACTTAAGTCTTTTCAGCGTTGGAACAGATGTGACACAGGGTGCATTCGTAAATAGTCACTTGGAGCACCAGAGGGAACACAAGCTGGACCGCTTATAAACGGTTTGGTTATTCAGAGCACCACACTCTCGGAGCAGCAAGGTGTACTCTGGGCACTCTCTTAAGCAGCAGAATGCCAAGTGCAGTGAAAGTGCAACTTAATTTGTATGTTCATATAGAAATGGGGAAATTTCCACAAACTTGATCTAATTTCAGTCCAGGCTAATTTTGAGAATTTACAGCTCAGGTCAGGCCCAACGTGTCCAGTAGCTGTGGTGTTGACACTAATGTTAAGCATTACTTTGGATCGGCAGGACCGACTTAATGGTGTCTATTCCCCTGCTGAAAAGCCACAGATGTAAAGCTCCACAAGGAGAGATGCATTAAAACCAAACTCACCCGCACTTCAGCAACAAACTGCAGAGGCTGCAGCTGCTTGTAATTAGTAAATGAGTGACCTTGTGTGCAATAGAGGAGCTGGTGATAGCATCAACGAGAGAGCATTGCTTTCTCACTCAGCAGATTTCATTTAATTGATTTTTTCATTTTACTCATTGCTTTAAGCTACTTAGTAGGCAGGAGTAAAAACCTGAAGCGTGAATTAAAATGGAAAGATTAAGTAAAGTCAATACAGTGGACAATTATAAAGCTGCTTTTCAGTCTATTTTTTAGAGTTCTCTGACTTACAAATGTGGGTAGTGGTGAGCAATAGTTTGTGTTGGATGTTTTCTGTTTGTTTGAGCAAGTTTGTCTCTTTATAGCTGTTATCATGTATGTAAAAAAGTTAAAAGAGTTCGGCAACAATTTCTCACACAAGTGTTGCCTTAATAAAAAGTATGTATTCTGGACAGTCAGTGTTTTAAAGGAAACGTTTGAGTTTTGGGATATGGACATGTTTGCCTTTGTACAGAGAGTTTGATCAGAAGATTGATACCACTCTTGTGTCTGTGCAGTAATTATAAAGCTACCACCAGCTTAGCTTAGCTTAGCTTTGCATAAAGACTGGAGAGCCAGGCTCTGTCCAAGTGTAACAAAATCCTCCTATCAGCATCTCCATAGCTCACTAATGAAGAAGTGGTAACGTATTTGTTTGATCTGTACAAAATCACAAGTGTACAAACAACCACTCTGTGTTATGGAGGGTTCTGTACTAGCCTATTTCTTGACACGGGCCGCCAACTTTCTGTAGCCCTTGCAAGTTTTCTGGCAACTGTTGACAGCAAAGAAATACTCCAACATCCCTCTGTGGCAAGCTGACATATTTACACTTTAGTTTTTGTCCAAACGACACAATATGTGAGTCAGTGAGCTTCACTTGTAGGTGGATTTCCAGTTTTTGTGCTAAGCTAAGTCAGCCGGCTGCCCATGGTGTTTTCACATTTAGCATACAAACATCACAGTGGTATCAGTACCGTATTCAAATCAAAGGTAAATACGCGCCTTCTTAAATGCCAAGCTTTTCCTCTGATTGAAGAGGTGTGCCACTCACCTCTCCTTTAGTGGGGACTCACTTCTGTGCGTCACATTTGCTTTCAACATGCGACCAAAGGGCCTTGTTGCCACAGTGACCAGCATGCAGGTGAATTAGAAAGTTAGTTTTGATAAATTTGTCCTTGACGAAGATATACTCTGTTGTGTAAAAAAACCTGAATGGACTAAATGAACCTTCTTTCTTTCAGTTGTGGATGTTATTTTTATTTTTATTTTGTCTCAACCTTTAGAAATTCTTTGAGATGTATCAGACGGAGACTGAGATAATGGAGCAGAGAGGTGTCGTGATGTTGGACTGGACTGTGCTACATGTAGCAGAGGAAAGAAAGGGAAGGAGTCATGCAAAGTAAAAGAGCACAGCGATTAGAGAGACGGCTCAGAGAAGGAGATTATTTGGTGGTGAACTTTAGCATCTCCACTCTTGATGAATGTCTCTGTAACAAACGTGTTGCTGTCAACCTTTAGCCCTGACCTTTACGTCATCTGCAGCTTAAGCGAAGGATGAGGAAGAGAGGAGTGGAAAAGAGAACTTGATGTTTATTAAAGTGTCACAGACAAGGTCACAGCCCTCCAATTACACATTTACACACACCTGTGGACTGTGAAGGATGGAAGTCTTTATCCACTGTGGTGTGTCATGGCAACAGTTTCAAAAGCACATGTATTTCACAAAACTGCAGTCCTTGTTCAAGTGGCTCCAAAATTTTGAAGCCCCATTAGCCAGAAAAAATGTTTCTTCAGACCAAAAGCTCATTTCCCCAGCAGCCTATATCTCTTAAATAAACACTGATTGCTCTGAAATCCTGTTTCTCCAAACATAGACCGATCCCAGGTATTTTTCACAGACTCTACCCTGTGTTTAGAGCAGCTTTTTTGCCACCAAATGCGGGTGTTTTAAGCCAAAACATGAGCTTTCCCTAACCACAAAAACCACCTTTTTTGTGCCTAAACCTGACCACACACACCACTGTGTTGTTAACAAATGTTAGGTTTCAGCGTATCCACTAAAAAAATGTTCAAATGTCATTTGTGGTTTACAGAAATGTACAATGCCAAGATGTTTTCTTGCTAATAGATTGTGTAATTGCAGAGAGGGTGTATTTCTAAACAATGGTCATTTGTTTATGAGATAACAGGCTGTTGGAGAAAGGGAGCTTCGGTCAGACGGGACATTTTTCAGACTTAGAGAGCTTTGGAATTTTGGGTTGTCGGAACAATGGGCACACCCCTTTCAATCAGCAATAGACAGATATGCACACATTTGTACAGCTAAATAACAAAATAATTTATGTAGTTTTGAATCCTAAATAATATTTTTGGAGCATTAAATGATCCTGAATGATG
Organism: Epinephelus cyanopodus; assembly: GCA_026686955.1. Taxonomy (NCBI): domain Eukaryota; kingdom Metazoa; phylum Chordata; class Actinopteri; order Perciformes; family Serranidae; genus Epinephelus; species Epinephelus cyanopodus. Next base: position 11,389,403 of record CM048918.1, on the reverse strand, counting down.
TTTTAAGCAACATTTTGAACAACATGCACCATTAACAAAGAAAATCGTGTCCAAATGAAAACATAAACGCGTAACTGACGCACTGTCAAGCCAAACCAACAGGTGGCAATATAACCCTAACCCTAAAGCCATGCAAAGAAGAAGCAGAAAATGATGTTGGCCAAACAAAAGCCTGAAAAAAGCTATTATTATCTTTACCCTGCGTGAAGTTTTTCAAAAAAGGTTTTGTGTTTCAGTAACCTCATATGCAGTTTGCATGTAGACGAAAGGCCAAAACACAGAAAAAGCTACTATTTTAAATATATACTTGTTATATATATAGTGTATGTGTGGACAAAGCTTCAACCGGCATCACTCCTTTGTAAATAATGGTGCATTCAGGTGCTCCTTTTCAAATCTTGAAGTAAAACATTTCACCAGGAACCCTCTTGCTGTGAGGCGACAGTGCTAACCACTACCACTAACCACTGCTGCCTGATACTTGTTATATATCAACAGATGATGGACACAGTGTTTACAGTCAGGTTAATGAGTGACTGATTTATTCAAATGTTTCCTTTCTGTAGCACCCTGTGATTAACAACAAATCCGGGCTGCTAACAGGAAAAAAAAAATGTATTACCGTGCTGCAGTGGCTTTTTCACCTGAATACAAATGCGTGGTAGATGTTATGTGGTCATATGATATTTCTCAACTTCATTAAACAACTGATCGGGGGAGAATTAATTATGAGGGCTGTGCTGAAAACAATAGCTGTGTCCTACAAATGTGCATTGAGAAAGCATTTCTAGGCCTCGTATCATTTTTTTCTGACAGGAAATCAGCCTCTGATTTGGGACATAAGTAGAGAGTTAGAGTCCTCCATTCTTTTTCACAAGGTCTTGACCTCTATTAAAAAGTTGATGGATTGCCTACTTCACTGTCAATAAATCTTTATCTGCTGAGAGAACGGCTGGTGGGAGATGGACAGAGTGATGACCTTCTGCTCTGTAAGGTCAACTCATCTGATATCCCTCAGTGGAGGAGACAGCACAGTAAATGCCACACACATAAAGGGCATACTGACATGAACAAGACACATCAACAGTATTACATGGACATCTCCTGAAATTTATCTTGTTCATTCAGCAAGCGTACATTCACATGATGATTTATACCTCTTTCAGGTCTTTTTCAGGGGTTATCTTACCAGTGTCAAACCCTTCTTTTGTCTGTTAAAACCAAGTCAGTCAACACTGGTTAATCCCTGGTCATGACAATGCAGATACAACCAGGGTCACAGCCGGCTGGGAGAGATACATACCAGTTACCTGACATCTTGGAAATGCGTGGGGGATTTACACGTCATACTTAGAATGAGTGTTTTGTCCTTGAATTCCTCATTGTACAGTTTATTAGTACATCACAATATATATAATATAGGGTTTTCTTTTTTCTTTTTTTTAAATCAGGGAGGTGATGTGTCGCCTGGAAATCCAGACCCAAATCTAGAAAGATTTAGGGTCTGGCCATGAGTAATGCAAATGGCCCAGCTCGAGGGGCGGCACCAAGCATGCATTTGAAAACATCACTGCACACAATTGGATAACACTACGACTAATCAGAACAATACACGGGGTGACGTATCCAGAGCTTAGCTACCAGCGGAGCTAACTGGTACAATAAACTCTTGCCGTATCCGGTCGGCAAAACAGCAAAAACGTCCTTCTTGCAAAGGAAAGACTCGAGCGCCGGCTTCTGTAGCGGCCAAAGCCGTTTCAAACAACTGGTGTTCATCCGTATCATCTTGCAATGTTTACTGACTGAATCCGGATTTCGTCATCGCAGCGCTGTCATCATCTGTTTAGCTCGCCTCTAGCCCGCCTATATCAGATACACCGATGTGATTGGTGCAGCTTGGTTCCAACAGCATGGGTAATGAGCATCATTACTGATTGACTCGCTGAGCAAATTCAAATTGTGCTTTCACGAGAACTCTGGATTTCCAGGGTACCTGATGTGTGCATTAGGCCTGAGAGCCACACCTCATGAAACTGATCCTGGATCCAGCCCCTGAAAATGACACAGTTCATTGAGTGTTTCCAAAAACAGATAGCAAAAAAGAAAGACAAAATATATTAATGTAGGGGATTTAACCATATCGTAAAGGTCCAGTGTGTAGAATTTCCATTTTATATTGGTAGAAATGGAATTTCATATAATGAGTATGTTTTCTTTTTGTTGAATCACCTGTAAATAAGAATTGTTTTGTTTCATTACCTTAAGCGCAGTTTCCACTGAGCAGTACAGTACTGTGGAGTCTGGTTCGGTGCACTTTTTTTTCTGTTTCCTTTGTGAAAAGTTTTGGATGGTACCAATGAAACCGTTGCCATTTTTGGTCACCGTTCTATTGGGGTACCTAGCAAATAGATCTGGTAGTAAAAGGTGGAGCTGTGAACACTGCAGTCGGTTGATTGGTCAATAGCGGACGGCCATTCTGCTCAGGGCTGAGTTGTGGCTGGTTTTGAGGCTCATGTTACCACTGTTTATACTGTGGTGAGTTTTATTAGTAGACTGTAACTATAAAATGAAAGGATGTTTTGCTGCCTCTCACAGCAGCTGTAGTTGGAGTAAAAATAACTTCATTCACTGGGCTGACATCCGGCAACTTTTATGGAACGTTAACTTGTAATGTCACTCAATGCATGAGTTGAGCACTTGAATCAATCAACACAACTTAAATTTCTCTTTAACAACTTTGACCATTACTTTAGTTTTTACATGCCAGACACTTTTAGTAATAAGTGGATCTTCAAGCATTCATATACATTAATTTCAGCCTCGTTACGTGAACAAGGTGCAGACTTCTCTCTGTGTCTCCAATAATGAGAAAATACACTGAGCAGTGAGTGACAACAACCCCGCCCACATTTAGGAGTGCTGTTTGCAGTGGAAACACCAAACGGTCTTAGGGTCTAGGTACCATGTCTGAAGGGTTACTTTTGGTTCCAAAGGTACCATACTGAAAGTGTTTGGTGGAAATGTGGCTTAAGAATGCAGCGTTTATATCTCCATCAAGTCCATGACAACGGAGTCCGCTACGCTGCTCATGTTTCTAGAGTAGCCCAAAATGGACAAACCAAACACTCTAGATGGGGCCATTTGCACTTTCACATCAGCCACCGTATTTGGAACCCGTGATGAGCCAAACAGTGTCTAAGAAACACTGATTTTTGACATGAAACTGCTGTACTCAGTGGTTTTACTGGCTTAAAAACCTCCTGAGCAATGAATGCTTAAGGAATCCTAACTGGGAGTTCACACTTGGCACACTGAAGAAGTTTCAGCTGGATTCAGTCCCCAGTCCTCACCACTAGATGCCACAAAATCCTATACACTGCTTCTTTAAATCAGTGTTATCAAATAAACCTCTTTGTATCATATACTTTAATGTGCATGATACAACATTTAAATATCTGACCACTTTAATGCTGCAAAATTATCAAAAAACCATGTCACCTCCAACACTTTATTGCAGACTGGATAGAAAAGCATTTCAGAGTGTTTGCGGATCACTAAGACTGGAATAAGATTCCTGCAGCTTTACCAGCTTGTAAAAGCAGAATTTCTGCACCATCTGAAAACAGTTTTTATGAGTAATGTGTATCATAATCTCTTGTGGATGA